>JAOXJK010000001.1:184392279-184406059 GCA_025774025.1 Xenus cinereus | reverse complement strand
CTAACCCAATCCTCCCCAACAGAGGGAAAGTCTTCCTCTCTCCAGACCTTCCCCCTTGTCTCCAGGGTCTGGGATTCTTGAGGGGCAGCTTTGGCAGTGAAGACCAAAGCAAAGAAGGCATTCAGCAGCTCTGCCTTCTCTGCGTCTTCCACCACCAAGGCACCCACTTCATTCATCAGTGGGCCTACATTTTCCTTAGCCTGCCTTTTTTTATTGATATACTGAAAAAAACTCTTCTTGTTATCTTCAACTGTAGTAGACAAGTTAAGTTCTGCTTGGGCTTTTGCCCTTCTAATTTTTCCCCTACATATCTTCACTGCACCTTGATATCGCTCATGACTAACCAACCCCTTTTTCCAGAGATTGTAGACTTTTCTCCCTGAGGTCCAGCCAAAGCCCTCTGTTTAGCCAAACCGATCTTCCCCGTCTGCTCATTTTATGGGACCTGGGGATGGCCTTCTCCTGCACTTTTGAGAGTTCCTCATTGAAGTATGACCAACCTTCCTGGGCACCTTTGCCCTTCAGAACTGTCTCCCAGGGGACTCTCTCAACCATGCTCCTAAGCAGGTCAAAATCTGCCTTTCGGAAGTCCAAGGGGACAGTTCTGCTGGCTTCTTGTCTTGCTTCTGCAAGAATTGAAAACTCTATGATCTCATGATCACTCCGCTCAAGATGACCTTGAACCTTTACATCCCCCACAAGACCTTCTCTGTTAACAAGCAGCAGGTCCAGTAGGGCGGCTTCCCTGGTTGGCTCGCTCACTAGCTGTGTTAGGAAGTTGTCTTCCACACACTCTAGGAACCTCAGGAACTGTTCCCTTGCTGTGTTATATTTCCAGCAGATGTCTGGGAAGTTGAAGTCCCCCACAAGAACAAGGGCGAGTGATTGTGAGAGCTCTTCCAGTTGCTGATAGAATGTTTCATCGACTTCTATGTCCTGGCTTGGGTGTCTGTAATAAACTCCCACAATGATGTCTGCCTTGTTGGCCTTCCCCTTGAATCTGACCCATAAACATTCTACACTGTCATTCCCATTATTAACTTCTAGGCATTCAAATTTGTCTCTAACATAGAGGGCCACCCCACCACCTCTTCTTCCTTGTCTATCCCTTCTGAAAAGTTGGTAGCCATTGATTGCAGCACTCCAGTTGTGTAAGTCATCCCACCACTTTTCTGTGATGGCAACTATATCGTAGTTTTCCTGCTGCATATATGTTTTTGAATATAAAAAGTTTTTTGAAGTGCAACATTTTGTTCCTTTTTGTTTTAAGTCACAAAGTTTGGGGTGAAACTGGGAGCACCACAGCAGGGAACAACGTGAAGACCTGTCCAATTGCACTCCTTTGGAAGCCAAGTGTTACAGAGCTAATCCTGATCACTGACCCTTTCATCTTTCCAGCACAATAAGTTAATGACAGTAGTGTTTCCCTACCTAGCAGGTGATTGTGCTGAACAAGTTTCCTTTCCTAGTGTGGCAGGGCTTTCCCAGTAAACCTCAAAGATTTTCATGATGACTTCGGTGGAATTTTCTACTCCCACTATTACAATGTTACATGCTGGCTAGCAGCTTTGCGATATGTTTTTATTGCAGGCAGCAACAGTAAAATAAACAGGGAATTACAGAAGAACTGAGGTAATAATCTATGGCACTCCAATTTAAGATTTATCGGTGTTCCTGTAGTCCTACTCAAATGTCCTGCCTGGGGCCTTTGGCCAGTACACTGCAACACAGATGGAAACACAAGACTGCACTAAGTACAGTGTTTCTGAACGGACTCATTGGGGCGTTTTTGTGAGAAGAACACCGCACTAGTAGGACAGGTTTTTAGAGACATCTTTCCCTGCTTGAACTTATTACTAAAAGCAACATCAGGAAACCTGGTTCATGTTTTGTCCTTCAACATGTGCCTGCTGCAGCAGATCCAGTGGAAAGACATCTGTCTGATTTACTATGGATTAGGTGTCTCTGGGTACCTTTGCTACACATAAAGAGTAGGATTTTTTTATCTATTTTTAGTATTAGTTGTCATGCGGTTCTCAAGACTGAATGTAGTCCATATATATATAAATAAGGCACATGCTTCGGCACACTTACCAGTCTCCTGAGATGCTTCATCAAATTCAAGCTGGGCAGGCAAATCCTTAATCAGGCAGAGAGCAGCCGTTGGCCTCTGCCCTTCTGTGCAGATTAGGATGAGTCTCGCTGGCAACAACCAGCCACTCTCAAAACTGCTGTTTCCCTTTGCTATGAACCGAATTGCTTGCTCTTCACTTTCGTGATATAAGTGCTTCGGCATTCTTCATAGACACAGAATCGTCTACTTGTCTTCTGTATTTTATTTTGATGGACTATGATGAGTACATGCTTCTTCCCTTAATGGATGGTGCTGCTGACTGAAGGCCATTAGTGAAACCGTAGAGACAGCTTTAAACAAGCTAGTTTAGGGACAATATTGTGAACACATGTATCCTGCTTACTGCATGTGGGAACAAACAAGAAGGCCTATGAGTTGGAATACAGGACAGGAATGTACTATCCATCTTTCAAATACAAAGAATATTGACAGTTGATGAAAACATAATGCTAGGTCCTTCTGTGAATTGTTTCTGCACCTCCCTCTTCTCCCCCATAACATCTCTCAAATATGAAAGTCACGCTTAGCTGGAATTTGTAGTGATCTTCCCATTTCAGTCATAGTTGAAGTTCTAATAGTAGCACCATGTATGATTTAGCGAATGAACTAGATCTTTCCAAAGTAGTTTTGGCCTGTTTGCACCACATTGATGTCACAGGAGCAGCAGGTCTGAATTTTTCGTGGTGTTAGACTTCCTTGTTATTTCTGTTCCTACAGGGGAAAAATAAATCAGTGTTTCTCTAGAGACACTGGGATAGACTTCACAATCCTATCTGATCACTTTAACAATCAACTACTGTTACCTACACACACAGATCAAAAAAAATAAAGGGGTCACCTAGTAGAAATACCTGTGTGTTCACAGCAGTGCACCTACAGAACAGAACCTGATCTCTAAGCTTCATGCAAGTATAAGAGTTGGAAGCCTAGAGTTTGGTTTGAAAGGAAATGTGGCTGGTTTTAAGGATGCTATTTAATTATTTGTCATTTGCACTATCCTAAATCTTGAGTTTCTTATTTTAAGGCAAACGTATGTAGACTACACTTACTGATAGCATGGGGGAGATGTGTAGTACCACTCATTAATAAAACTGTCAGATGCTTACTACTGGCAATTTCCTATTGCAAATAAGAATAAACCATTTGGATTTATATTTCCATGCTGAGTATCTCTGTATTGTGCTGATATTTTCAGCCAGATGTCTCAGTCTTTCTGAAGATAAACACATTTAATACAGGAACACTGTACAGGAGGGAACCTTGACTTCAACTCTGCTATCTCAGGCAAATATATCACAGTCCTAAATTTTTTTGAATTTTTTCTTTCTCATCTCTTCACCCACTAACTGGAAAGCCATTGAGGTTCTTGCAGCTGTAAACCTGGTATTCACCATCAGGTTTTTTCTCCGTCTGTGCCAATATTGTCCCAGCTTAAACAGATCTTCTCCCTCCTCTGGTGTTTACTTTCTTGGTGCATTTACAGAGAGCAATCATATCACTCTCAGACTCCATTTCACTAGGTTAAACAAGTTAAGCTTTTTTTGTCTTCTTTGAAATTGTACACTCATAACAAAAAAAATTATGAATAAACATCTTAAAATAATTCATAATGAAATTAATAATTCATTTTAAAGCACTGATTTGTGGAAATAAGTAAAAAAAAAAGTTATTGATTTTATAATGCTAAGTTTAATCTTGCAAACGAGGAAGCACTTCCCAGGTCCCAGTCCCATGTTGTGACCCACAACAATATGTCAGAACCATACTGGGGCCAGACCATGGTACAACCAACCACAGAAAGCAAATGCATCCATCAAATCCTACATGTAGTGATGGAAAGACACGTGCTACTATCTTGTGGAAATGAAGCCTGAATCAGCCAGGGATAGCTTACAAAATACTGTGCAAAAGTATAAAATCAAATACGGTATCAAAATTAGCATGGGGCATAGAAGAAGTTTTGTGAGAGCATTCTTGTCTGTTGAGCTCTTAATGTTTCTTTCAAACCATATCTGGCTCATTAAGCTTTACCCAAAGATCTCAAATGGAAACAGACAAGAATGTCAGTTTCTTGTTTCTGCTTGGTAGAAAACTTAGGGAAAAAAACCTTTTGATCTGATTTGAATCAGAACTACATTTCAGAAGACAGCATCTCCTGTGTACCAGAAATGCAGCTGTAACCACAGAGCATGCAAACATGACATAGAACTGATTCCAGACTCCACAAACCATCCTACTTCACTCAATTTCTAATGTTCAATTTTCAGTGTTCTTTTACCACAGTTATAAGCATGCAAGCACAGTTGAATTCATCTCATTGTTCCAGCAAACAAGATGAAGGCCCTGTTGTTCTCATTTGTGTACAGATAAAGCTCTGGAAGAATTTCGGATTTCAACAGGGAAGGAGGAAGGAACCAATGGATGTACTTAGGTAGAGTGCTGTACTTCCAACACCCGTTCCAGTTCCAAAGATTGAAGTAAGTGTCTATGTGGGGTCAGGAAAGCATAGACATAGAGCCCCATGCCTTCCAAACCTCCACTCTTCCTGCTACCAGTGGATTCAAGTAACACCTATATACTGATCATCAAGTGAAAAGAAATTGGGACATTTCCAAGTAGGCAGTCTGAATATGGTCGTAGTGAATTTCTTAACAGCCATGTCTCACAAGAACTGCTTGTTTTACAGAAGATTCAAGTAGACTCCCACCCTGAGTTCTTTTTCCAGGCCAGCTAATGACTTTTCCTTATAACTGGAAACACAGAACAGGTGTCAAGGGTACAATTGGTGATGGGAGTGGGAATGCTTTTCAGTTGTGCTTCACAACCACTCCCTGATGTATCAGACACTGAAGGAAAGGCAGAACAAAAATACCTGCTCACACTTTCCTTCTTAAAGGAGAGGGTCTTGGGAGGTGCCCCAGCGGAAAGTGCTCTAAACTAGGTATATGAATGTGGTTTCAAATTTGGATCTGTAGGGTGTCTTTCCAGTAAAACCAATGCAGTTCCTGCCTCCCGCCTCAGCATTTTTCTCCTTCATAGGCTAGTTCCTTTTAACAATCCAAGGGTGTCAAAGACTCAGAAACATTAAACAAAAGACTGGAAGAGTAATAGGCATGATGGGACTGAAAAGCAGCTTCTATTACCTAGACCACACCTATCAATAAAAGTTCCAACTACCCTAGAATATCTTCTTGCCAGCTCACAGTCTGGCAGATTTGTGGGACTTCAGCAGTTCTGTAGAAGAGTCATCACGATGGGGGTGGGAAGACATAGCAAGCATCTTGGTAGATGCATGGTATGTTGCTGTTGGTTTGCTATTTGTTTTCAAGCAAACAGATGACTGACAGGAAAAATATGAACTCATCCCTCTGCTCATTTCTGGTAGCTCTGTTGCTGCTTTTTAGCCTGCTTCAGGTTGTCTCCAGAGAGGCTGCTGGTATCAAGGCTTGAACTTCAGTCTGGCCCTGTGCTGAAGTATTGGGTTCAGCTGTGCAAGGCAGGTGGAACAGAGGACGCACCTGTGAGAGGCTGTGGGTCTGACCCTTGACCAATAATGCTATTATGGGTCTGGAAGCACAAAAGGGTTATATAGGGAACAGCCTTCAGCAACAGCCTCTGCCATATCCAGAGCAATGGTGACTGATCGAAAAGCAACAAAAATGTCATGTGCCAGCCATGGTCCACCTCCAGCGTGGGGATCTTTGTAGGGGACAGAGCAGTAAGGAAGTGATGGTTTAGTCAGACTGAAATGCATCACAACATCTATTGTCTACTTCAAGGGAAATAATTTGAGTGTAAGGACATCTGCTTGCCAGGGCTTACAAAGGTGCAAGTACAGAGGGAGCAGGACAAGTACAAAATGAGCTAGAGGATGTAGAGGATCTACTGGCATCTCTGAGGACTATGCAGGCCCTGCACAGACTCACAAGCACAAATAACAAAGAAGTTTAAGACCAATATTTCTTGTGCTGAGGTGTCTAAACCAAAGCCTTAGGTAAAAAAAGCAGAAAAAATGGATTTTCAATAAGGGTTCAAATTCTTTCTAGGCAGTGCAGGAGAATGACAGGAGAATGACGAGAGAGCAACAAGAGACTGCAGCAGAAGAAGTAGAGAGTATCTGTATTTCAAATATTTGTTCTAATTATAGCATGAAATAGGGAATGTGGGAGGTATGCTCAACTCATGGTAGAAGCAGGTGGGCAGAAAGGAGGATTTTTCATTTTCGTAAGTCTGTAAAATGATAGCTTAAAACAGAAATTGGGGTGGGCAAACACCACTGGAGAGGACAAAAAAGGAGCAGTTTATGGAAGAGCAGCTTTAAAATATGATCACTATCTTCAAGGCATTTTGGAGTGGAAAACTCATCAAGAGAGAACTTGACTCAAACTCCCTGTGTTATTTTGAATACAAAGATTTATTTTAAGGAAAGGTAACACATCAGTGGAGCTGCCTCAGACTGCTGAGCACTCCTTTTAATTGTATAATTTACTAAGCTCACAATTGTTTTGTGATGGAGTAGACATTACAGAGAAGGGTTTTTTTACCAAAGTTCCTTGAGCATTATCCTAGAATTTATCTTGCAGATATGGATTCTTTGTGGCTTATTGGATGTCAAAGAGCCAACAAGAAAATGCTCACTGATAATAGACATCTACAAAATATCCCCCTGTATAATTTTTCTGCTTTTTTATGAGTTTATTTTTGTTATTGAGGGGTGTTTGAGCCCTCAATAAAAAAAATGAGGATCCTCAAAAAAAAATCCTCAAAAAATGAGGATTTACAAGAGCTCTCAGAAGAATATATTTCTATTTAGTTAAGAAGTGGTTTCTTAAAGAAAACTTAGGAAAAATGTTTCTGTTTAGTTAAGTAAGAATCTCACATTGAGTCTTTCACTGCATTATGCACTTGGTAAGTGACAACCTACGAGTGTGTGAAAAGAAGGGATGAAGCACACGAGGGAGACCTTTGAAGGAAGAATTGGGAAAACAGCCAGTGCAAATGCTGGTGGCAGTGGATATAACTCTCTCTGTAGTACTCTTAATCAGTTTTCTTTGTAAAGATGTGCTCAGGTTTATAGTCTTGAGTCCTGCCATACTTCTTGGATGTCAGTACATGGTATAACCAAAGAAATCCAGAATGTGGGGAAACAAAGGACTGAGGAATGATTCACCTGGTACAAAAAAAGTGACATCAGGAAAGACATGTATTCTATGGATGAAACGATTCATTCATGTATAATTTCTCCTGCAGTAGGATCAGGCTTAAAATTGTACATATATAATGTCATTTTTGCATTCCACTTTAAATGTCTAGTAATCTTTTCTTGCTAGTATTAGGTTAATTTCAAGAAGAAAATGGCACAGAAAACCCAACATGAAAAGTTTTAAGTGATTGACACTCTCCATAGAAATGGGAGTTACCTCCCAATCAGAATGTTCCTCTTCAGAGGGTAGTAAGTATTTTTATAGCATATCAACAATAACATTTTCTGAATTTTGAGGTTTGACAAGACAAATTCCTGCCTTGGGGACATTTCCTTTTTCTATACAGGAGGGCACATGAAGCAGGGCCTGATCTGTAACGCTTTTTGGGTGCTAGGTTTCCCTGTCCTTTTGAAAGGAAAGCCAGATGTTTGTGTTTTTCTGGTAAGAGAGGTGGAATCAGTTCAGGGATATAGCTATATAGCTATTCAGTGTGCATGCAGAATCAACATGTTAGGCTCCATGGGCTGGAGACCTCCACACTGTGTTTTGTAGAGGGAAAGATGCTGTCAGGAATTAGTGCTTGGTTATACAGAAGGCTCCATTACTTTTCTTGCATCAGAGACCATGCCAGTTCCTCTAAAGCATTCATTCAGCCACTATTCAATATAGGCAGAATAAACAAGGGGAACAGATTTTGACTGCATGGTGTACTTAGTTAAGGAAAACAAACTTGAAGCAACTATTTGCTACAACTTCTATGTCACTGCCAGGGAGAGCTGAGCTACGCTTTACATTTTGCCAAGTAAATATGGAATACAACCGATTCATTAGGTATCTCAACATACAGAAATGGCCTCTCAAAACCTCTGAGACTTGGCCCTGTATTGGGTCTGACTGGAATAGAGTTAACTTTCCCCATAGAAGCCCATATTGTGCTGTGGTTTATATTTATAGCTAGAATGTTGTTGATAGTACGCAAACGTTTTGGGCTACTGCTGTGCTCACACAGCATCAAGGCTGTCTCTCCAACTCACCTCCCCCAGAGGCCAGGAGGCTGGGGGCAGGCAAGATGTTGGGAGGGCAGACAGCGGGGACAGCTGACCCAAACTGACCAAAGGGATATTCCATACCCTATGATATTATGCTCAGCAATAAAACCTAAGAGAAAGGAGGCTGGTGACAGTAGGCATTTCTTATTAAGATATTAGTCTTCTGAAGCAACTACTATGTGTACTGAGGCCCTACTGTGAAGTGACTGGACATCACCTGCTGACAGGAAATAGCAAATAAATCCTTTTCATTTTTTTTTGCTCTGCTTCCTCCTCTCTTCACTTCCCCCCCTTAAACTGCCTTTATCTCGATTCATGAGATTTTCATCTTATTTTCTCCCCCTGTTCTGTTGAAGGGGTAGAGAAAAAGAGCAGCTTGGGTGGACATCTGGAAGCCAGCCAAGGACAACCCAATCACAGACTCCTTGATAAAGGATTGATTGGCCTCTGCTAAAGTATAGATTCATTATGAATAATACTAAAATCCTAGGAAAATGGCTCATCTATTCCATTTGATCAGCAGGCTTGTTATCATGTAGTTTACAGATAATGAGCTCATTCATTAGCATACACTCCCATTCGTGTTTCCTTTAGTTCTGCTTCTAATTTCTATATGCTAAAATAAAGAGAAGTTTTATTCACCTTGATGGTTTTCACCTAGCTTTTCTTTTTAATGCTTCAGCAGTTCCATAAAGAAACTATGTGCCCTACAAGGAAATTTTTCAGAGCTGCTGAAAAGTTTCTCAGGCCTGAATCCTTGGTAGCAGTTAGATCCAGCTGACAGAGCTCAACACGAGTCAGGCACTTAATGCCTTAGACAGCCTGATTCTCGGACCCTTCTGTGATATTACTTTCCAGTGTTGCAGCAAAAAGCAATAATGACTCACCAAAAGTTAATACTGGTGGCAGAACACCAAGAAAAGTAAAATAGTCGGTAGGCAGGCATCTGTTCTAACATTAACGCTAGCTACTCTTACGAGTTTTCATGGATATTTAATATAGCCAGTGGTGTGTGTTTGCTTTTCATTTTTATGAAGGCATAGATGAAAATATTGGGAAGATAAACATTTATTCACTTGCTTCACTTCTGTGTTTGTACTGGTCTTGTTTGACTTATTATCTGTCTTAGATGTATTGGCACAACACTTAAATATTTGTAAGAGAAATTTCAGTTTCTGCTCCAGAGAGTATCTCCCAGAAGAACAAATTCTTGCAGATCCAAACCTGGAACATCCATCTGGAAGACACATATTTATTTTTGTCAGGTGTACAAACAAAGAGAAATGTTCAGCTTAGCAAATTCTGTGAAATTAAATTTATCCCCTCTGAAGGTTCAAGGCGTATCTCATATATCTGTGAAACTGTAATGATGAAAATCTTTTCACATCTGGAGTTCACCTAAGAAGCCTATTTCAGGCATACCACTACAAAGTTTCAAAAGCCAATATCCTTGCATATTGACATAGTTCTTTCATTACGTGTCTAATGTCCTCTTAGTTCACTAGCAGAAATGCTTGTATAAAATACGAACTGCATCTGCGAAAAGATGAAATCTAGAGCCTTTAATATCTTACCTGATTGAGTTTGATTCTGAATTATATGTGCATATTATACTTTTTCAAATCATAGATATTCGTTAAAGTCCAGTTTGTGCCAAACATCTTAGCATTCAGTCAGTCAAGAATAAATGGAAGACATAAGTATATATTTTATCAGAATCCAAATTTTTGTAGGAAAAATAACTTGGGGGTGTATGATGGAGGACTTGAACAAGAAAGGGTCACGGTTCAAGAGTAAAGAGTGAAAGATGTAGATTCATTTATTTTATTGTTAGACACCATACAGAGATGTGATATTTAGGAGTCTGCTTGCTGTTTGGACTCTAAATAATGAATATGAAAAATAAGGTGTAGAAAACCATGAAGAACTTTGCTATTTAAATGTTTATGTATCAATAAGATTAGATCAGAAGTAAAAACAGGTGAAATAGCTGCCAGGTATTGGGAGAGGACCTTGAAATAATTGATAGAACTTCGATGCATTTGTGAAAATATGCAGGATTTAGAAGATTTTCTCCTGGTGTCTTCAGTGTTTTCTGTTTGAAAAAGTTCTTTGGAATATTGTGTGACTGTTATGTGTCCTGGCCTGCGCTGTGAAGATAATTACTTTTTCAGTTCAGTGGCCTGTATGGTATCAGGTCTTTTTCAAGTCCCTCAGCTGAAGCAATCACCCACCCCTCATTCAATTTCAAAAGGTTATCTATTATGTCTAGTCATTCCCTGCTGCCAGCCTCCATTGCCTATGCATTGGATTTTGCAGACCCACCTTGTGCTCTTTTGCTACTTCTTGCCCTCACTTCCTATGTTAATATCTGCAAATTTATCTCAGTCATCTGAGAAAGAAGTTATGAGGCTGGTAGACCACCCACTGCTTCAAACGAGCTAACAGGACTTTAAATACCTTACTTCTTCACCTTTTTACAATTGTCTGTGAGAACTGAGGATTTTCCAGTCCTACCTGAAAGAGTAGTTTGGTTTTGGCTAAGCTTCACTCTGTGCCATGCTTTGAGGAGAATGTTCTTGCTTTGCTAAAGGAGGAAAGCAGAGGCTGGTTGCCTATTGCTCCTCAGTGATTCCCTGCCCTGCTCTGACACAGGCGTTGGACCAGCCTGGGCTGTTTGATCGTTAACTCTCTACTACCCCAAACTACCTAGACCTCTCTGCTCTCTGCACATTTTGTTTTCCTGTCTTATAAACAGGAACTGGGTTTTGGGGGATGGTGCAAAACCTGTACCAAATTTCAGAGAGATTATGTAAAAGCTTATTCTTCCACTGCAGATTGCATATGTCATAACATCTCTTTGCCCTGTGCAGATTTGTACTACTTTAAAGTTGTGGTTGGTTTGAAACTTCTACAGAAGGCTTACGTAAGTCTAAATAGCATGAAGAGAAATCTGTCTGAGGGTGCATTTTTAATATGATAGCAGAAGTAATCATTCTGATCCTATTAACACCTAACAGGATTGTTTATAAAACCTTTCCCATATCTACCACTTGCTTTAAAACTGCCTAAAGGGCTGCCCTTAAAAACCGGGAGACTTAATCCTACTCCCAGACAAAAGAAGCAGGATCCTAGCCACGGTTTGTAAGCAGAACAGTCTAGCTCATGGAGGTGAGATGTCTGTGAATGGGAAAATATTTGGCTGTGTTTTCAAAATTAATCTAAACGTGGAAATCCTTAATATTTCTATCACTTGAACTCACATGGCCAATTTTGTATCTCATAAAGAGAACCAGTCAGTGGGGTGCCACCAGGTCTAAACTTAGAGAACAATTTTAAGGATTAAAAAATACTACTTTTTTTTTTTTTAATTTACTCTGTCTATGTATTTAAAGTAAAATTTAGCCATCAAGCTGGGTTGTCACAGTTGAGACCTCTTGATGGTATTCGTTTGAGAGGTTACTGAACGTTGTACTGTTATTACTACTCTGCTCATTTTTTGTTTGGTTGATTAGGTTTTTTGCCTTCTTTTGTACAGGTTTACAAAAAATAGCTCAAGATAAAATTTCAGACATTTGATGTTTGGACAGTTTTGAGACACTGTAAGAAGATACTCATTTGCCCCCTTCTGTTGCATAATACATCAGTATCTTGTATTTCATCTTTTGAAGTAATTATTTTGGACAGAGGTTTTTTCCAATGTCTTTTTATCTGGGTGGCAAATACTTTGTGAATTTTAACTCCACTCAACCTGTTTCATACTGAACTTGTAATAAATCTTATACCTTCAACTCACCAGACCATTTGATTCTACGTTCTGGTTCCAAATCACAAAAGGACATTGCATGATGGGTTAAAAAGAACCATAAATATTACATTATGGTTGGAAAATTGCATCAGGACTCTTAAAAACCTTAAGCTATTTAGCTTAGAGGACTGAGAATTTACTTGATTACAACATGTAAACATTTTAGAAGAAGAAATTACCTTTTGCTCAGCTCTTTAATCCATTAGGGAGAGACACATGACATCAAAACATAGAACCAGGCAAATGCCAAGTAGAAATTAAGTGTGAGTGTTTTTTAATAGCATAGTATTAATCATAGCAAAAAGAAATATTTATCCCAGGAAAAAAGTAGATTTCCCCTATCTCATATCTTGAAATCAAAACTCAATGGCTTTTCAGAAATTGTGCTTCTGTCAACTGCAATACGGAGGTTCAGCAGAGGGTTGCCCGAAATGGAGCAGTCTCTGCTCTGCAAACAGCTACTGTCCCGTTCCATTACAAAATCTCTCATTTGAAATTAATCTCAACAAATATACATGACTATATAGATTATACAGAAAGTATCTATATCTGTGTTAGTTTTCCATGGCCGTTTTCATTAAAGCTCATCTACACAAAACACAAGAAAATATGCTGTTAAAATCAGTTCTACACCTGCAAGAAGCTGAATCAAATTAAGCCTATAATTCTATATTCTTTTTGCTGGGGATCCTTCAGACTGTAAAGTGTTCTCTGATTTTATATGTCATGCATCCAGCTATGGTGCACGTTAACAATCCCAATAAACAATATATATGTCTTAAAACTTTTCCCATTCATTTATTATGCATAAGTTTCTCTCAGCGTTGGGGAAGGCTGTAACCATGTCTCCATTGCTGTTGACTACAGCTACCCTCCTAATTACACAACATTTTGGAAAAGTACATGGTATTTCTGACATGACTTCAATGTTGAGTAGTTGCTGGAATCACTTTCATTCTGTAACTGTACTTTCTGGACACCACGTGATGTTTTGTGATTCTTGACTCCCTACTGTTAGAAAGCATTAGCCGCGCCTAGGTACCTTTGGAGCTGTTCCTTGGAATGAACATTTTCCTTTGATAAACTAAAGGAATGAGCCAGCACTTCATCTTATATAGTTGTAACTTGTTTTTCCAAGGTCACTCAAGGCTATATGATATGAGGAAAGATTCTATAACCCTTATACTGAACTTTAATAATTTATACACACCTACTTTCATGAGTAGTCTCAAAGACTTCAACAGATGTATATGCTTGAGTAAGTGGCATAAGGTTTGAATAGTCTGCATGAAAATCTGTCTTCTCGGCTGCATCAAAAGAAGTGTAGCCAGCAGATCAAGGGAGGTGGTTCTCCCCCTCTGCTCTGCTCTCCTGACACCCCACCTGGAGTATTGTGTCGAACTCGGGAGTCAGCATAAGAAGGACATGGACCTGTCCTGTTTTGGGCCCCTCACTACAGGAAGGACATTGAAGTGCTGGAGTGTGTCCAGAGGAGAGCCACCAAGCTAGTGAGGGGTCTAGAGAACAAGTCCTATGAGGAGAGGCTGAGGGAACTGGGCATGTTTAGTTTGGAGAAGAGGAGGCT
>JAOXJK010000001.1:184347307-184366846 GCA_025774025.1 Xenus cinereus | reverse complement strand
AAGAGAGATATCGAGGTGCTGGAGCGAGTGCAGAGGAGGGCAACGAAGCTGGTGAAGGGCCTGGAGAATAAATCATACAAAGAATGATTGAGGGAGCTGGGACTGTTTAGTTTGAGGAAGAGAAGACTAAGGGGCGACCTCATCACTCTCTACAACTACTTGAAAGGACACTATAGAGAGGTTGGTGCTGGTCTCTTCTTACAAGCAACTAGCGATAGAACATGAGGGAATGGACTCAAACTGCATCAGGCTAGGTTTAGACTGGACATTAAGAAGAAATTATTTACAGAAAGAGTAGTCAGGCATTGGAATAGGCTGCCCAGGGAGGTGGTTGAGTCACCATCCTTGGATGAGTTTGAGTCGCTTAGATGTGGTGTTGGGGGATATGGTATAGGGAAGAACCTTGTAGAGTAGGGTAGATGGTTGGACTGGATGATCCCAAGGGTCTTTTCCAACCTGAATGATTCTATGATTCTACGATTCAACAGTTCATTAAATAGGGGCAAACAGCTTATAGCTGTTAGTAGGAAATCATGTGTCTTTGTGTGTACAGATACATGTTTTTAAAGCATAAATAAAACTTGAAGAAAAAGATACGTGGTTGTGATTATTGCATAATGTTTATTTTGAGACAGGCCATTTTAACAGAAAAACAATTAGCAGTGGAATGTTTCATTTATTAAAGACAGAAGAGCAAAAATTGCATTCACAAATAATTATAGTATGATGTAGTATAACACAAGTATGATTATCAGTACAAGTTATTCTTGGGGACATTCTGACTGGACACGAGGAAAAATTTTCACAGTGAGAACAATCAGCCACTGGAATAATCTCACACGGAAGTGGTGGATTCCCCAACAATGGACACTTTTAAGCTTTGTCTGGAGAGGGTGCTGGGTCGCCTTGTCTAGACTCGACTTGTGTAGTGCTTTTACCAGGAAAGGTTGGACCAGATGATCCTTGAGGTCCTTTCCAACCTGGAATTCTATGATTCTATGATATGATGTGTTTCACTTCTACTTAACTTTAAATAGGTGTCCTTCAAATTTGTGTCATGCTATTACCAGAGACATTTGGTCATTTTCAACCCTTTGGACATTATTTATAAATAATCGTAAGCAAATGTTCATTATGAGGTAAAAAAAAAGTATTTCTCTAGTTACGAACATGATGAGACATTACTGTCAATATAAGTGGCAATATACTAAGCAAAATGTAATGCAGGGAAAGTATGAGAAGCAATGTCTCAATGCAGCACACCATGGCACAGACATTTGTACATATATGTATTGCCCAAATGGTTTGCAAGTAGTATGAAGCAGAGTTAAACTTAATTTAATTATTCCTTAATTTCTCGGGAAGCTCACTGATTGCCTAATTTAGCTTACTAAAGCTCTAGTTCTGCTTCCTGTTCACATCTGCTTCAAATGTAGAAGGTTCCCCAAACCAGATATATCAAAACAGGTTCAGCTCACGTTTAATTCCGGAAGAAACATCATTCCACCTGGGACTTGTTGTGGTGTAGATTCTTAAGCTACCTGAGCTGACCAGAACCTGGCCCTTCAGTCAATATGAATGGTAGCGTCTTTGTTTACTGCAGTGAAAGAAAGCAGGGGGTCTAGCCGGGAGATCCCTGTGCTGCCCCGTACTGCAAAGTCTGTTTCCTTGTTAGCTGCTACCCTCTTGCTAGCTTAGTAGGAGGGAGGTGAGGATATAAGGAAAGCAATGAAAAGTCTTTATTCTTTTCCAGAGTTTGAAGTCCTTTTTCTCACACAGCTTTCTTTGCAGATTAAAGCCTGAACGGTGTGTAAAAATGTCATTGGTCCTACCAGTGAGGATTTTCTCTCTTAGCAGCTATTAAGTGAGCATACATTCTACTTTTACTCTGATGTTCTGACTTTCCTTAAGAATTTATTCCTTTAAATTTGGTTACACCAGTGGAAGGAGCTAAAAAGGGTTAGCCAGGACATATGAACAAAGCTGTGTCTTCTCAACAAGGCTGCCAAAGAGAACTATGTTTCTTTTACATCTCTCCAGTCTTCCTCTCATTTGATGTGAACGGGTAGTCTCAGGAGAGTTTGATTAGACAGTGATGCCATGAATGACATAGAGCTTACGTTTCTTTCTCACCTGTTCCTAATGTTGAAACATCTTCCTTTTTGTGTTCTCAGTTTCACAGCTGTGTTGACTGTTAAAGCAGCGCATTAAGAAAAGAATAAAAAATTTAAAAAAAAAAAAGGAAAAATGCAATGCCTGTCAAAAGAAATGGAAGCTAACCAAATAAAATCCATAGAAGAGTGGTTATTAAGGCAATAAATAAAAAAAAGAATTCCCCACTTTATCTCATAAGATTAACACTTTAAATTCAGGTTATAAATATGCTTTGCTGATTGGGTTTAGAGACACAGGGGAATCATTTCAGCCTCTACTGACTGCAAACTGTTGCATATGTGACTTCAGTTAAACACAGCAAGATCAGTGAGTTTTGACCTTGTGATATTAAATTAGTTTCCTCTTGCACTCCTTTGTCCCTTAAGTAATAAAGCCCATTTCCACTTTTGACTCAGCAGATAGGGGGTCTGTGTTTTTAGGTTAGAGTCTTGCACTCTATATCACCTGAGTTGCTAACAGACAGTGAGTTTAAGTATCAACTGGCTGTGCATGCATGCATGCATAATGTCCTTGCTTCTAGTTGAGACAGGTTTGTGGGTGGTGACCAGTCATAAATGTGATGGCAATATGTCAGAGCTCCTAAAACCTGCAAAGACAATATTTTCACTGTCTTCCAGTGAAAAATTTAAGAAAAAGAAGTTGACTTTCAGTATCTCTCAGGTATGGAAAACCTTTAGTATTGTCATTCTACTAAAAAGACATTCCTAACCTTACCTCTTCCAAAACTCTTGGGTCTCTGCTGTCCTGATTACCTAATTGTGAAAGTTGTAGAATGACTGAACCGGTGAGGCCATGGGCTGAGGGGGTAGGATTTGCAGCAGCATCCAAAATCCTTAGATCTGGGATGGAAGAAGTAAGACCAATGCTGAGATTCACAACAGCAGTGAGTACCAACACTGGGATAACAGCACGGGAACAGAGGAAAACCAGCATTGGATCTCTTGTGGGATTGAGGTCCCTACCTTGAGGAGACTGTCTCTCTATTTTTCTGTCAATAAAAATCCCTCTTTGTTCATCAGGGGTTTAGTTCCTGACATGCATGCCAAAATTTATGCCTTTATCCTAATGCTTCCTCTTCAAACGAAGAAGAGGAACTGCCTGCTGACTTTTTTTTGTGAGTAGAGATCATAGCGGTTAAGGCAGTTCCATGGAAGTGAGGGCGCTGAAACTTATGACTGTGTCAGTCTGAAGGCATGTAATTTACATAGTTCTCATGATGTGAGTGAGTACTTGGTCACCATGGGGTGGGGAGCTGCAGTAGAGGGGTTGCTCTGCAAAGAAGGGTGGGCCTGAAGCTGAGAAGCAACAAAGCAAGCAGTGCGGTGGCCCTCAGAGAAAGGGCTACCATCCTATGGTAGCCAAGCAAGAGGAGCAGCATAGGTCTGGTGATGGCAACCAGCAACAGCCAATTGCCCTGGCTGCCAGACAAGTCTAGGGTGGTGGAGCAGGTCTGTGGTGATGGGGAGACAAGTCAACAACAGGTCAGTATGGCACAAGGCTGGGCACAGGCAAGAGAGCATGGGCAAGGACTGTGAGCCAGGTCTGAATCCAAATGCAGCTCCTGAGCCCAGGGGAAGCCCCCAGTCTTCTTCTGGCTCTTTCTCACAGAACTCTTTTCAAGCAGCCAGCCCCAAGGTTACAGCCACATTGTGCCAGACCTGGTCTTGAGCACCCACAGTGCTATAGGTGGGAAGAGTCTGCAGAACCTGTTCATGCACGCAGGTTTTTGGGAACGACTTGGTACGAACAGTTGCTACTCATTCTGTTCTAACTCTCTGCAGCTAAAACTTAAAGACATAAAATAAAAAATCATGGGACAAGGAGGAAAACCACCTGATCCTGGCATTATAAGCTTGAGGCACTCGGCAAACAATTCCTGGAGGTTCAATTCCAATTCCTTTTAAGACACCTTACAGATTTCATATGGCCACCCAGTGGAGAAACCTAAAAGTTAATCAAGGATTTGGGATGCCCGCTGCTTTCTGTTGAAGCTGGATTCCAGGACAAAACCCTGTTAAAACCCCTAACCACTAACGCTTGATATGAAAAGTCTAATCATTGCTATCCCTACCCATGCTGGTTTGCATACAGGAAAGGAAGATGTCAGGAACCCTCCATCAATAACAGGGGAAGCATCTAGAAAACCAGCTAACAAAATACTGGCCCTGTAGGCCTAGATGATAGCACACCTGAGCAGGTCAGTAAGGATCTGACTGGAGCATCCTCCTCAACTTTAGCAGCTAAATTCTGCCTATGTGACACTTAATAGTGTTGCAGCCCTTCTTAGGAAAACTTGCTGTAGACTCAAGGACACATAAATCTCTCAGTGTCATTGGTTGCTCAAGACCAGTTCAACACTTGGGACAGCTACGTTTCACTGAGTGGCAGGTCAGGTCCCCATTCATTCAGCAAGGATAGCGTTGGAGTTGACTGCTTAAGTCTGATTCTTCTTTCAGGCCTTTAACTAGACCTTTATTTAAGTAAAATGTTTAAGTCTGATGTGTTTCAATGTTTGGTTTTTGGCCTGCCTTCACGTTCTTCTGCCTTTCTTCTAAGTAAACCTTCAAAGTAATAATCGTGTTTCTGATTTCCAGGTATTGCTTTCTTTTCATGCCTCACATGACTGCTTGTCTTCTACGTCTTCTCTGTGTAACAGCATTGATTCACTGTTTCAGGTCCCACTACAGATCAATATGACAGACCATCTTTCCTTGAAAAACCTGTCTGCCAATTGACAGACAGTGGAAAAGGGTGAGATATTTACAGACTTACTGACATTTAAAACAGCAAACAGCTGCATGTGTAATTGTGTAGCTGTCATATCATTACCTAGTCTAAAAATATCTTTTTTAAAGTTCATTTGTAACAAAGAATAAATATTTTATTA
The DNA here is from genome assembly GCA_025774025.1 of Xenus cinereus. Taxonomy (NCBI): domain Eukaryota; kingdom Metazoa; phylum Chordata; class Aves; order Charadriiformes; family Scolopacidae; genus Xenus; species Xenus cinereus. The sequence goes on along the minus strand of JAOXJK010000001.1, from coordinate 184,361,784 downwards.
ACATACACTTAGCCAAGCTATCAGACGGAAGACCAAATCAATGCCAAGTTACTGCTATAGTTACTAAACACCCCACAGAGATGAAGTTTAAAGCACCTAACCTAACCTCAGAAAAGTTCTTACATGAATAACCTTCAATCTTTTTGATATCCAGGATGTGCAGAATCTTTTTCTTCCCCAAATTAAATTGCTTTGTTTCAAAAGCCTGTTCTGAAGCTTTGCCCCACAAATATGAGACCATGGCTTTCTGGGAAGTCTGCTCTGCGTCCTCTGTGGTGCCTGTGTTTGGTGGTGTGGTTCAAGATAATTCTCATTATGGAAAGATTGATTACACCCATGAAAGAGTTCTGGTGCCCTCATACCCCTCTTGGAACCAGCAGTTCACCACTATCGCAAGACTGAAGGGTTCTTTTTGTTTCCCTTCACTAAATATTAACACTAAACTGCCACATTAATTTCTTAAAGGCAAATATAAAAATCATACACCATTGGCAAACTATTGAGTTAACAGCCTAATTTGGAAAGAATACAGATTTTAGGGACTAATTCATGTGTCCATGGAATGTTTTAATCAATAAAAGAAGCCGACATATATGTCTACACATGAAAGATTTATCCCTAAACATGGGACTTCTAAAGGTTTTTATGTAGATTCTGTTTATATACAGGAGCATATTTTGTGAGAAGCAGACCCTCTAGCCTCAGCTGTAACAAAATTAAAAAAAAAGACATATGTACTATTTTTAGATATGTTCCTTGAATGTGATGCTTTAGTTTGGGATACTCATTGCCAGTGTTGAAAATTAATTAATCATAGCTTTTAACTAAATAAATTAGTTGCTACCCATGATTTTGGGCCACCCAAAATACTTATTCATGGCAATCACAGATTGAAAAGACATGTTAAAGAACACCTTTATTTAAATTAAATATGATATTAAATCAATTCAAATCCATCTTCACATAGGAGAAGTACCGTGTATAAATAAATAATTCTTGAATTTAAGATGATTAGGAAGATCATATGCTGCTATTCTGATATTTTATGTAAAGTCTGTGTGTGTGAATGTGTGCGTGGAAATATACAATGAAAGAAAACATGATTGCACATTGTTTTCATTATTTTTATTCACCCAAGTTAAATATTAATATCAATTGTACGTTCATCAGTCAGGAGTGGTTTAGGCTTTTGACCCAATGGATGGTCTGGAAGGGCTCTTCAGTATGATTTGCGTGATTATTTTTATTATATTACTTTATATTACTAATGATTGGGATATTACTTTATATTATTATGACATTATGTTTTCAAATCTGTGCTTCTCAAAAGATACTGCATGACAAGGCCAGTTTCTGAAAATGATGTGCTAGGTCTAGAAGTAGAAGAGGAATCAGGGTTGTACACAAAATGGAAGCGGTCCAAGGCAAATATCAAAAGGGTTTACAGAGCCTTAGAAAATAATGCTGATAATACAAACTCTTTATAACTGGCTTCCCGCACTCTTACACATGCTGATATAAGCAGAAAAAGGAAAGGTCCTGGATAACATCCTGCCACCTGTCTTAATCATATTAATTACACGACAAACAAAGGTCTAAAGCAGGACAAAGGAGTGACTCACGGTATTCCTCTCATGTTTCTCTTTGTTCTAACCAGCCACCCTCTTCAATACAGTAATTAGTAAACAAAGGGCCTCTATACCCCAGTCTATAGGGATGGTAACTAGTGTACATAGGGCTTCTATATTCCTATCTATATCACTTTGATTTATAGTGTATTAGCCTATGATTTTGTCTAAGAGTACTGTCAGGAAGCATAATGGCACTTAAATCTTGACTGGTTGCTTGCTAATCAAGCTGCCTATTGTCTACAAAGAACTGTTCTTGGCATCAGGCTTCAAACAAGTCAAGGTGCAGAACTGTTTGATTTCTTATAAGAGAAGCAGAACAGTGCAAGCAAATACCCTGAAATGATTCAATGCATGACCAAGAATGTTACCTTGGAACTGATTTTCAATAAAGCCTTAACAGGTAGAATAAATCTTTAACAAGTCTTAGAATCTAGGGTCAGGTCATTAACTTTTAATGTGTATTAAATCATTAATACAATCTCTGCATATAAGAAAGAAACCATTGGACAGAACAGCAGTTATCCACAACCTGCTGACAAGGTATGAAGGTTTCTGTTGTTAGAGCACTTGAGATCTCTGATGTCTTAGAATAATTTCTGTTGCTTTTGAACCTGAAATTTCAAGTGGTTGACAGCTGTAAAGAACAGTTTAATCTGTTTTACAGTGGTCTGCCCCAGGCAAACCACTTTCATATTGACAAGACCCCACTTTACAAGATATATTACACTAAAATATGTTTGGCAAGCTTTGTAAACATAAAAAAAAAAAAGACTTTTGCCAGAGACAAGAGGAAGAAAATCCATCATTAAAAGGAAAAAGAATAGTGTGTCCCATGACGGGGAAGAACAACCATGCATATATTACATATGATAGATTCTAAAATTAAGTACTGGCAAAGTAGTTATCTACAACAGAGACAAAGATGCCCTTAAAAGGAGTGAATCATTTCTTCCTAAAATGGACACTGAAAGCAGGCACACTAATATACTTCTACTTCCTATAGACAGTAAAGGCAGTCTAGGCAACATGGCCAGATGTAGACATTTACATTCTCAACTGTACATGTGTACAGTCAAATAAGAGGAATCTCATCCACAGGATCACATGAAGTTTGACACCTGTTACTGACACTAGTAATGATAGATGCATTGCACTGAACAAAAAAGGTAAATGAAATTGTTAAAAGTACAAAAGCATGAGATTATAAGAGCTAGGACAGATTTGCAGGCTCAAGGCAGATGAGACAACCACTCTGTTCATTGTTCTGTAAAAAACACTAATAAAAATCTAGTGACTGAAGTGATGGAGGATGATATTTTCAAAGGAGCTTCAAGGCTCCTTGTAGATTCCTAGATTTATGGCAATGTTAGAGAAAGATATGTCTACTCCTTCCTTACCAATAATGGGAATTGGTACCTAAGTCTCCTCAGATTGCATTTTCAAAGGAGCTTAAATTAGTACAGTAGCACAGAGCAGCAGAAGATACTTCTAGTCAACATTCCATCACTGTTTTTTAAGAGGCATTTCTTAGAAAAGTTACCTTGCACAAATCCTGAACCAAAGCCTACTGCAATCAATTGTGAAGGGGTACTCGTAATTGTGAAGTTTCAGTTTCACAAAATGAAAGACTTGAGTATCTCTAAGTGTATTTCTTCACATAAAAGAAACACTTTTTTTCAAACAACACAAAATACATTAAGGCATACATTCAACAGGGCATTTTACTCTTATCATTGCTACCATGAAATTCAATGCCTTATGGAAAATGTCAGAGGATTTAGGACTGTAAGCACTCTGTTGGCCTCTAGTCCTCACGTTTCACTACATTTGTAATATATAGAATACTTCAAATACATGCACCATGAAGGTTAACCTACCAAATTTGAAAGAGAAGCGTGAGTACAAATCCCGCTGATTCTATTTCAGGAAGGGTCAACTTCCTGAAAGACCTGACATCTCTGAGACTGGTGCAATCAGGTGCTCTGTAAAAGCAAAATACTTGCTCTTCCAAAGTGCTTATTCAGCCCAAGACACTGCTGCCAGAAATTCAGAAATTCATGATATTCAGAAAGAGTTTAATTCAAAGGCAGGATTTTTTTTAATGTGATTTCCCACCACTGGGAGAAATCTCAGCAAGATGCAAGTAAAATAATACCTCCAGGAATGTGAATTCTTGAAAAAAAAGACTGAGTTCCAGTAAGGTTGGGCAAACCAAGACCTGTATTTGAAAATCACGAATCTTTCTTCTTTTCCTTCTACCCTTCACTCAACTTTCCACTGGCACATGCTAAAGATATATAGCTTGCATGTTGGAGTTGATATTCAGGGGGTGGTGAGAAGGGAATCCTTTCACAAGGCTACAGATCAAAGCCTGAAATTTTGTGACATCTTATCAGAGATCGCTGACTCAATTTTTAAAGCATGCAGACACTCCGTGGGCTTTCTGGCTATCACTTATCAACGTATTTCTAAGTGAGGGAAGTCAATCCTTAGGGATTTTTCATGAGTCATTCCCCATCTAAAAATTCCTCCTTGGTACTCGGCTGATTCATAAGCATGGAATCAGGAGTTCAGTTTCCTAAAGTTGATCTATGTGTCTTCTAGGCCTTAGTTTAAAAAGGTTGATTTAAGTCAGGGCATAAAAGTATTACTAAATGATTAGAAACAGTTTTGCCTCACATATGTAACCGCTGGCCAACCTAATCTATAGATTACTCAAAAGAGCTTTGAACCACCACCTGTTTTTTTCTGTTTTGTATGATTTTAAAACTACTTTTATAAGAATATCAACAGAGAAAACTAAAAAAAAAAACCCAAAATAGAACAGTTTTACTAAAGAACTAATATACCATCTCATGTTCAGGACTTTTCCAAATGTATTGCCATCAAAATTCAGTAACATCAAGCTATTCCTTTAGAATGTGCTTGTTCATATTACGATTACATGTAACATTACATGATCTTTTCAAAACCCAGTTTTTTCACGTTCCAGGAAAAATTTCACACATGGGGTGGAACTGCTTACAGACATGTATTTTTAAAAATAGCTATGCACAGAAATATTATGTAGACCTCAGCTAAATGACATATTCCTTCAAGTTCTATACTGGGCACTTGCAGATATTCTGTGGATAGGATGTACAGGTGTATGATCTGAAATATCATCCTACACTTATGGCATCCCCTGTCATTGCTTTTTTGTTTCATTGGATTCAGAAAAAGTCTTGCTGAGATTCCATCAAACAGCAGGACGCTTAAAATTGTAGTGCACTTTATTCACAGGGCTATTAGTGTGGAAACAGGCCTTATTTCCTCTATGCTTTATATGGTAAATCTGCATTTGGGGGTCCCTGGCTGTTGCAGTCTATTTCTAAAAGATCCATTAAAGGTCACTAACAAGCAAGCTCAGCATTAATATGTTCATGCCTGCTGTAGAAAGAGGAAAGTCTGGGGGCTATGAATTTAATTCACCTAAAAACCAATCAAAATTCTAAGCCCACATGCTGCTGACATACACACAGAGTGCATATCACTTTTTTTTAATGGTGTATGAATGGATGGTAACTAACTGAGGAGAAGAAATCCCAGAGACAGCTGTCAGAATGAGGACTGGTAGAAGAAAATGTTCAGGCCACCAAGGACCAATGACCAGATCCCTGAAAGGACAGATGGAAGGACTGTGTATCTAAGTCATGTACATCTGTGCAGGCAGAAATATTTCATCTGGCAGGGTGAATTAGCCCAAGTAGAACTAAGGGCTGAAGCTGCTAGAGTTCTTATTCATGAACTATGCTGCGCTATACCATGCACTACAGACATGACTTAAGCCTGCATACTACCTGTCTAATGTAAAAGGCACCTCAGCTAACAGCAAGATTTCCTGTGTGCATACAGCTCTAACGTTCTCTGTTTGCTCAGTCTTAACTTTCCTAGGAAGACAAATAGTCTAAGGTTAGAATTATTATTTCTTTTAACAAAATAGCTTGCAAAGGTTTCCACAAGGCTTCGGCAGATCTGTAATGCTGCTATTAACAGGCAGTTTCTTGCATTGAAAAAATTATTAGCTGCTTTCCAAAAAGCACTCTTTCTTGTTTTGCTAGAGTCCTTTTGATCTATATATCTCATTTCCAGTTCAGTACACCAAAGCCAAAGATTTCAGATGAGATAACATGTCCCCACACTCTGCAGGTTCTATTTACTAAATAAGGAACAAAGAGTAAAGAAAGCTTTGCCAAAGCTAGCTCTGTCTGGGTTCTGATCCTAATTGAATTCATAAAACTTAAGGAAACTCCTTCAGCTCTGGAGACAAAATCCTAAAGCATCAATATGAAATGCTGGTTCTGATCTCAAAAGAAAAATCTGCTCACCATAGAAGATTACAGGTACTGAGTTCAGAATCACCAAGTCCATAAAGTAATTTTTGGACAACCTGCACAGTGGCTGCTTTGAACTCCAGCCTAAAGCATTCACCCAGAACTGAAGGGAAGGTTCAACTTTTATAATTTTACAAACTTTGAGAGACTTAAATTGGGTACAAAAAGGTGTGGATTCTGCAAAGCACAGCGTTCTCTTCATAAAAAAATTGCCTTATGTCATCTCTTTAGAGTGTCACTGTGGTGCTGACAGGATATACAAGTTATTAGAAATAACATTTTCTTATTGTTCAACAACATGGCTGGAATTCCTAAGTTAAGTATATATTTATGAGGTAGCTGTATATAGGATGATTTTGGATAGAATAAACATAAGAGATTTGATCCACAATGCTGCCTAAACTGGGGCTGAAGTGGAATTTAGAAATGTTAATCCAAATGTTAAATTCTCTAACACCACGGATACTCTCTTTTTTTTTTTTTTTTAATGCAGTAAAATTCCCTAAGGTTCTTCCCTAAAAACTCTCCCAGGCAGTTCAGTATCATGATTATGCCCTCACTGGGTGTCCTGTTTAGGTCCCCTTTCATTTATTACTCCTGAAAGGTGCAAACCAGTAAGCAAAATTAGAATTTACCCCCACCTTTTTACAAACATCTGATCTGCAATAACACATTAGTTATAGCAATGGTTATGTGCTGCTCCTGTACAATTTCCCAGTTGTTGAAGTAACTCTCTCCAGATTTAGAAGGCTCAGGTTCAATAATCTCCTCTGCTTGTGGGAACACGAGAGTTACAATTCATAACATCATAGAATCATTTAGGTTGTAAGAGATCCTTAAAATCATCAAGTCCAACCATTAACCTACCACAGCAAAATCTGCCACTAAACGATGTCCCTAAGTGCCATGTCAACAGGTCTTTGAAATACCTCCAGGGATGGTGACTCAACCACTTCACTGGGCAGCCTGTTCCAATGCTTAATAACACTTTTCGTGAAGAATTTTTTACTAATATCCAATTTAAATCTCCCCTGGTGCAACTTGAGGCTCTTTCTCCTCATCCTACCTCTTGCTATCTGAGAGAAAAGACCAATCCTCACCTCTCTACACCTTCCTTTCATATAGCTGTACAGAGCGATAAGGTCTCCCCTCAGTCTCCTTTCTTTTGCTGGCTAGACAGCTCTAGTTTCCTAGCTGCTCCTCACAGGACTTGTTCTCTAGAGCCTTCACCACCTTCATTTCTCTTCTTTGTAATTCATTGATTTTCTTTCCCACATCCTAGAAATGGGAAGAACCAGAAAGGTTACTCTGTTCTTAGGTGGATGCTTCTTTCCCTTTTCTATTGAACTTTCTACCCTGTGAGTAGCAGAAGTAAAAATTTGTTGGCACAGACATAAGGAGTGAGGGGGACCTCCATTTCCTAGGAAGGTGAGCAGGATGCTACTGCACCAGAAAGGGGAAAGGTTTGTGTACTTCATGTTAATCAAAACCAGGATGAGATTGATAGATCTTTCCCTAACTATAAACAGGACAACTGCTTCCGTGGAACTGTAAGATGTGCAGCATTTCTCCTCATGAGTTTCAAAATCTTTCATATCCTGCAAATCCAACCATGCTGTAGAGTAACACAGAACACACTGATTTCTTGAGAGACATTTGTGCTCGTTTTGGAAAAGAGCAGTTATGCTGACCATTTGTTACTTTGTTTGATTTGAGAACTCTTGTCCCTTGGGGGCAAAGCCTATGGAAATATGAACAAAATTCGAAACAACTCATCAAAAAAGCACACACAGATGCATATCTGCCAGAAATACAGCAATGCTTAGACCATCTAATTTAGCTGCTCTATTTGCTGCTGCCTACTCACTCACCCATCCTTCTGGAAATATGAAAGGGCTCGTTTTTCTTCTTTATGTTCCCCTACTTCATGGGCTGAAGTATGACTGACGGTCATCTGGGGATGGTTCTGTGTATTACATCCCCTTTCTGTTTCTCACTCCCAAGTCCTCTGACCAGGTTAATTCTGAGTGCTGATAGTATTAGACAACCACAAAGCCAACCACTGCACATAAATATATAACAAGCAAAGCTTCAGTAATTCAGCTCATGTAAAGATGTGTTAGTCTTCATTTTTCTGAAGTCCTGTCTAAACTAAAGAAATTAAATACTACCTAATTGTCATTAATATAGCCCTTGGCTAACACTGACATTAGCAGTATTTACAGAAACAAGAGGAGTAACAAACATTAGCTAATAGTTTTGAAGTATGTCTTCTTCTCTTTATCTAGACAAAGCCTAAATAAATTCTATTCCAACCTGTACAGGGGCCAGTACAACACCTTCAGCTCTATTGCAGGCCTAATGGAGGTCATTTTCAGCCAAACTGTAGCAAGTAATATAGAGAAGTAAATTTCTCCTAGTGTTCAGGGATACTGAACACTAGGATACTGAACACTCCTAGTGTTCAGATCTCCTTCTTTCGGGATATTAATAATTTTAATGATGATACAGTCTATTTCCACATTAGACGATATAAGAATTTTGCACCAAAAATATGCTGTTTGGCAGATCTGTTAACTATGAGTCAGCCAGACTATTGTAACTGCACATCAACAATGTCTGTCAGGGCTGTCTGTTTGGAAAGACAGTCTTTATGAGAAGTGTAATGCAAGTTTCTCAGCTGGTGAAATCGAGAGACCCCTGAGCTCCCAGAGAGCTATACACTATTGTAGTTGTAGTTCTGGTCTTCAGCAAATCACAAATGACCTCCTTCTTTGCATGTTCCAGAACATCAGATCACACAAATCAAATCAGTATCAATACATACATCAGTTGTTCTAGTCCAGCATACTACAACAGCAGTTCCATCTGCCGACTGCCAAACCAAAATTAGCCTAGAACATCAGCAGGTAAGATCAAATAACCACAGAATCACAGAATCACAGAATCATCATGGTTGGAAGGGACCTCTGAGATCATTGAGTCCAACCACAAAAAAAAAACCAAACCAAAACAAAACAAAAAACCCAACAACAAAATCCACACACACAGAAGTACCCATCTGGTCTTCAAACTTCTCAAACCTGCAGACAATAAACCATTTGTGATTTCTTCATTCCTGTTGAAACCCATTCAGTTGCCCATTCAGACTGAAAGGCTATTCAGTGTGACTTCTGCTCCATCAATAAAATCAACAGAGCCTCAGAAATTATACATGTGACCATGTGTAGGGTCTTGTTCTAGATGAAAAGTTTTGTCCCTTTGGTGAACTGCTTCCCATCTGCTATGGAAGGTGAGATGCTTAAATCACATGGGCTCATCTCTACCATAGACACTTACATGCGTAAGTGCCTGAATCTGAAATATCCCCCTTAATCCAAGCCAAAAGATCTTCTCAGTGTGGTGACAAAAGAGAAAAGCTCACTTTGAAAAAGGGAAGCTTTCATTGTGTCCACGTCATGTATGGGTAGAGAACTGCAAGAGAAGATTCAAACGTTTGGTAAGAAAAGGGTGATAGTGAAAGAACAGCCTGACTGTGGTTACCAACAACAGAGGGTTCCTTGGTGCCCTCTGAAAACCTTTGAGGAAATACGCAATGTTGGAAGTGTACGCAGAAGGTGGGCAAGAACTACCACTTAGCAGAATATAAATGGCACTTTACCATGGGGAGGCAGAAGCAGACAAGGGAGCAGCAGCTGAAGTTGGTTACGCTGTCATGCATGAGTTAATGAGGACACAAGGTCATAGACAGCATGGATGTGTTCTATGTAGTAGTAATGGAGCTGGATCAAAGAGGATAAACTTCTGCACAAGATAAAGCACCAAGAGCATATGGCAGTCCACTGCCAGGGATCTTCCTCTATTCTATCATTCCTGAATACTGGAAGAATTAAGATTACTATGGTGGCAGTCGGGCTGTAGGCAGCCTGTGCAAGCAAGAGAAAAAATGAATTGGACAGTCGGTTACTTCTCACATAGCAAGATGGGATTTCATGTTGGCACCGGCATTTATGCAGTATTATAAAACCACACAGTGCTTTCCAGAGTACTATGACCTATCACAGATGCAGAGAGTTTATAACCTAAAACAAAAATAGAACACCCAGCTAGGATATACTGTGCAAAAGTTATTGCTGAGGCTAATCCTAGGAAGAAATTAGTTTAAAGGAAGAATGTGTGAAAGAGATGAGGGAGTCTTGCAGGTCACAGCTGCGATGTTATTAGGTTATTATGACTGCATAGCACAAGCACTAAAACAAGTGAGAGCAGCAGAAGCACTGTTAAGGAAAGGAATTAGACATAGAGCAGGAAGGGGAATCAAATTTAGTGCTCGTCAATTCAGATGTAACAAAGGCGTGGGGATTTCTATGGATCTGTGGATATATATTAGGTAGGACTGGATATGGATTTCATTATCTGTTCTTTTCCTTCTGAGTCTAAGCAGAGAGACAGGTGAGTGATGACATGAGGGAATTTTAATGAGAAGCTCTTCTATGAGAGTCACATCTGCATCCCTGTCAAGAGATAAGCCAACGGACAAGGATCTTGAAATATCTCTATTTTCACATAACATATGCCCTCATACTGCAAGAAAGGTGTTAGAAGATGGGCCTATATGACCATCACAATGCACATATCTCACACCTTGTCCTTGAAAGATTGTTCTACAAAATTTAAATATGGTCTTACTTGACTATATTTTTTGAGGTGTGATTCCAACAATGCAGTTATCTTTGTCTCTTAAAAAATTTGCTATACCTCAAGTATTATTGCATGATAAAAATTAGTTGCTAATGCACAGATCCTATACAACTCACAGCAACTGAGTGCCATCAGATCAATCATGCTATTGTATGTATGGCCTTTTTTTCCAAGCGTTATTCCTTTGTCATGAACTTCTCTGTCAAGATATTTTGATAAGGCAAAAATATCATGAATGCTTTTCAAGCCTTTCTTGTTTTATGTGGATCAATTTGCATTCTGAGCAAGCATCAGATGAAAATTCGTGCATTGGTATCTCAAAAGGCATCAACTGGTGTGAATGTTAAACAGGCCTAAACTTTTTCTGAAAGCAGGCTACTTTATTTTGGTCATTGTTTCCCACAGCAGATGCTAGAACATAAGTTATGAAAACTTTACAGTCCAAACACTCAGGTTGTTTTGCTCAATTGCATGTAAGAGTTTGGAAACAGGGGATGAAAATGAATATTTTAAAGGCAGAAAGGAGGAATGATGAATAAAAAATGATTCATTGGAAGGTAAAAAAAAAATACTTTTGCTCACAGAGGCAGCTACCTGTGAAAGATGAGCAGCTGACAAAAATCTTTCAAAACTGCGGTTTTCCCAACTGAGTATTTGATATTAGAATGAGAATTAAGAGGCTAGCTCTTATTATGCCAGAATTTTTAAAAAAACAGGGGAGAGGAGTATTTTGTGTGGACTGAGGAAACAGCCAGCCATTGTTCTAGTACTCTAGTACTCTATCTCTGATCTCTAGTACTGTCTCACATCAACATATTTGACCCATGGCTGTAATCTGCGAACAGAAAAGACAAACAGCAAGACCCTGCTTTAACAGGGTAACTCTAGAACGTAATTTAACAGCACAGGTTATACAAAAAAAGTATTACAAATCCAGCTCCCACAGTGCACATCATTAAAATTCCTACCCCCTCCAAACCTCTCCCCAAACTGAAATAATTCCGACATGAGTGGTTTTAAGGCCATATATGGAGCCCTGAAGATAGGTTCCCAGATCCAGTCTCTGAACCATGAACAAGGTTAGTTTATCTTAAAACAACTGTAAAGGATTGTACCCTGAGCCATCAGCAAGGACAATTCAGCAGCTCATTTACAGAATTACTATGAAAGAAATCCAAAATCAGTGCTCATTTACTTTGATGTACCAAGTTGAAAACTGTGGTAGGTCAGCTGTTATTTCAAAACTGATTTGTCCAACCCTGTAACAAAAGTAATAAGAAGGCTGAACACAGAGCTGTACTTGTGAATACAGAAACAGCAGCTCTTGTGATTTCTCCGCTTGAGAGACTAAATAAATTATTCCATTTCCTTAAGATCTCTATACAAATGGTAATACATCCTTACAACACCTACATTCAGCAACGATCATAACCTGCATGAAGACATTCTGGCCTACCTTACAACAGAAATAGAAATAAACAAATAAACAGAGACCAAAGAAAAACATTTTTTAAATCAAGAGCCAAACTAAATGTTAAACTCTTTTCCCACAGGTATTTCAGCCCCTGGTATGTCTCACTGTAGCATTCTCCTGCTAAAACCACCTACACAATTCTGTAATTCCCATTTTTCCACCTCTTTATGTTCTGCCTCTGAGGGAGGCTCTGCAAGCCATTAGCCAGCAGCTCAACTCAAACTTGCAAATGTTAGACATGCTGTGAGGGCAAGGGTGGGAGGAAGGAAGACAGAAGGAAAACAGCTACATGAGAGATGCTTCATCACAATAATACCTGCCAGCCTTTTTCCTAAGGACTATGCAGTTTCTTCCTCCTCTTCTGGCACACCAGACTTTCAAATGCCACTGCATACTGCTGGAGACCAGCCAAAACGGTCGGACCTGAACAAAGCAGGTGTGTTATCCCTGGCCATTTAATGTGCCCTGTGCCACACAGCTTGCCCCGACACTGAAGAAGGGGAGGCAGGAGAGACTGGGTTTGGTTTTCTTTACCACCTTGATGGTGCCCACCCGATAAACATCATCCACACAATAGAAGCGATATTCCAACTCTTGAGCTGGCCCTAGATGGGATCTCTCCCTGTACAGAATGCAGAGACTCTTTTCTTGGACCCCGAATCTTATTCACTGCTCTGGAGAGTTTCTAGGGGGACTACAATCATGCAACATCGCTGAGATGGCTTTGCTGGAGCTTGGACAACCTCACCAGCAGTAAGCTGGATTGGGAGTGGTGAGTCTGGGTCAAGATCAGGCCCAGGGACAGTGGTTGGGGTGACATGACATCCAGTTATATCTCAGCAAGCTGGTAGTGTTGAGGCAGACTGGGGGCCAAACTCAGGAGCCAAGTCTGCTGCTCTGGGTGAGCATCAAGAGGCCGGGGGCAGGCACAGCTACTGCACAACTGGTCCCTGCTTGTACTGCATCGCCTCGGCTTAAAAGCAGCTCCCAAGGGAGAGAAAGGACACGCCACCATTTCTACCCTGCCCCAGAACGGCTCGTGTCGGCGAGGAGCTGACCCTGCACTCAGCCCACTCAACTCCCTAACTCTGCCAGTGATACTCCGAGGAGGAGGATGTGCTCTGACACCAACTGCCTGGAGTAATAAATCCCTTTTCTTTTTGGCTAGCTAACAAGATAACACAGGGTGAAACATCTGTCTACAAATCACTCACAACAGCAGCATGTGCCATTGCTGCTCTCTCTGGGGAGAGAAGGTGGGAGGCAGAGACAGAGAGAAAGATCATCACAACACTATTAAAAACTGTTGCTTTTTTCTTCTGCTCTTGTCCTTAACTCTTCCATATTCTGAGAGGGAATATATATGTGCATTTGCATAGCAATATGTAGCCTCTTCTTTCACTGTAGGTAGGAGGGAACATTACAGATATTTCAGGTCGTCCTCAGCTACACATCCTTCTGCTGATAAGGGATTGGAATTGTTTTTTATATTTAAAAAGTAATTTAAAGCCTGGCACCCATTAAAAGCCACCTGTTAAAATAAACAGCAGTCCTGCCATTTGCACCACTTAGAGTGGGATTTCATCATGTGTAATATAATTGTTGTCCTAGTTACACTGGGTGTGTAAGAAATTATTTAATAGGGATTACAGGAGAGATTATACTTTTTCCTACCTTCCCTGCAATAAAAAATAGCCAAGATGTCTTGAGAAGTGCTGCTGGCCAAAGGACTTAGGAAAAGTTACATGCAAAATCCCAGGGTTACTGATTACTATAATCCTAAAAAGCAATGAGAAAATAAAACCTGTTTTTATTTAAATGCATCCAAAATTAAAAACAATTACTGCTCTGTCTCTAGTATACTTTCACTAGATGGAAAATACAATATAAATTAACAGCTTTTATAATTTTTTCAATCTTTGAGAAATCCCAGATCTGATTTGGAAATGAGGAAGGTCACGTACCACCTGCTCAGGGTGCTCTTCATTTTGCTGTTAAAAAAACCCAAACAACAAATCAAACAAAAACCTTCCAGCAGATCAGGACCAACCGCTATTACAAGGAAAACCAATCTATAAACAGTCATGATAGTGCAAACCTTTTAAATCATTGTCCATTAGCAGTATTGCTGTTTGCTAGATATCAATTGATTACTGGCCACTTAACACACAGTCAAACATAGTATTTGGACAAGTGATTCATTTAAATGACTAGGAAGATGCTCAGACAAGCCAACTAGTCTGTATTAGTATTCTGCTAATAATCCAGTCCTCCTTAAAAAAAAGAGAAAAATAGAAA
>JAOXJK010000001.1:184324058-184347207 GCA_025774025.1 Xenus cinereus | reverse complement strand
AAAATAGAAAAAAAAAAGAAAAATTAAAAAAAAAGAAAAAGAAAGAAAAAAGACAGAAAGAAAGAGGAAGGAAGGAAGGAAGGAAGGAAGGAAGGAAGGAAGGAAGGAAGGAAGGAAGGAAGGAAGACAAAATACAATATAGAAATTTCTGTGTCACCCTTATTTTCTCTTCTGTTGTATCTGAACAGACGAAACAATGTGAATGACTTCTTATCCAAAGTCTTTTTCAAGAGGACCGAATTTTTATAGAGGATGTGTTACTAAAGGAAATTTTGAAAATTCTGGTGTTTATCTTTATATGGTACATGCATTTCAACATCATACATGATTATTAAAATTTAAAACCATTACATTCACTGAACACAACTGAATATTTAAAAACTGAAAATAACCACCATTAAAACTGGGTTTCCTCAGGTCCTTTCTTGGTTTATACAAGGCATTTACTTGAGTCAAATGTCTTTATTTTATGCTTAGGCTTCTGTGTTGTCCTAATGACCAGGTTCACTTTAACATCCAGTTCCTTTTCTCAGCAGTGTTCTTTATGGGAAGAGGGATCTGAAACACTAATGGCAGATGATGGCCCCAAAAAGACAATTGTACTTACTTAAATGTTCTTTTTAAGGTTAAAGATTGACTTACAGCACTTCTGCGCACTAAAACTCTGAAGATGCAGGTTTGCTGAACTCTGCTTCCCTGCCTTAAAATATCCTTGAATGGAAGACATCATTATCCCAGTGAGAGTCTACATCCAAGATAACACTCGTTATAGCCAGATTAAAGCCTGAGAAATAGTCCAGGCCTCATAAACATTGCACAGTACAAAAGACTGAGCAATTTTTTCCCCACTAGGCTGTGGAAACAGTTAAATCTTCACAGTTTTGATTGTGCATTTTCCTCCTTTGCAAAGAGGTTTTTTAAGGGCAGTTGCATAGGTATATCGTCATCCCAAAATTCTCCTTTCTCATTGGGGAATACACAGAACAAGAAAGGAAGAAGGCTTTTATAGAGAGTTGCTTCCTGTCACTCTTAGAGGCTGCACAGATTGTTTCTTGTTTAACATTAACACTATCAAGGACATCAAGGTGGTAAGGGAAAAGGCAGATAGTTTATTTCTGTGCTGCAAACAAAGCTTTAATATACCATCAGATCTTGTTAAAAAAAATAAAAATGAGAGTGAGTTAGAATAGGTCACAGTGACCAGGTTGCCTGGCCTCTTTGCTTCTTGTGTGACTTTGAGCAAACTCCTTATCATCTCTCTCTTCACTCAGCACTTCGTCCATCCATAAAGTACATTATGACTGCAGCTAAGAGAAAGCAACTCCGGCAGTCACATGTTATTAAGTTGGATTTGATTTTTTTCAATGTATACAGCAACCCTTGAGAGTCCTGCCAGCAACCAGATTAGTAACTTCATCATCCCAGAGCAGCATCCAATATGTATTATTTTATTTAACTAATTTCTGTAGAAGCAGGCATGTACAGTAATGACATTTCATCTGAGAAAAAACACATGCCCTCAATTTTCCTTATAAGCTTTACCAAATGTGGTTTGTTTTCTCATAGCAAGTCCTGGAGTTCCACATATATGGACTCTTTCTGGGCAACAGTAAAGATATCTTCACAAATAAACATCATTATCCTCAGAAAGGAGTGATCTGAGGGAAAAAAAATGCTACACATTGAAGACAGTCCTTCTGCTTGCTGTTTTTCCTTTGTGGAAGCGTGGTTTTTCAGCCTTCTACTCTGTTTAGTGTACAACGGTATAGACTCCTTCACAGGGTGAGTGATGCTCAGTTAAACATTCGGCAGCCACTCCCCTTCTCCTGGAAGAGAAGAGCCTCCTCGGGGAGCAAACAGGCAGTCAAGTCAAGCTGCTCCCACTCTGACAAGCCGAGCTGCTGCCAGAGGAGCATCTCATAAGGCACGATATGTGTCTGTGCAGTCCTCTCCTCCGGAAACAACGCATACTTCTAGTGTGCTTTTCTCTTCGAGACGCCTATCTCGGGGCAATCACTGAAGCTAAAATCAAGGCAGGACGTGACAGGAGCTGGATGGAAAAGGGTCTTTTTCTGGGGCATACATGCAATAGGATTCTCTTCCCTCTCACTTTGTTTTATTTCAATTGAAATATTGCCCCTTAGTTCTTAATCATTTGAAATATATCCAACCGGACTGCAGGCTGTAGGACTGGGCTGTCTGTTATTTGATCCTGTTGGCTCTTTGTGGGCAAATCTTATTTGTTTCTGTCAGCTTCCCTGACGAGGCCCTGGGAAGCACAAGAATAAGGATGACTGACCTGAACATGTGTGTCCTGCACTTATGTCATGGCATTTCATGACACAGCCCCTAAATTCACCTCGGGGGAAGGATTTTTCTGCTCTGTCTATAAAACAAATATAGATATAAATATGCATCAAAAAACTTCAGATTAATTTAAAAAATTATCATTCCTTTTCTGAAACAAGAAGTTTCTCTTCTGCTGCGGTCTCTGCAAGAGGCCTCGCAGCCTGGATGGAGGGTGCTCTGCAAAATGAGACGAATCATCATAACTCTGATATCAAGATGGAATCCCTAACAGTGAAATATCCTGCTTCAGATTACAGCAGTAATAAACCCACCCACTTTCCCCCTCCTTTTCATCCCCTCCAGCATGCCGTGCCTGTTTCCTTTACCACAAACTCTGCACGCAAAGACTCAGAGAAATGTAAAATGTTTTTCCTTTTATAGGCATTTTACAATTGCAGAGCTCAGCCAAACACAGTCTCTCCCTGATGAAAACTCTGTTCTTCGCCAGAATTGATGAGGCTGGGGAGAGGACTGCATCTTCACCCAACTTGGAGAGCAACAGTGTTTACCCTGGGGCGGCTCTTGCATAATTGCTAGAATAACTAACAATACTCTTTGCTCTTCCCCCAAATGCTGTTGAGGCCTAAGACAGTTGAGTATGTACAGTTTCTTTCTTTTCGTCTCTCTCTTTTCTGCTTAAGTGTTGAATTGTATTCTTCATTTGCGAAATTTGCCCCACTGGCACATTATTCATACTCAGACCGGGCTGTCAAGCGCAAGATCTTGCAGTTTTAGGAGGCCCTACAGTTTAAGAAGCAGTAGCCTTCCTCAAGCCACTAACATGTACAGGCAATCCTCACCCAGCCAGGGAAGAGCTACCAGCAGAACTAAGGCAGGCAGGGGGGTAAATGTGAGTGGTAGGTCTGATTTACTTGGCACAAATAAGGGCATGTTGTACATACTGCACAAACAGATCAGGACTGACTGCACAAGCCTAATAAATTGTTTATTTCCTCAAAATGCCATGTCTGAATGGGTGTGCAGAGAGATGCATGGCAGACAGAGACACACAGAACTCTGCATTTACAAGAGCTGCTCTTGAAAACACCACTTTCTTTCCAACCTGCAAACGAGAGCAATTCTTGAAAAGACTTGCAGTTTTTCTCTTTTCAGAGATGTCCAGTCCCTATAAGTAATATTTCTAGTGGGCTGTCAGTTTTTAGAAGCACAGTCCATTTGAAATAAAAGCACAGAGCTGGAGTGATGGAAAATGTGTTTCTACATTCATTGCAGTCATGGTCTTCAGGGCAAAAAATGTAGCTGAATTATTTCAGTCTTCACTGTGGGATGGCAAGTGCTGAGCCTTGTACTCTCTGTACAGCCATTTTCTGTTCTATTCATTTGTGTATTAAAGTTTTCCAGCTCAGCAGTTTGAATTCTGTCCTTCGAAAAAAATATCCAATACCGGAGATACCTCTGGGATGATATCAGCCAGGAAACTATAACTGAAGAGGATCATCCAGATTCAAATCAGTTAAGAATGGAACATTGATTTGGCTACTTTCAATTTGTTCTTAAGTCTTTAGATTTCACTGAATTTTGACAATTTTAGTAGAAATCTCTGAACTGTGATTTATACTTTCAACTGCAAACCACTCTTTCCCCAGGTTTCCTAAATAAAGAAAAACGAATACTAGCAACGAGATGGTGATGATACCAAATCTTCTTCCCTTTGACCATAATTAGCTTGACCAGGCTTAATATTTTTGCTGACATCAGATAGATCAGCAGAATTATTCCATGAGAAACATTCTGTGAAATTACAATTTCCAACTGAGACTAAATGCAGATAATTGTTTTTGTAAAAGACTTCCCCCTGAGTTTAATATTTCACCCTTCTATTTATCTTGCACCTCTTACTTTACATTAAATATATACATACAATATAGCTATGGTTTTCTGTCTTCTGAAGAACAGGCCATGAAGTTCAGTGTTACCTGCAGTACCTTTTGTAGATGTGTATACATCTCATGCCATAGCACTCAACAGCAGGAACAAAAAGGATGTGCTGAAGTAAGCAGGCATGATCTGTCATCTTGTTGTCTATCAAATCAAGTCAATAATATATGCTGAAAATCCAACCTTCTATAATGAAAATCAATGAAAATTAAACACACACACTCCGAAACACAGACACACACACGTAAGCAAAGAATTTTACACTTTCTAAGGGAATCTGTAACTAATTTGAACATTGAAATAAATCACCATGTAAACCTATTAACAAAATACATAACTCCAAGAGTTTAGAGGGTTTAATCTGTATAACATACAAACTGTATGCTAAATATCAGGATATGATTAAGTACTTTCATGTTTTTCAACCTTGGAAACAAAAATATAATTTAATACTTATATTAAGAAATATTTTGTCCACAACTTTTCTAGTTCTTTCTCCTTTACAAGAAAAACAATTATTTTATTTTTCAATAAGCACAGGTGCAAATGGTATAATTAAATCAATGGCAGGAGTGCACCAAGGAACAGAAGTCCAAATGCATGTTACAGCCTAAGTATGTGGATAGATACAGAGGAACACACACCTTATCTGGTTATATACACGACCAAGCTTATTTCTGGGTAAGAGAGAATTTTACCTGAAATGCAAGTTAGATCACTAGGGTACTGATAAATTATACAGATAAGAGTCATAGTGCAATACAGCTACAATGAAGGTAATGCATCTTTATATTTCACTGAACTTAAAAGCGTGAAATATTTTCAATATTTTTTTCCAAGTCAGTTGTTGATAAACTCAGTCCCCACAGTCTTTTTCCATCTCCGTACATGGGCAAATAATGACAAGCAGAAATGCCACAAACCCATAATAAAATGTGCCCAAGTTTCCCTGCATTATCTATTTGGACTTAATTTCTCATACCATTGCTGTTCCCACCATCCAAAAAACGATGTTTTTTCTCGCCTCAGCAGAGTGAAATCCAACAGTCAGCCTGATGTCATTTCTCAATTTGTGTCTAGAACAACAATTTTGGAATAAAAAGTATGATCAGTTTTGAAATGCATAATCCTGTAGAGGGCCAGTCTGTGAGCACAGAAGTTGTTCATTTGTCCCTGATGTTTTCACATTGGCACAGCTGCCTCGCACGAACACACAGCAATGTCTCTCCAGCTCTGGTCTCTATCTGCTGTACAGCCTCAAGGTCACTAGTTGTCAAAGAAGTCCTAATGGAAGGCAAATTTGTGCTATTGTGGTACCACAGGAGTGCCCATGGTGGCAGAGCTGAGAGGGACATCCACCATGGAAGCTCAGCTGCACGATGGGGCATTTACTTGACATTTCATGAATAGCTGGCAATTTGCACAGCGGGACAAGCAGGGCTGACTAGACACAGCAGCCCCATGAACTGTTTCACTATAAATCATTCCTATAAATCGTTCCTGCACCTCGGCTAGAAGCCTTCATGGTTATAAGTTTCTAAATCTCCAGAAACAGGCCCAGCTACATAACTGCATATTTTTAAACCCTTTAAATGTTGGCCTGAACTGTGATTCCCGTGCATCATTTCACACTTACCCAGTAGATTAGCTACTTTTCATTCCTGGGGTGAAGAGGTCCCAGCAGCTCTGGGATGCTCAGGGGATCACTCCTCATCAAAGCCTCAAGGAACTTACGGCCTCAACAGAAGCAAGAGAAAAGTGACTGGGATGTGGCAGGCCAAGCCTGGAAAGGCTTTGAAGCCACCTTTTAGGAGAAGACAGGAAAGATGAGAAGGGACTCTTTATTAGGGAGCCTATCAATAGGACGAGGGATAACTATTTTAACCTGGAAGAGGGGAGATTTCGATTAGATATTAGGAAGAAATTCTTTACTCTGGGGGTGGTGAGGCACTGGAACAGGTTGCCCAGGGAAGTTGTGGATGCCCCATCCCTGGAAGTGTTCACGGCCAGGTTGGATGGGGCTTTGAGCAACCTGCTCTAGTGGGAGGTGTCCCTACCCATGGCAGGGGGGTGGGAACTAGAAGAAACTTTAAAGTCCCTTTCAACTCTAATCATTCTACGATTCTATGATATGATCCTCACCCTAACAAGTGCACACCAGACACTATTTTCTCCTTTTCTACCTGTAATTTGAAATAAAAAGCCTTTAATTCCAGCAGAAAACTCATAGATTTTGCACTCCAGGAAAGCGACCCCCTGCAGCTCACGGTTAGGGTCTCACATCCTTGAAAATGCCGGTTTTTAAGCTCATCCATCACGGTGACACATTTTACTGGGTGATGACTGCGTACTGAAATGGGGTTTTGTGGATCCCACTCTCAAAGCTCGTAACACACATCAGGGAAGGGAGCCCCTGACCTAGCTGAGACTAGCACCGCTAAAATCAGCCAGCCCAACACAGTTCTAAACTGTATTTACATACAAGACATGTTTGCGTGTCCAGGACTGCACTGCTTTAGCCATTTCAGTTTAAAAAAAACAACTACCTGAAAACAATTGATTTGAAATTGCATGTCCATTAATTCTTAGAGACAAAAAGCATTGAGAAAATCTGCGTGAACACTAATTTATGAAAGTTAATTGCTCGCAAGAGCTGTCATAAGTGTTCAGAAATGCTCCTTTTAAATAATATAACTCACAATTACCAAGAACACAACAAATTTTTAACTCATTGCTTGCTTATGGATAACACTTGTCATATGGGGCTTCTTATAGTATTGATGGTGTAGTCAATTGCAAGAAAAATCATTCTATTTATCCTGTAATCTTACACAGCAATATTCGAAAGTTAAGGGAGTAAAGTGAGTTGATTAAATGCTGGTGATTTCCTTGTTGTTTCCAACTTCTTATTACAAAAAGATGACATTTATTAAATACACTGCATAAGTAATCTCTGTGGATAAAAATGCATGAAAATATCTGTCTTGAAATATCCGGTCCAAAGTGTGAATAATTTTAAAATCTCTAGATTTCATATAAAGTTTCTTTCTCTGATTACGTTTTCATCTGGATCATAGATTTTAAAACCGGAAGGCCCATTATGATAGTCAAACTGATTTTCTGTCATAAAATCATAAATAACTTTTCTCCCAGTGAATATAGCAACTTGTGATTGAACTAAAACTGATATTTTAAAAAGCCTAACCCATGATAATTTAATGATTTCCTGAGATAATGTACCACATCTCTCAATAAATGGTTCCAGTGGTTAATTACGTATGCAGTTGTCATTTCCAGTTTGAACCTGCCTCAGTTCTATTTCCATCCACTGGGTCTAGACTTTGTTCTAATCTTCAAGATCAAGGCTCAGTGTTCCCTACATTTTTCTTAAAGTTTTGCAGTTGAAATCTTCTTCAGCATATATCACTGAAGCCATTTTCCTTAAATTTATTGACTCAGAATGTCAATGTGAGTTATCATCAGATAAAGATCTCCTACCATTTTTTTCATATTAGTCTAATTTTCCAGACTATTTATACACCAGTGCACAGTTCTTTTGTCTTTGTTCTTCTTTAACAATGATTTGTTAATTTCAATATAGTGAAGTGGCATTGGATGCATTTTTCACTTTTGTCATAGTGCTGCTAATATAAAATGCAGTCCTCTGCTAGTACTTATCTAAGGAACCAGCTGGTTTATTAGGCAATGCAAATCCTAAAACGCAGCTTACAATTTTTCCATTTTAACTAGTTCAATAAGTAAATATAGAACTTTCTGGAAACAAAGATCTGGAAAACCCAATATTATTCTCTTCCTGGGAATAATTTAACCAAAATTCTCTGTCTCCTTTTTTTTTTTTTTTCCCCCGTTATGCCAATGATAATATTTACAACATTTTACAGTTTTAGAGTCATCTTCCTTTTCACATGAGGCTACTTCAAAATTATCCCAACAAATGGTTTAACAAGTTCTCCCAACAACAAAACAAAAAAAAAAAAAAAGAGGGGGGAGAGGAAATAGGGTTCAAACTCTTTCTCAGGTCAGTTTCTGTCTGTATTATCCTATATTTCTTATGGGGATTTTTTTTCTGTCTTTTTAACCAGCCTATTGTTTTTTCTCATTCAATCCTTTGTACTTACCTTGCAAAATCACTTTTTAAATTTACAGAAGTCTTTTCTTCATTCAGCAGAAATATTTACCCTTTTAAAATGAAACATTAAAATATCTTATCCTTTATGCACTGTGTCACACTCTGTGGTTTTTTTCATTTTGAAGAGTCGGCATTTCTTGACAATCTTTACATTAAACTAATTTGTGATGACATTTTCAACTACTCACTGCTGTTGTCATCATCCTGTCTGAGGTCTTATCAGCATTATCCTTTAAATTGGTTTCAGCCTTGATAAAAAATGGAAGCTGAATAATCAAGCAGATTGGTTTAGCACATACTGAAAGTATAATAAATATACATGTTTAATTCACTAGAATTACATGTATAAGAAAGACGTAGTTGTTCAGCCAGTCAGAGCTTTCCTCCTATTGCCAAGTAACAGCCAGGGAAATTACATTATGGCAGTATCCATTACACACCCATACATACTCTGGAAAACTCAAATTATGATTCTTCCTTCAACATAGATTTTTGTGTATGACTTACTTACACATAAATCTCATCACCTTAGTATATTTTAACTGTCAGGAGCACATTCACTTACTTAAAAATGAAGAGCAAAAGTACTTCTTTAACTTACTAGATGAGATCAACATCAAAGTTACTAGATGTTAAAAACCCATAAACTGGGTTTCCTGTAAGTACTGAAGGCAGGTGGACCCTCAAAGAGACTGGATCTCACCTGCATAAATTACACCAATTCTGTTCAAGTGAAGCAGTACTAAAATTGTCTCAGTTGCACTCATTTTCAGGTCATTTTATGCTATTAGAACTTTGTGTTAAGTTACAGAAATGTAAATAAACATTTGGCCCAATAAGTAACAACTGCTGTCTAGTGCTTTCTTCCTGTCTTGGTGGAAGTTAGCCAAACCTAGAGCTAGTCCACAGCTGATCACACTCATTTGCCATTAGCCTCCAATTCATTCAGCTCCCATGAGGAGCAGATGAACTAAGAGAGGATACTGGGAGTTATTCTTCCACCTCCACACCATGCATGCATACTCTGACCTCTCACCAGAAAAAATAAGAAGATATTCTGGTTTCTTAGATGGAGAAAGAAACTAGTGGATACATATTCACAATGGAATATTCTTCAGTAAGATATAAAGACAACTTTAAGCTTAGTATTAGAAAATAAGGCTAAAAGAGATTAATAAATCTCAGTACTATAGTTTACCAAAATTAATGTACCTAACAGTAAAGAAAACAAAATCTATAAGTAAAATACCTTTGTCAGCAAAAACTAATAATCTCAGAATATAAAAATATCTGTTTGTCTGGTGTTTGTTTAATCACAGACTTCAGCTGCAGCAGAAGGAAGTACTGATGATATAATTTGGTAATTTTCTCCTCTGATCTTATCTCTGTTGACGTAGAGATGACTTGATGTTTGGATTCTGACGGAAATGCCTCAATCACAGAGCATTCTATAGCTGTGCATTTTCATTAACTTTGATGAAGTTATTCCCAATTTATGGTGGCATGAGCTAAACACAAACTGGGCTTTAAGGCTGTTCTAACTTGAACACATCGTGGTAAAAACTTTGAAAACTGTAAATGCTGATATTTCTACAGAATACACAACCTTTTCTGTCCCATAAAAACTCCTCCTTTTTGATTCCTTGCCTTTCAGTTTTTTCTTTCTATTCAGGGATATGATGGAAGCAGGGTAGCATAATAATAGCAACAGTGGGATCATTAATAATAATGACAACAACATCAAATTCATGTCAATTAACAGGTGACAGTGGTGTCAAATATTCATTCCTTTGGAATAGGTTGCCTTTTTTTTTTTATTAGTTATCAACCTAGAAAGTGAACTACTTGGCAAAGACTAGAGAATTTCTTACCTGTAAAACTAACCAGCAAATAGGAGGGGCAGCAACTGGGAATTTCACCAAATGGATTTATGGAATGGATTTTAGGAAGAATTAAAAAACACAAAAGCATAAACACCACTCTGCTAGAAATCTCTTCTGTCAGATTTGCCCTGGCCATCAACTATGAAGCCCATATCCACGTGAGGAAAAAAAAGGATGAATTTTAAGAAGATTATGATTCAATTTATCTGCCTGTGAAAATCATGGAGGGAAAAATATTCAGGGTCACAGACGCTTCCTAATGCTGTGTTTCTGATGAACCAGGAACCCCCACTGAATGGGTCCTCAATGTTACCAAGCTGTCATCTTCCATCAGCTCACCCAGTGCTGATGGCACCAACTATTTGTCACAGGGGTTCCTAGCCCGACCAGCCTCCCGGTTTTCTTCCTTGAGATTTTGTATTTTCCCATGCAATTCCGATGCAGTTTTCCATCTTAAATCCTTCCGCTACTAACAACTTCATCTAATGAAATTATCTGTCTATAATTTTACCTTTCTTTTTCACAGAAACTGTCACTGCTTGTTTTGAGTCATTTGGGTAAAACTTTTGCAGTTGTGCCATATCACAGCTGGACCTCGATTCCTTGGTGTATGGGCAGTCAAACTCTGGGGAAGGGTACGGCCACAGACAGATAAAGGTCCAAGGGACAGCTGCTACCTGTCACAGAAGATGAGAAGTCATGTGTCCAAAGGATTTTGAGATCAGACCCACAGCTCTTAATAGGAAACAAAGTGACTCCCTTCTGAAAGGAGTGGAGAAACCTATCTGCCAAACAGATCTGTCACCACGGGAGATGTTTCAAGTCCCAGGAGCCCGCATCTGACAGATTACTAAGGCCCATTTGCCAAATTATCAAACACTATTTATTTCTGTTGACACTAGTGATACTGTCAGAAGTACTCCTGAGCAGACAGATGAAAAGTGATTCTGCAAGCAGAGCTGAGCTATAGATATCAGGACAGATGACTTCAATAAACTGAGAGCTCATAGGTAAACCTCACAGGAAACAAGTTTAACAGGTGAAGGACTTAAGGAAGAACTGCTAAGACGTCAGAGAAACAATACTGAGGACACAAATAGAAAGTCTGTTCAGTGGAAAACTTAACTACCAACTCTTCATTGTCCTCAAACACAAAGAAAAATAGGGGAAATCAGCTAGATGACTGCTTACTTTTCCTTCAGACTCACTTTTCTTTAAAGCTACTTTTTCTCTTATGTTCCTTGCACTATTAGAGATTCATCAAAATCTGAATCGGATATTTAAAAAGGCCACAAGAACTTGCATATTTCTGGATGATGACTATAAAGGAGTCCCAGGGTGCCTAAATGGTGACATCTCCACGTAGATTACTAAAACGATGTGGGATGAATCTTGTTCACTGTGCCACATTCATGCTTCATAAGTTTACTGGATCCCGGTGAATGCTGTCACTCCAGAATACACAAGCAGTAACCCCGTTAAGGTTTACTTGCACAAAATAGAATAACTACAATACAACGACAGTTGCACTCACAAAAAAAATGGCTCATGCCCTCTTGTTAAGAACATTATCTTGAATACAGAAAACAGCTGTCCCAGTCATTGTTCACAGACTAAGTGCTTCATTATTAAAGTGATATTTTCATTAGGTGTTGGTAGGAATCACAGAAATTTTCAGAAAGCGTTGGCAAAAAATTAACACAGTTCTTACATAAGACAGTATTTCTCATATGAGATAACAGCAAACTTTGCTTAGGATATAGGGAGAACTTGAATCAGGAATTCACACCAACATTTCCAAGCTTGTATACTGAAGTCAGACCTCTCCATACATGCTTTAGTTTTAAGAATTGGTGAATACCTTCAGCTTTTGCAAATTTAAGTAAGAGCTGTGAGAGCTCACCACATTCATCAGTCTAGTCTACCCATCTTTTCCTGCTAAAGCCTCAATTTCTGTGTATACCTTTAGGTAGAATGGAAGAAACTCTATAAAGTCCAAGAATCTTCTTTTTTTTTAATTATCAGCTGGAACAATATAGTACCAATGAAGAGGGCATATCTCTTACAAGTCAAAACCAAAAGCATGTTCAGAATATTTTCATAAAACTCCACGGCAATTAAAATGGGATGTAAAACTATTGGCTATATTTTCATTATATTTCAGTATGTTAAAATTATTTTTCCCCTTACGTGAAGTTACAACCAAGGAAGAAATTCAGAATGCTGAATTGTCTTTTTCAGAACATAAATTTTGCTGACAACTGGTTATTGAATTTTCCCCCCATTTCCTTATCTTTTCACAGCACAAATATTCCTAGTACTCTTTCCAACACATTTTCTCACAGCTACTGTCAGCTTGATTTAAGAGAGGAAGGCTTTGCTCAAATCCATTGCCCAGAATAACACCAAGCTCTTTTACACCATAAAATGCACTGTGTGGAAATGCAGCTGTTTCATCTTGCAGCAGAAAGCAAGTGTTTAGGTACAAGACTGCAACAAGTATCATCGTCTTAATAGGACAGACCAAGGTGAGTTTTCTCTCTGTCATAGGTATATTTGCACATGCACCCTGCCTTTTGAATGACTTTATATGAAAGCTTCTTTAATAAGCAGGATCATACAGACAAATAACAGCTTCTAAAAATGTTTGTTTTGAGAAGTCCTTTCCGTGCTCTTACCCTAACAACACCCCAAGTCAATGCAGAAAACTGATAGCAGGTAAGGGGGAGGGAAGGTAGGGAACAATTAACACATTACTGTTCTTTCATTTTTTTCCCCTAAGAGTTTAAAAAACTGATTTGGTACTGCCACTGCACATACTGTTACAATACCGATCCTCTTACTTGGTTTTAATTCTCTAGTAGGTGTAAGAATAGAAATAAGGGAAGTGCAAATAAAGTCAGTCCAATCAAGGAAGACGAAGTGAGGCTAGGAGATAAGATGTCATGGTCTGTTCTCATCAGGTCCTGTCAGTTCTTTTGATAGCAATATAGTGCGATTTAATACAAATAATATAGCTTGACAACAAACAGATATTTTTCCTGCTTTAAGTGTAGAAAGAAACAAGAAAGGTAAATTGAAGAGAAGACTGAAATTATCTTGAGTAGTAGAACTCTATTACATGTTTCTTACAGCTCATGTAAAACAATCTCTATCTCCTATTTAAGCCATTAGACCACCCTCTTAAATCATAACCCATTCCATTTCAGCCGCTCATTCATGTAGTGAGACCAGTAGCTCTTGTTTGATTTGAATCATGCCGTGTGTTTGACTAATGTAAAACTTTCAAAAAGACATCTAGCTTTGATTTAAAAATAGCAAGGGGTATACCACTTCCCTTACAGTATCTTCCAAAGCTTAATCACTGTCATTGCTTGAAACTGAATTTGTCTGTCTTTTGCTTTCAGCTGCTAAATTAGCAAGGCATTCAGGATGGTAGTCAGTGAGTCTAACTGTACCCCAGGGAGGTAGTCTCCCTGGGCCTCATCTCCAGGCAGAGATAGGACCCTCCTGGGAGTAATGCAGAGCATCAGAAGTTTTTCTTCTGCTCTGATTGTCCCCATGAGTATACTATCTCTCTATACAGATTGGAGAAAAAGCCTTTAGAAGCAAGGTCCTGGGCTGAGAATTAACCTGTGCAAATATCACACCCTAGAGCTCCAAATATTTTTCATGGTAGTACATGTAACCTGTAATCAGGTTATCTTTCAGTCCCCCTTTTAATGAGACAAACAGGTTGAATTACTTAAGCACAACTTCCTTCTCTCCAAACCAGTAACTATTTATTTGGCTTCTCGTTGGAATTTTAAATTTAGTTGGTATTAGAAATATATACCCATTTCATCAAATGCTCTCATTAATTATTTCATTTCTATGAAAATTCATCGAAATTGTACGAAGAGGTAATATGATGCTTCTTATTAAAATTCTACTTACAATCTCCTTGTCTAAACATTCAAGAGAACCAAAAGTCAATTTGCTTGTTTAAATGCGGGTTGTTTTTTTTTACATCAGCACAAGGAGGTCAAAATTACTTTCTTTCTCTGGTGGCTCTGAATTTCTTTCAGAGAGAGAAGACACAGTCAGAGGAGACCTCGTGAACTCATTTACTTGGCCGTTTGAGGCCAGGCAAAGGGATCATTTGAACCTGCATTATTCAACACAAATCTATGTCTTTTAAAATCTTCCTTATTCTTGTATCTCTTGCTTGCCTGTGGTAATGTGTAACTCATCTCCCAGTCAAGATTTTCGATATATCTAATGTGCATATTCACTGGGGTAAATTCCATTAGCTATTTCTTGTTTCACATTCAGTGAATGTTGAGCACAACTCAGCGTCTTCTCCTATTTAAATTGTATTTTGAAGTTGTTATATTCTCCATCAGCTTTCT
Source organism: Xenus cinereus (assembly GCA_025774025.1). Taxonomy (NCBI): domain Eukaryota; kingdom Metazoa; phylum Chordata; class Aves; order Charadriiformes; family Scolopacidae; genus Xenus; species Xenus cinereus. The sequence continues at coordinate 184,332,535 of JAOXJK010000001.1, read as the reverse complement.
CTTTTCCAAACTGAACAAACTCAGTTTTTTTCTGGTTTCCATCCTCTGGATGGTTGTCTAACCTGATTTCACTTTTGTTGTTGCCCATCTCCAACACGTGAACCTGTCTGCCAAAGTACAGTTCCCACAGTACTCTTCATAAAGCCTCTGTGGTACTAGGTACATTTGCATGGAAACGATTCATTCACACAGTTTACGTTGCTGTTAATATATCCTGGACTGACATATGACTTTTTTGGTGGCTTTTATTTTTGCTTTTTACAGCAGCATTATATTTCTGACTCTTATTCAATTTGTGGTAGTTATTATTCCCAGATCCTTTTCTGCAGTAATGCTGCCGAGACAATGAGTCCCCATTTTGTACTTATGCATTCCATTTCTCCTTTCTTACATGAAGCACTTTGCTTTTGTCTGCACTACTTAATTCTTGTTGATATCAAACCATCTCTCTAATTTAGCACAGACATTCTGAATTTTCATCCTGTCCCAATACTTGTGAGGCAGGAAGTCATCCATAAATTTTACAAATCACTTCTAATAGAGGTCAAAGTCATTAACAAAACTATTCAGTAATACCACACCAAGACAGACCTCTCTGGTACTTACTGGAAATATCCTTTTTGTCTGACACTGAACAACTGATAAACAGTCTTTGAGTACAGTCCAAAATGTCGTATTTCTTATGTGCTTTTCGGGCAATCACCCATTTCACTTTACTAGAGATTTCAGCAAACAGATCTATATAACAAACAGAAAGGAAAAAGGTACCATAAACAGTATAGGGAGATAAGAATAGAATATTTGCACCATGTAGCAGCTCACAGTTGTTTTTTGTCTATTATAGAAATGCAGTTTCTGTAATAAAAGCAATGAAAAAGTATGAAGGCAATTATATACAGAATAGTTAAACATAAGTGTTTTCCAGTTACTACTATAAGATGGAAACAGCATTGCTCTAGAAATAATGAAGAAGTTATTAAAATGACCCATACTGTATCTGTGCAGGAAGCATCTACAAATTCAATTTTTTTATCACATATTGTGAATATGTTCAGCTATTAGTTCCAGCCACTTCTTGCTGTTGTCTGCTGTATGGGCTGTCAGAGTATCAAGAAGTTCAAAAACTAGTTTTTCCAAAGTACATACTCATCTCTGGAGAGAACAGAAATGGCCCTACTTCTAACATGATTTCTTTCTGGCTAATAGTATTCTTCTGTCTCAGCGTGCAAGATCAGTAAAAAGTTAATACCACATTGCAGAAATAATGGGGCATGTTTGTCTAAACACAAAATGCACAGTTAGTTTAGCTTTCTTCTGAAAAGATCCAGAGCGTTATTACAAACAAAAATCTAATAAATTACTGTAATGGACTTTATAGTTGATTTTGGGAAATCATAATCATCATAATGAAGCCATGACACAGGCCTTGATTTGTTTAAAAATGTCTTTGTGTATCTTTTGTTTGGAAATAAATTACTATTTGAGTAGCAAATTGTTTTTTTTTTTCATTTCTCTGGAAGAGTAGTGAACGAAAGATGATTTAACAAAACATCAGTTGCACAGCTTTCTACTGGCATCAGTTTTCCTGCCAGTGTGTGCAGTTGTGTTTTGGGAAAGAGGTATCACAGAATCAGAGAATGATATGATAAATACCTAAAAGGGAAGTGTCAAGAAGATGGGGCCACACGTTCCAGTGGTTCCTAGTGACAGGACAAGGGGAAATGGGCACACACTGGAACACAGGAAGTTCCATCTCAACATGAGGAAAAAATCTTTACTTTGAGGGTGGCAGAGCACTGGAACAGGCTGCCCAGAGAGGGGGTGGAGTCTTCTTCTCTGGAGATATTCAAAACCCACCTGGATGTGTTCCTGTCCAGCCTGCTCTAGGTGAACTTGCTTTGGCAGGGATGCTGGACCAGATGATCTCCAAAGGTCCCCCCAACCCCCACCATTCCGTGATTCTGCAATATTTTAAATACATACTTTTAAATAATTGTCAGCATATAATGATATACCCATGTAAGACATATGTGGTTTTATTTTGTGCATATATAAAGTATAATTATATAATTAGCAGAGTGTATGTTTGCAAATAGGGACCTGGTTAGACTGATAGTAAGGCAAGAACTCCAAGGCTGGCCTGTTCAGTTTGTAAGAGGATTAAGGAACAATGTTCAGAGTTGCTGAGAGAGTAAAGAATTTGGAGACAGAAACTAAACCTATGGCCAGCTTTGTGAATTCAAAGGAATCAATCCAAACTGCCTACAACCAATGGAGGATAAGATCCTGATGAATAGGTTAAGTCAAGTCCACTACAGCTACTTTGGGGAAGGTTTTGAGAAAAACAATATCAATGAAACAATTGTATTTTTGTCTGAGGGGATACTTTGTTTTGTGTTTATAGTATAAAACAGCAAAAGAAAATATCTTTCCCACATGCTAACAAGGTAGACATTAGATATCGTTAACCTAAATTAAACTGAGTCTGCAAAACTATCATAATAATGGGTACTGATATATATGTTAGTGCTATATATTCATAACTAGGCAGGTTTGAAAAATACACATAGCAGTCAACTATAGATATTCCACTTTGATTGATTTTCTAATTTGAAATACACAGACAAACCACTTTGATATCACTATGGTCTTAAGAATACTTAATGTGAGAGTGAACTGAGTATTTCCCACCAGAAAAAGATGCTGTTTTAGAAGACTTTGAGATCCAAGTTGTAATAATAGTAGCCTGCTTAGTTTAATAAAACATATTTTATTAATTCATTTCAGTTAGTTGCAAAGATCAGCTTCAATATTAAAGCATAATTATAGTATGTGCCAGGTGAATGCTGTTCTCTCAAATTAATTACCTTAGAGATGGCGTCATTATAGTCTATGATAAAGAGTTCATTCATTTTTGAAGAGCTATGTGTTTCCATTAAATGTGAATCAAGAAGACTTTAGAGTAAATAATTAAAACGTGAGGGTGCCCTTTTACAAAGACCTTCGAGCAAAATGGAAGAATAAAAGCCTACCTAAGGTGAAATAACAGAATTTCTCTGAGGAGTAGATACTAATTTTAACACTTGGATTATGCCACCTTCCCTGTGCAGAGAAATAACTTTCTTGGCTTCTGTCATTTCCCCACTAAGTGATGATGAGTACAGGTGCTTTTCTCAGTGTCCTCTTTGGAAAAATGTGATGATTAGAGCCTGAACAATTGTCTGATAGGATACCTCTAAAGCGAAAGTTGATTTGGTGAAAAGACACAGGAGACAACTCCTGGTTAAAATGCTTCCTGCCTTTACTAACACAAATAACAGTAAAGGTCTCTACTACTGAATAATTGTTTTTGTTATCTGACATCTGAATTTAATGAGAGCTATTGGCTGGATATACTATACCTCATGTAGGCACCCAGTCAATTCCTAAATATTAGGTCCTTAGTAAAACAATATTTGTAATGGCAATTCCTGGAGGGTCTCCAGTGCAGCCAGCGAAAGAGTAGTAATTGAAGTAGCATAGTTACTTCCAGCTTCTCTGGTGTATGTTTTCCACTCTGTATAAGTCGCTTGGACAGTTTTAAGGCAATTATGGTATTTTCAATGCCAGACGTCTTCAGAGGAAGAGTCTCTTTACCTACATTTAGATGCACAAGACGTCCTTCTGGAAGTCTTCAAGTGCAGTTGCCTCTCCACCTCCGTTATCAGTACAGAGAATCTGTACACTTGCACGGAAAGAATTGCTGCATTAGGCACTGACAGTGCAGACACATGTCAGTGTAACTTGGGCAGGAAGTGCTATCATAAAGAAACTTCACGGCAAGTGGCTCCTGAAGCGTCATTACATGGGTTTGGTAAACAAAAGACTTGATGTGAATGGGACAAGCTGGACAGACTGGGCCATGAGCAAGAAATACTAGTTTTTGTGTCCCTGGGGGAAGCATATAGCAAAACCAAGACCTAATATAAACCTTCAAGTAATAGTGTTCAATATCTAACATCACAGACAAAGCTCAACTTGTGGCTTTAATGTCACGGAAAAAAGCAAACACGTGTAAAGAAATTTCCTCACAGAAGTCTAGTATAGTAATAACAACAGTCACTTATCACATTCAGACCATTCTGTTAAATTAGTCAGCATTCCAATGTCAGTGGAAAACAGGAAAACCAAATCACGTGGGAGTTGAAGTCTTGAGCAACATGAGACTTCCAAGCTTTGGCGTCTAAGTAGCGGGCTTTTTAAGGAAATTAAGGCACCTAAAGATGCAGACAGAATGTTTTCAGAAGCACCTACCATTACAGATCTTTCTAAAAGCTGTATTTACATATCTGTGTGGCTTATTTTTCAGTGCACCTGAAATCTGTTGGCTTAACAAGATGAACTGGTGAGAGCAATTAGGTGCCATTATATTGACTGTGGGATTATGGAATCTTGGGATAACTCAGTTTGGAAGGGAACTGAGGAGGTCGCTCATCCAACCTTCAGCTGTGAGCAGACCAACTTGCTCGGGGTTTTAATCAGCTGAGTTTTAGACATCTCTGAAGTTGAAGACTTCACAACCTTTCTGGGCAACCAGTTCTACTGCCTGACTATCTTCATGAGGAAAAAAAGCTTCTCCTTAGCTTAACAGTGTCTTCTGAACAACAGTTCTTCAGTACATACCCACTGCCTCTTGTCCTCCCTTGCTCCACTGTAGAGCACCAGGCTTCATCTCAATAAGGCACTGGATGGCTGCTAAGTCCCCCCAGATCTTCTTTTCTTGAGACTTAATGAGCCCAGCTTTTCATCCTCTCCTTGTAGGACAAATGTTCCAGCCTCCAACCATCTTGATGGCCCCTTGTTGAACTCTCTTTAGTTTGGGTCTTTCTTGTATTATGTCCCAAAAACGGATGGATTATTAAGGTATATAATTTCAAATATTGCTGTCTGAGACCAACTTTTTCTGCTACCTAGCATTCCAGTATTTCACAGTTCATTGCTCACAACGCTAGAGCTGGACTATGTAATTCAAACGGGTCTATGCCTAAAATGCCACAATATCTATGTCTGGTCAAACCGACATTGTACAAGACAGTTGGTGTGGAAAGGCACTGTGTTCCCCAGCCATGGGTGAATTTCAGTTGCATTCAGAAAAATATCTGTGAATTAAAAGCATTACGTATAGAAATGTTTACAACGAAGCTAGGCAGCGAGAGAAATAACTAAACACAATCCAGAGAAAGAGTGGCAAGCCAACCTCATTCAAATCTCTGTTTTTCCTCAACTAGAAATAGAGTGGAGAAGAAAAGAAGCCTGAGCACCCAGGAAGTGCTGCCTGTGGTTGTACTGCACTGTGCACGTCACTGGTGATTTGGATGAATATTAGGTTGGAAGTAACTTGAGTACATAAATCAAAGGCATCTTAAAGCTCTGGTGTGTGTTCAAATTATAAAGGATTAAATAAGCATGCAAAATTACTTGCCTTTACAAGTGACACGCTGTATTCTGTGCTCAGAATGAAAAGTTTTCAGCATTTGGATTCTGAGCAAGTTGTTAACTTATTTTCATCCTAATTAAGTGTACACTGTACCTCCTTTTTCTCAGCCCAGCATGGACTGAGAGTACTTCTATAGTCAGATTGCTACACTTGTTGTACAGCATGGCCACATGTATGCTCACTTTTTCTACTGCAAACAAAATAATAATTACAAAAAGGACAATATAAAAAAGAAATAAACAGAGAGAGAGAAAAGGCTGAGAGACCTGGGCCTGTTTGCCCTGGAGAAGACTGAGAGGGGAACTCATCAATGCTTTTAAATATCTAAAAGGCAGGTGTTAAGACGATGGGGACAGACTGTTTTCAGTGGTGCCCAGCAACAGGACAAGGAGAAATGGGCACAAACTGGAACACAGGAAGTTCCATCACAACATGAGGAGAACATTCTTTACTTTGAGGGTGGCAGAGCACTAGAACAGGCTGCCCAGAGAGGTTGTGGAGTCTCCTTCTCTGGAGATATTCAGAATCCGCCTGCTCTACATGCCCGTGCTTTTGCAGGATGGTTGGACTAGATAATCTCCAAAGGTCCCCTACAACTCCCACCATTCTGTGATTCTTTAAATTATTTAGTTACACAGGTGTCATTGTCATCAGTGGTCATCTGAACGTATTTTAAAATTCATTATTTTATTTTTCTTGTGAACGATTGTTATCAAATCCAGCTGATCTCTGTGTGGCCTACTTATCAATATTTTAATATGAAGATCAATCACAGAAATCACTAGGTCCATCTTGAGAGCCATCACATCTCTATTCTTCTTGATCTTTTCAATGTTACAGTAATTCCATGCCATGGCACAAAAGTATATAGATAAGTATGCCTCACTTTTTGTTTTTTATACAGGCACCTACACAAAGAATCCTCCTGAGGATGAAAACAAATCTACCATTGCTTTTGGCAAACTGTGGATGTTACTGTGGAAGTTGAGATTTTGAAAAATCTTAAGCAGTATAATTGAATGGTTAATACAGGCTCTCTTTTGTAGATGATAAGTAATAATTATATTTTGATCCAGGCTGGGCAAATATTACTATTGTGTAGACATGCTCAACTGTTCTATTAGCTAATTGTTGCATTCCCACTGTGATTTGGTGAGTCGAAAGAAAGATCTCACAATCCTTCTAATTCACTGACAGGCCTGAAAAACTATCTGTTGCAGCTCACCAAGGAGTCACAAAGTATTATTTCAGTAAACATGGAGGGACTTCTACTGAGATAAATAAATCTAAGTCGTCTATTATCCACCTACTAAGGCATTTGTAACTTTTATTCAGAGACAAAAGACATAATCAAAAGTTCATTCAGATACAGGACATTGAAAAATAATAGTTTAAAGTATAATTAGTCTCAATGCACTGATTTTCATTAGAAAGATTGTCTGTGAATTCTTTTTCTTTAATCAGTCATCTCTGTGGTACCAGATCATTCACTCACAAAATCAGTTCCGGCTGAACTTTTTCAATCCCAGATGATCTGAAAGAACAAATAATTTCTTTCCTTTCTTACTCTTAGTCAGTAAGAATAATATTTTTTCTCTTCTAATATATTCTGTAAGGAGGTGGCTCCTTTTTCAGTTTCTAGCTGTTCTGTATTTAAGGTAATACAGAACTATTGAACTATACAGTGAACCCAACCTTTTTTGGTTGTTTGTTTTTTGGGGTTTTTTTACTAATTTGTTCTCATTTTGAAGACTGAAAGCAACATTTCCATGATGCTTATTCGGAAAACTATGAGATAAACAGCCTTTTTTTGGCTGTGAATAGATCTGAAACTGAAACAGTTTTAAGAGAAAAAAGAGTTCACAAAGTTAATAAACCAGCTGTATGAATCAGTTTGCTGGTAATGTCATAATACCACCAGACAGAAATGTTCTCAAATAGCTGTTAAGTACCCACAGGAGAAATAAAGCTCCTGTATTTAAAACAAACTGTCACTGAATCTCTGGGAAAATGTACACTAGAAGAGGCAACAGGAACTCTTAGGTGATGAAAAAAAATAACATGGAGAGGTGAAAAAATGTATTAATACAAATCTACTATGCACGTACAATGTGTATATGTGTGACTGTGTGCAAGAACATGTACACAGGCATAGGTGATACACTCAACTTTGGTGTTGTAAAGGCTGCCAAAGTTACTAGATGAAGTGAGAAGAAAAAAAGATGCTATTTGATGACTTAAGCGATTTAAACCGATTTAACTGATTTAAGCACACTAACTGCAACATACTGAAACTGCCCTTTGTACCAGAGGTAGTGACTTGTGCATTTGTTTCAACCTGCTTTACAAAATGAGTTTACTTACAATTATGGAATTATAGAATTGTCTAGGTTGGGAGGGACCTTTAAGATCATCTAGTTCAACTATCAACCTAACTTTGATAAAAAACCAAAAGAAAATCATACAACACCACCCTTCCACCCCCACGTTACTAAACTATGTCCCTAAGCACTACGTCAACCCGTCTTTTGAAAACCTCCAGGGATGGTACCTCAGCCACTTCCCTGGGCAGCCCATTACAAATTATATCTGTCTTTGCCAATATTAGAGGACAATTCTCCAACTCACCTTTCTTAAAGAATTAACTTTTCATTCAGAATACTTGAATAAGAACCATGCTGTTTATTCCATTCACTTACCTTGTAAACATGTTGCATGGTAGGCACTTTTGTAATACTAAGTTCATACATGAAAAATGTACATTTCTAAACACTGATTTTTTGAAAATGATGTATGTGTATCCTGCATTCTGCCATTAAAAGAGAAGGATCATGCTCTAGCAGGCATCTAGTCTGTGAAAGGTAAGAAATTCCTGGTGACACTAGAGGAAAAATTTTGCTCCCTTTAGTTTCACTGAGGTTTGAAGACTGAACATTAGGAAAGAATATTTCACAGAAAGAGTGGTTGGGCATTGGAATAGGCTGCCCAGGGAGGTGGTTGA
>JAOXJK010000001.1:184283430-184313208 GCA_025774025.1 Xenus cinereus | reverse complement strand
TCCAGTGCCTCACCACCCTCACAGTAAAGAATTTCTTTCTGGTATCTAATCTAAATCTCTTCTCTTCCAACTTAAAACATCCACATGATTCAGTGCAGGAAGCAGGGTTTAGCCCTGCAACAGACTTGCTACATGCTTCCTATGAATTATGTGTATGGACTATATATAACCATGACCCACAAAGCTTGCTTGACAATTAATTAATTGGCCCCAAATTTCTTGCAAGCATATTGGATTTTATTTTGGAAGGCTGCTTTTATCCAAAGTTTTTCTGCTAATCTTGAGATCTACTTTCCTACTGACTTGGTCTTCTGGAAAGCTAGGCTGAACGCACATACTAAATAAATGTCTCTCTAGGATTAGTGCCCATTCTCTACCCTCAAGAAAAGTAGCCTGGCATGGCTTATGTCCACGTGGCTAAACTTTCTTATCCCCTTCAAAATACGATGGCTACAACTATCCTACCTATCAGGAAGAATCTGTGGTCCGTGCTGTCTCCAGACCTGCCGGGGACCTATGGAATTGAACTTCCTGGATATGTCTGGGAGACATATCATTGATATACAATGATATACATATCATTGTATAACTGGAGCAGGGAGTATGCTGGTAATCCTGTGAGTGACTGAGGGATGGTGTATGAGCCGGAACTCTGTCCAATTTAGTTGCCCAGCACAAGTGCACTCCTATTGTCTTGCTGACTTTTGAAACTTTTAGGTCTTGCTGGCTTGCTCCTGCCTGCCTTTTTGAACATTAAGAAATGCTGTAGCAGCAGACAAGATTTGAATTATTATGAAGAAATTGATTTTTTATTGGTCTAGAAAAGTAGGAATATAAAGTCAGAACAATCATGGCCTTGACAGAAAGTTAGAAAATATGTTGGAATTAACAGTGTTCTTAATGGAAAGGGATATCAAAAGTCCTAGTCTCAAAGAAACCAATTAAATAAGAAAAAAACAATTCAGGCTTTCTCAAGAATTGTATTTATTTAAGCCTTTTACCTTGATGACATCAAAGAAAGTATCAAAAAATTTATCAGTTCTTGGTCCAGAAAACTATAGGAAAGATGAATCTTGTAGACTAACTAAAGAGCTGCTTTTAGAGAAACAAAATACTAATGAACAATGATATGCCTCAAAACACCAGATGCCTTCCAAATGACTGTAAGAGTCTTTGCATGTTCAGAGTCAAGTCAACGTTCATGATGGTTGCACAAAATCAGATCTCTGTTAGAGTTCAAAAGATAGCAAAACTGTATGAACAGCAGTGAAATTATGATCCCAAAGAAACTGAGTTCAGAGACAACTACTGTTTCTTTTTCTTTTGTCTCTTTTCATTATTGATTCTATTAAAAACATGCTTGGATGATTTAACCTGCTTCTGTTTATTTCTGTAAATATTTGCATATATAGCTGTGTGCATTTATATACACATATAAACGTATGCAATTTAGCAGCTATTTATACAAACACAAATCACTATGTAGTTTCCTGCTCTTAACGGCACCCTAGAAACCTGAGTGACATAAACTGCTTCTGCTACATTGATGCCAAAATGAGGACATGAAAGAACTTTAAAATTTCAGCGTATTTCTGACAGTAGGTAAATCTCTATCATTCACTTGGCCTTCCTCAGAAGTCTGATATTTTTACAATAAAAATTTTCAACATTAGGCCATTCTTATGATTAACTTCTAATACTAAATTTGAACACATTGGCAATATTCTTGTCTGCTGTAACACAAGGAACACCAGTTCTGTAGGCTAACTGATGACAAATTTCAGGGAGAAAGCCAACTTTCTAGAAATGTGAAGAACACATTTCCCTCACTATTTTGTTACAAATTTGTATTTTGCAACTATATTTGAAAAAAAAATAAAAGGTATTTTTAATTTAAAAGATATTTTGAATATTTTTTTCAACTATTGGACCAGTTAAATGGTTATTTTTTGCCTTCAATCATCAGTCAACAAAGGCAACAGAGATGAAATTATGATGTCAAGGTGACACATACAGTGCATGTATTCCTAGTGGACATAATATTTTTGGCAGTTTGTCTGAGGTTTTGTAAAAGCTATCATTTGTGCTATCTGAGTAACTTCCTTAATGAGGCATCAGAAATTATGTTCCATAATTGGCCATTTTTGAAGGTTCAATTAATCTCTTCCTTTCAGACCCTGCCATACAAGGGTGAATGTTCCCAGAAATTATGTGGCTTAATAACATTCATACTCCTAATCACAAAATAAATGTTAGCTCACCAGCAAATGACTTAGTACAGTTATTATATGGACCACAGACTAGTGCTGTCAGTTGAAAAGTTTAATTGTGGAAATAAGACATTTTCAGATACTAAACCAAATACTAGTGAAGACATATACTGTAATAAACAGAGAGTGAAGATATATAACATAATAAATATATGCACACAAAACCACACATACATCCTAGCTAGGTCTGAAGAAACTAAGTGTAATGTTTCTCCAGATTCCCTGCATTTGCAAATTACTTTAAACATTTAGATTAACTATTTGTTAGGTATAAGCCTTTTTCATGGAGCCCTTTTTGGAATCTAGTCTAAAATTCAGAATCATAATTTCCTCACTTTGCTACACTTTTCCAAAATTGACATAATATATCAGATTTTCAGCAGAGTCTATCTTACTGTAAAGAATATGTAGTTCATTTCCTACAAGTCCCATTTATTTCCCCAGGAACATAAAAAATATCAAATATCAAATAATAATATCAAATCTCAGACAGTTAAAACCCTAAATAGATGCTGCATTGATTTTTTGGGGTAAAGTAATTACCCTATTTTAGACTATTTGGACCCAAATATTTAGGCAGAAAATCCACTTGCTGCTTTTCACAGATGTGTTGTGAATTGTATTTTACTTTCATATTTATTTAACATAAAAATCCATTGGCTAATAGTACAATGTATATCAGGGGGGGATATACTCTGTCCCTTTCCTTTACCTGAGAAGTATCTTTTTTGATTACCTGTGAGATGAGGGCTCCTAGTTATGGCTTCCATGAGTCTAAAAAGAGTAATGTGAGAAATTAATAAGTCTGTATATATTGTTGCTCAATTGGCTTAATTGGCATATTTGAGCTATCACCCTATTTTAGCTGCCAGGGATGGCAAAAAGACCCTCATATTCTTTATATGCAAAGTAAAGTATAAAGTGAACAAATAAGCAAACCCAGCTGTGCCAGTAACACTACTTTGGGAATAAGGTTCCTGAGTAAATTTATGGGGATCCATACAACCATCCTTGCCACTGCCAAAGATCAGTCACTATTTCATTTTACTGTTTCATGAACAGAAAACTGAATAAAATAAAAAACCTATCCTTGGAGGAAAGAAGGAGAAAAACTTCTTGAACTCATAGTGAGAACACAAATATTAATTGCAATGACAATACCAGCCACAGAAAAGCTAAAGAAATAGAAAACAGTATCTCCAGCAAACTGTGGTAGTCTGTTCCATTCTTTGAAGTTGAGTTTAAAAAAAAAAAAAGGTGGCTATTCCTTTTCTTCCCCTAAAAAATAAAGGTAGATGAGTGTGACAGGGTAGTAACACAAGCCATATTTCTTTGACATACTGTCTACAGTGCATGAATATCTTTGCTTATGCAGTTAGTTTTTGATTTTGTTTTTCTTGACAGAATTGTGTGCTGAGAAGACTGGGCATGGAAAGAATAACACACATGAGATGAAAACACTGCCCTCTCACCTGGTATTGCTTCTGGCACCTGTCAGGACAGAGTTTAGGCCTTCTCAACTATAGTCTAAAACATGTTTGAATAAGTGTTGCCAGTGTTCCTGTTGTTGAATTTGTGTTAAAGGCAGAACTGGAATTTACTGTAGCCTTTTTGTTTATATTTCTATTGTGAATTGTAACCGGCAATTAGTTTTACCAGATTATTAAGCTTAAAAATATGTTTAATTTAATGATTAATTTAATTTTTACATTTTGTTACATCTAATTTAAATGATTCATTTTTTTATTTTAATTTTTGCAAGGGGCAATAGAAAGGATGGGCTTAATAAGGATTTAATCCAGGTTAGAAACTACATTGAGATTTCATTTTTAACAAACCTATATACCAAAACAATTGGCACGCTGTTATAAAAGTCATTAGACAACAAATGAAACAAAGTTCAACTATCGCAAATGAGATGAATGGGGTTCCATGGTTCTCTGATGCAGACTGGATTCAGATGCTCTTGCTGCCAAAGGAAATGTCTGCTGTAGCAATGTGCAAGTGCTGCGTTTGACCTGTGCATCAGAATGCTTTGTTTATGGAGCACTTGGCTGAGATTAAAAATGTCTTTTTTCTTGTATGATTTCTTTTTTTAAATAAATGCGCTTCAAGAAGCCATCTCTCAATAAACCTGCTAGGGCTATTAAGAAACAGTACCACATGAAATAAAAACCTTGGTTCTTGTCCTGTTGCAGGCAGTTTCTATGTTTGGCCCTAGGAAACAACTAGATAAATGTCTTTAGCTGGGCTGCTTCTGCCTAGCCTTTCTGTCCGGCTTTATAACTTACGCTCTTTTTCTAGAGAGCACAGATGCACGACTTCAGTAGTGAGGATGGAGAGTCGCCTCTAAGTAGTGAGACATGTGCTTCATGATTGTATTTGTCTCTTGGCTAAGGACTAGGGGAAATCAAACCCTCTCAGACTGAGCAGGACCCAGAACCAGGGTATTCTTCTTCCTTCACTATGCCTTGGTGGAAATCCTGAGCTAAGTCTCCGTGTGATATGAGTCTATCAGCATGACAGACACCATATAAGCTGTGAGGATTTTGATTAAAACCCCAGACCCAAACTTCCTCCAAACAATGAGGGACTTTAAAATGAAGGGGAAAAAAATTCTATGCAATTATAAAAGTGGTAAAGCTTATTGGATGAATGGGTGCACCATATCAACACAAGAAATGAAATGTCAAAGTTAGAAGAAAAATCTGATCAAATTAAGATTGCTTTGAAATGAAAAGCCCAGGTCTATCTTAATAATCCTTAGGAGCTGAGTTCACCTAAGAATACAAGTTCTTTTCTTGTCTTTCAGACAAAAAAGTTGTTTGTAGTGTAATTGTATCAATTGGTCATTCTGTCACAATTCAGTATGATGCTTTCCTCTCCATGTATCTTATAATTTTCTCACTGAAGAGTTGATCTCCTGCTCATTCAAGCCTCTAATACTTTCTAACATGAATAAGAAAACCAATAGTAACACTTTTCATAGTCACAATGGTTGCCATTGTTTGCTGCTGAACACAATGGCAGTTCGGACATCATTTTCTATCAGTCTTGCTGGAAATGTAAATTCCCAACAAATCAGAACAATTTTTCAGAACTGCTAACAAACCCACAATAGATAAAGGAATTCTACTTCAAAAATCATGTATTTTCTCATTTGTGCCCAAGAACTCCTGAAAGGGTCAAGGAGAAGACACGCTTTTCTCCCTGGAAGACATGACTGATTTTATGCTGTTATTTATCTCTCTTAAAAAAGTGGTAAGCAGACCACCAAGCAGAACAAGAGCAGGGACATAACAGAGCTCTGAAAGTCCAAATACCTCTCCAAATGACTAAAAGGCCATTTCTTTGGTCATGTTCTCTAAATATAGCACAGATTTATCCTTTGTGAGCCATTAAGAAAATGCAGTTCTGTTTTTTTTTTTTATTACAGCCTTAATATTGGGCCCCCGTTTGTTTTTTTTTCTTTTTTCCTGAAATCTGGGACTGAAATTTTATGTAGTCTGATTTTTCAGAATAGCTTGGCTAGCACAGGACTTACTGCTTTTGGAGAGTCTGTGGTGAAATAACTGCTCTTACTTTGGCTCTTGTTTTTTTCAGTTTCCTGGTGAAAATGCATTTTATTGAATTTCGTGGAGCTGTAGGACTCTAACCACAGCTTCCCACCCAGGTAAACATTTCACCTTCCCATTCATGCATAGGTACTTTTTCACTTTATTCACATACTTTCCAGAACAATCTTCCAGAAGACAGAGACCAGAAAGCCAAAGCGTGATTTTTCAACCAAGATTTGAGCATAATCCTTCTTTTTCCCCTCTGTTCAGTTTCCTTCAGCCCAACCAGCCTTGCTGTGAGGTACCAAGAAATCTTCTCTGGGCCGCTCTCTGGCTTCTCGCAAAAAGGAAGCAAAGTCTTGTTCAGCTTGCTGTTAGTTTCTGGGCAAGCAAGTCTGTTTTTCCTAATATCTGTGCCAAAGAAACAGCCAAGACCACAGGTGTTTATTGTGTCTTCTGGTTTGGGCACTCACAGAACTCATCACACACCTCCAGTATAATTTATGATGAATCTAATGCAGTTGTATATGCAGTGTAAGGGTCTTCTATAAGGAACTTACAAACTTTTATTAAATGACTTCACTTAAAAGTTCCCTTAACATTTCAGGCTTAATACAATGCACATCAAAAGAATCAAAGGAAATTTCTCCTTAAACAGATAGGTAGGATTAACAGTGGTAATACAAAAGTGATTACACGTTTGTCTTTATCAGGATTAATCCTGCATTTAGACCCAGGTTTAGGTGTATAGGGAATTTTTTTGTTTGTTTGCAGATAAATATAACTTCAAAAATGGATAAATAAACACAGACATATTAATCAAACTTGTTATTGTTTGTTATTGAACAGTTTCAAAAGCATTTCATATCGGCTGAAATGGACAAAAAACAGTCATGAGCTTGTGATCCTCTGTGGATCAGGATCCCAGCTAGTGTAGCCTGGTGTAGGTGATCAAAATTAAACTGTAGTAGATGTGGATGGGACTTTGAGCCATTCTACATTGTTCTCTATACTGCAACACAAAGAAAAATGTTAAATAGTTTATGGAAAACAGTCACACAGCCTTGTTTTAAGTATCCCTTCTTGTGGTACGTGCTGAGACACATATCTTAACATGTGGAGAAAAATGCCTGGACACTTTGATTAAAATTTTTATAGCAGTTAATTTGGCACTCTTCCTTGCACAGAATATCTGGCTGAGGTCTCCTTGGGACAGAAGCCGAGACAGGAGAACAAAAAAATATAATCCAGCTTTGTCAAGTCTAAACTAGGGAGGAGACCTCAGTCCTTGTTCAAAGAGCTCTTTTGCCAAAACACATTCTTTAGCAGAACCCCATTCAATTCTTGCCATTACCTTGTTAGATAGTCTCATTTATCCAGCTGCTGTAATTTCCGAAAAGCCCTGCCAGAAGGTTATATATTTAGAATGTTATTTTCTGGGGAAAGAAAAAACAAAAGAAAAAACAAACAAACAAAAAAGGCAAAGCCAGAAAACTTTTAACTTTTTCACCTGCATTTCTAATATTTATGCAAATAATAGGAGGTCCTGTTACTTAAGGAGTTACTGTACAATATCTGTGACTTACCTATATGCTTTAGTACTGTGATGAATCATGACCCTAGTAAGTTGGGTGAACAGTCAGAGGCAGGCATAAACGGAAAAAAAATGATGTGTAATGAAGTGTTTCAACCTGAAATTGGCTTATATTTTACAAGAAATACACATTCACTGATCCCTACAAAAAAAATAGAAGTATATTTAAGCATTTTATGATACAGACCACATAATTTTGTAGCCCTAGGCAATGATCTTACTTACCGTGTTATATTACTGCTAAAAAAGCAGGCATATAGAAAAACAGCATTAGAAATAATTTAAAATATTTTTACAGACCTAGGAATATCATTTCTCAGTGAATCTAACCTGAAATACCGATATGAAATTGTTAGAAAAAAAATAGATTTTATAATACAAAAATATACAGAGCAGAATATGCATCAGAAACTCAAATACGTTAACATGCTAAAATATAATGGCTTGTCTGTCTCCCGTAATAGGATTCATTATTTAACTTAGAATTTCTATTGTGTTAGTCTTTGTAGGCTCTTATAATAATTTTCAATCTAATAAAAGTGACCTTTGCTAAGCTTTAACTGAACGGAGACTTATCCCACAATTTACTTGAATAATTTAAAGAATTGTCACTGTGAAAAGATATTCCTTTTTCTCATGTTCTCTACAATTTCTTTCCTTTGGGTCATTATAGGTAAAATACAACCTTCCAGAACATGTTTTGACTCCAAAGTAGAGAAACCAATGAGAATTTTATTTCCTCATAACCCATTTTAGAATACGAGTAGACTTTCTCTCTTGAAATCCAGCCCTTCTGCAAGGCAAATTATTAGTCATGTTCTGCTTTGAACTCTCAATTTTTTTGTTAAAGGGTATTATGAAGAGGTTCTCAGACTCGTATATTTCTTCCTATAATAGTTTTAGCTGCTCCAGGTATTATACCTTCATTTGATACATTTCTGGTAAGATTTGTCTTACAAGACTTCCTGAAATGCTCCAAACACAACTGGCCAAGAATATATTTGTAATAAACCAATGTTGAAGCTGGTGCCCTTGTCACTGTTTTGATCTAGAATAGTTAAGACACTCGGCAGCAAAGTCCTGAACAATCCCAGCCCCCATGCATGGGTCTGCTGTAAAGAAGTGGTTTGTGCACAACTGAATGACATTCATTTCATAAGCAACTAAGCAGGCACTCTCCATGACATGCCCTCCAGCCCCATAAGGGACATATGGATCTGAATCAGTGACTGGTCCTTCAGATATCTTCAAACTGCATGCAGTCAGAGGAGGTTTGGTTCATGGAATCAAGCTACATCTGGTAAACACCTGGAGCCACCTGCAATGTAGATGGAGGCATCTTCTTTGATCTACCTATCTACTCCTGTGGTGCTAAATTATTTGTTAAGGTAGATATAACTGATCTACAGCCACTGAGGAACTGGGCTTGTATTTTAAAGTAAGATTGTTTATGAATCAGAAGGAAATAGTCATTTAAAATGATAAATCCATTATCCACATGAGCCCTTGAATAGCAGATGAATATCTTATGAAAGGTGTCATCAGGCTGTTGGGTTTCGTGATGCTTTTTAAGGACTTTAAATACTATAAAATTCCCAAGTCCTTTCTCTGCAGCAAGGATGTCTGGGTGATATTGGAGAAAAAGGCGGACTAAACGTTTGTTGACAGCTCTAGGTAAGAGTGTAGGTCACAGAGCATACGGAAAACATAAAGTGACACATTCAAGTGTACTTTGATTGTATTCTATTTGGTGAGTAATTTTTAAGTCCTCATAGAGAGTGGGTTTCAAAATGTAACATGTAGTCCTCTGCTAATTACAGCTTGAAGATATTTGGCTGTTGTCCCTCCAGATTAGGTTTTTGGCTATCATTTCTAGCTCAGGAAATGATTTACCATCACGCTGGTTCTGCTGTAATATTTAAAGCCCCAGTTGAACAATACTGTTTCTATTAAGTGAAGGTTGATGCTTTTCAGAAAACAGAGAAAACCATGTGCTGAACTGCAACTTCAGGGGTGCAGAAATGGGGGAGCAGATACCTCAGGGCAGCTCTCATAAAGCACCATATCACCTGCTTTGACATGCGTGCAGGGGATGCTGCATGGCCAAGGCACAGTGGGTACTCTCCTCCTATCTCCAGCTGCATCTCGGGGCCTACAGCCATGGGTGGAAGGGAACGCAAGGCATGGACAACCTGTGCTGAACCTCCGGGCAGTGCAGCTACATCCTAGGAGACGTCAAGTCTTGTGCTTCACAACAGCCTTCTTAGGTCTGCTACTCCAGGCTACACCCCTGGGACAAAATGCACTCTTTGCCATCAAGATAGAACATAAATATGATATTCACTGTGAACTATATTCACTGTGTAATACATATATATTTAACCTGAATATAACAGCTCCTCTTAAGTACAAGTGGGCTTAGAGACCACTACAAAGTTCCCCAAACAAAACAGCTCTCTGTTCATTTGAGCACTGCAGTGTTTATTCACTAACAGGTCAGTCCTGATGTGTTCTTTGCCCTTTTCCCTTTTGCTCAGAGTGTGTATCAGTAGCATCTGACACCTTCATTCTCACATCAGTCCTAGAAAATTTTATGATGGCTTGTTATAGCTCCAACACTTTTATCCAGAGCAAAGTTAATATCAAAACTTGGAAGGAAACTAAAAAAAAAAATTGATTGACTTCTATCAGTGGAACCAGGGAGGAACAGGGACAAAGAGTTGGTATGAAGTTTTGTGGTTTTCCTCCGATAACAGCTGTAAGATAAAATGTTCACATAAACTCTTAGCCTTTTATGTTGAAATACATTTTGGAAAAAAAAAAAGGAAGAAAACCTGAAACCTTTTGCAAGTTGTTTTCATGCATTTTCCTAATAATAAGGTAAGGTCTGACAATATGGATAACAACAACAAAAAAATACAGGAACAAAGTCATCTGAAGCAATGAGTCACCAAAAGAAACTGTGTGTAAGTCCTGTGTGAAGGCCAAGATAAATTTGTGCCTGCCCGGACTGCATTCAGCAGTAAGATATGTACATAAGGTCACACAGGTAAGTAAAACAATGCATAGAAAGGTTTTAGCAAATTAATTGAAATTATCCCCCTGCCATTTTCCATCCTTTCCTTTGTCTAGAAAGCTTTAGCAGTGATTCCATCCAAGAAATCACTGAATAGGAAAGGCAAACCCTGAAAAATCAACGGCAAACAATTTTAGTTTCCTTTTTTTTGTCTGTTTGGTCATTAATAAAAGGTAAAACTAACCATGCTTCTGCTTTTCTCCACAGTCTTTAAGACCTAATCTACAGGGATTCATTCTTTATCTTAAGAAACTGTGCCTGAAAATAATTCTGTTAAAAGAACAGAAGTTTTAATTCTATCCATCATTTTGGTGATTATACATCCAGAATTTCTTCAAAAGGTCAAACTGCTTTTAAACAGGCTAAACTATTTTGGATAAAAAGATAAAGATAAAAGATAAAAAGCATAAAATCTTGTCTACCATCTAATCCACTGTTTTTGCTGCTTTATTTGTCTGTATACAGGCTGTGAGTTTTGCCAATTTATTTGGTCCCAAAAATTCATTAAGAAATGAATAACTCAGTGAGAATGAAGTTCTGGCTTATCAATACCTTGCAGGCAACTCACCATAAGTGCTGTACTGAGGTTGTGATAGTCATTATTCAATATACAGTCTGTACAGATGCTCAGCTAAACCTCATGGCACTGCTTGCAATCTCTGGTCAAAAATGTAATAATAAAAAACTGCTTCCAGCCAAACTGAATTTTTGGTACTAGGAAGAGACATTTCATTTTCATGATTAAATGAAGTTCATACAGGCCAAATATTCACTTGCCATTACCAAGTATATTTACAAAGTCTGCATCTATTCTAAAGCAGTGGCTGAATTTTGGAAAATGTAGTATCAAAACCAGACCCAAAACAAATGTCTTCAGTTCTGGATGTATATATCTTATCGTCTTTCAAAGAAATTCTTTCCAGACTTATTAGGGCTGGAACTTCCCTTTCTTCATTTCTCTGTTGTTTTTTTTTTTTTTTGGTAGGAGTTTCCAAAGTGTTAATATATTTTAGTGTGAGTCAACTGAGAGATAATAACATTTATATGTCTTACAGTTTTTACAGGATCAGACATTTGGAAAATAGCTAGCCAGTGCATCAGATTCAGCTAGTCAGATCGCTGTCAGGCCACAAGAAGAAGGTTTGTCTACTGGGGTTTTTTTGCTTGTTTGTTGTAGATTGTTAGCATTTGTATATTTAGATTACCATGTATTTTTGTAGAAGATGCAAAAGAAAATTTAGCTGTTTGAACAAAATCTCAAGCTTCTGGAATTAGAAATATAAATACTTTTGGGACACCTTGTAAATCACAGGTTTTTTTAATACTTCTACAGTACCATATGTTTTCTGTGGTTTTGTCCAATTTAATTTCACAGTTTTCAAGTGTCAAAAATTCTATCTCCTCTACAGAGAAATAAGGTGAATCCAAGTCCAATGAGAGCTGGCCATTATCTTTGCCTTTTTCTTCAGGCTTTAAATCCATTATCTGATCCATTGTTCTGCTTGTATTCCCCCTCATTCCTCTGAAGCAAACAGGAAACTCAGAAACAAAAAAACTGCAAAAATGAAAACAACTTCCTACTCTCCATATGAGACAGGAGCCCCAGCCCAGTGAAGGACTTCTCAAAGTGGGGGGAAAAAAGCACAGGGGCAAGCACAACTGAAACTTGTCTCCTCCTTTCTCTAGTGGTAATCCAGTTTACCCTTCCTTTCCCTACAGCCCCTCAAAAAGTTCCTCTTCACTCCACCTAACAAGCATGTCCATCCTATCATCCCTTGTGACCTGAAAAGTTGTCTTTGTCTTCTTCTTCTCCCTGGCCACTCACACATCCAAAAGAGATGAATGGGGCAGATCAAGAGTGATTATTGTGCATTTTTAGAGAAACTGCTCAAAGATCTAAGGTTAAAAAAGCATTGAACTTGCAACTGAAAGAGTGGGAGGAAGATGAATACAGAGCCAATTAAAGCCTGCACAAAAAAGATAAGAACATCAAAAAGCATCTTTGTCCTCAAACTAGCATTTGATGCAATGATGCTCATTTTCAAAGCAGTACACAAACATTAATTATTCCCCACAATACACCAGCAAGAAAAACAAGAATCAGTTAATGCTAGCCGATCAAGTAAAAACGAAGAGAAAGACTTTTCTTTTATAAGTGTGTTAGGACAAAAGGTCATAGTGAGGGAATGTGCTGGAATTAAGGCTGTTTATGAACAAATAAAGGCAGCAGTGAAACTAGTGATAATTATAACAGCACCAAGATGCTGAATTCTTGTCACTAGAAACTGGGTGTCTAATCAGAGTCAGTGAGCCCAGCCTCCCTTAAAAGCCCTTGGAAAAAAATAATTACTTGTAAGTGAGGTTCACCCCACTTGGATTGCTCTTTGAGCAGTTCTGGAGGTTTCCATACCTTTTTTTGGCTACGAGAAGGGCCTAGCTGAGGCCAGGGATTTGGTCACAACTTCTGCATTATTAAATGAGGAGACACAACTTTATTCCTTTGGATCTATCTGCTGCCTTTCTCCTCTTACACTGGAAGCTCTCTGGAAAGGGCTGTGTTTTATTGCATCTTTATTCAGTATATGTAATGCAGCATGGCTTTTACCTATGCCTAGGACTCCCAATAGGTACTGCAGTACAGATACATTTCTGAAAAAACAATTTTCTTCAGAGAATGGTAATAACAATTCAGCTTTTCTGAATATATGTGAAATTACAAAACTCTAGGGGGAAAGGGGAAAGAAAGGTGAATGTGGCAATAATAAATCTATGTTGTAGCATAATGGAGTGTAAAATGGTAACCTGTAAAGTTTGGGGATTACATATGGTCTTTTTGCTGCAACTACCAAATAGTTTTGCCTTTTAAAGGGAATAAAAAGTCCTTTTTATAGTAACTAAAGATACTACTATTACTACAAACCAAACCAAACCAAAACCTAGTGAATTCCAGCATGCTTCCCAAATTGTGATATTGATCCAGATTAGTTGTTGTTGTTTTAATAATTTATATATATAAACTACCTTTGCTGAAGTAGAGTATCTTATATCAAGTAGAGTATTAGAGTAACAGGGTTACTACCCTGTATCTCTGGAATTTTCCAGGGAAAATTCAGAGTCAAAATTCAGACTCAGTTTCACAATTTTTTCTCCAGTATATTTGAGTTCACTTAGGCCACAGAATACCTTTGTGCAGTATTTGAAATCCATTATTTAATGCTTCTGGATTAAGCTAGTTAAAATGTGGCATAATAATAGTCTAGTGTATGGCTGTCCAACAGCAGCATTTTTCATGCCTGTAGATTCTGTACAGAATTACTGGATATAATTGCAGTGAAGCTCAAGTGCACAATACAAAAAACTACTTATTTCATCACATTTATGCCTTTCAGTAAAGAACAACCCAAGGCCCAAATAGACTTTGAATATGTAATAAACCAAAATGAACATTTAAACCTAGAGTTTTCATTTTGCATTTTCAGATACATTTTTTTTCTGTTTTGTTATTTATTTATTGAAAACCTCCCCTGAACTCCCATCACTGATGTATCTGAGTCATCAGCTTATAAATTGAGTCATTCCATTAATTGGGGCTTGATAATGTTCAGCCAAATCTATGGACAGTAAAACATATTTGTAGGCAAATTACCAGAAAAGAAATAAACATGAAACTAGTAGACAAACCCTATTCCTAATAACTATAATTAAGTACCCTGTGGTTATCTGAATTTTGTATATTTTGATCCCAGTACATTTTTTATTAGTGAAAGAATTGGTTGTTACACCATTAGGGGACTGATCATTTTCTAACTGACTTCTTTGCTTTGAAATGATTCTTGTTAAATCCTACCTTTTTCAGCACAGTTTTACCCCAATATATTGAGTCTAAGTGTGGCAACGGAAATGCAACGGAGGGTGGGAAAACTTCCCTCACAAAGAGACACGACACTGTAATTCAGCTTATCCGCACCACGCGAGAAGCTGCAGCTTTCAGCTCCAAGTTCAGATTTTAGCTGGTTGTGATCAGAAGTGTCTTTGAACCTTTGTATGAGATGGGACCTGTTAAGGTATTGTCCTTGCACAGGCTCTCCCTATGCCAGCCCATCACATGCCAGTCAAACTCTGGCTGGGTGTGATTTTAAGTATTCATGCAGGAGGTTACTGAGCTGCATCTCAGTCCTGCCAACCTTATCAAATCTTCTGCCCACTTGTTCCTGACTCTCCCCTTCACTGGGTATTAATGCGTCTCTCTACAATAACCTGCTCCAGGGAGCAGTGCTGGCTGAAAACACGTTAGTTTTTTCTTTTTATGTTTTCTACAGGGTTTATTTTGGTCTGGATCAGTTCTCTGGGATGACTTACTGCATGGCCAATTTAAGAAAGAAGACAAGAACATGAGAGTATGGGTGCAGCTGAGATGTAGGTAGTGATTACAGCCACATGGATTCCGCTCAGGCTGTCATGGAAGTTTGTTGCAATTAGAGCTCCTGGCTCATAATTCCTGCTTCATTGGTGTCTTCCCATAGAGCTGTATCACAAAGTAGACACGTGAAGATTTGGCCTTCTTGTGAGCTCGGTATAGAGAAAAGCGACCCAAGACAGTGAAAATAAAGGCTGCACCTTCATGTACTAGAGGAGGAGGCAAGGGGGAGTGCAATGATCACGACTGGTGAAAACTATTTACTAGACAGAGAATTTTCCAGCATATTTTTCCAGTATCCTGTCCTACAAAGCTGCAGAGGTTATACCTTCAAAACCATGCCTGCCACTCAATTTAGCAAATGAAGGGTTCTGAACCCATAAACTTTGCAAAGGAATGAAGGACTTTTTATGGGGTAGAAATGAAGAGATGCACTTTTGGCATTCAGTTTAAGATGCCCAGAATCTGCACAATTTCAAAAGATTGACCAAATGTGTGAAAACCTAGGATATTATCTCTTCTTTATAGGTGAATGTTCACTCTCGGTAAACCACAGCATTACCCTGAGTATTTATGTAATTTACACCTCTCAATTGGAGAGGGCAATGCTTACTGAAATCTCTATCTTGAAACAGAGGGTCTTAGTGCAAACAAGGCTTTCACATTCTTTCTTCTGAACCAAACTAATTCACATACATTGTCATTGAAATAATTGCTATAATGTGGAAATCTTCATATCAGAAAGAGGTTTGAGATAATTTAGTCATGACTCAGAACTGGTAAGTGTTCAAAACACTCATCATTTATTGGTGTAATCCATGCACATTTCCTATTCCACAGTGGAGATTAGGATTTTGCATTTTCCTCTCCTTAACTTTCTCTCTGATCTATCATCATGTTTATATACCTGTTTAGGCACCTGTGCATTCGTGTGTTTTGTACATATGCCATAACTACTGTCCCCCATGAACTTTTATCAAATTCTTAAGCACAATGTCATTTAAAAGAATGATGCAACCATGACTTGTGCCTTGTGCCCCCGTTTCATTAACATGTATTTACCCTTTGTCATTAATGAAATCACTAATTACAGTCTGTTATAATACCATACATTAAGGAACTCTACCATTAAACTTCCTCAGGCCTGAACTTTCTTTCAAACAACTTTTTTTCATATTCAGTTTAGTTAACTTCTTATTCCTCTAAAAAACTATTGTATAAAATCCACTCTTCTCCAATTACCTTTGTAATTGTCCACACAGCACTGTGTCAAATGCTTCACTGGAGATATGTTAGCACGTGTCCTATCCATAGACTTTTAGCTGGAATTACAAAAAGATATTTAAAAAGGAAGCAAACTATCCACTCTCTCAGCTTTAGAAAATGGGAAGAGAAAGAAACAGAGGGATACTATTTCCTGACAATGAAGATGAGCTTTTTATCACCTGCACCTTTTCCTATATTCCTATCTTCTGCACAGTTTAAAAGTGATATTGACTGGAATAAAGCACTTGCTTTGTCTCCCATAAAGTGGCAGCGGTATCACTAAACAGTTACAAGTAAGATTTTAGTTGGTTTTATTCCTGACCCTGCATCTAGAAGGAGTAAGTTGGTCTAAATATTTGTAAGCATCCACAACTTTACATCATTCTCACCAAATTAATTTTTCTCTTGGTGACAGGTGACTTTGCTAAATTGAACTTCAGAAGCAAACACAGTACAAACTGTTTACGAAGATGCATAAAATGTCACCTTTCCTTATCCACATCTGCAATGAGGAGCTATGGTCTCCTCTTGCTGAGTGTCTGCTGGTGTTTGCATTGTTTGGGATATCAGTTTAAGAATGCTGGACCTATGATCAAATTAGGATTATATAATTCTAGTATGGACAATACTAGGATGTTAATAATACTACTACTAAGTACAATGGAATATGGCCTAGAAATTTCCATAAACATCAGCAAGCTCAGTGTGAGTAGATTCCTTGTAACACAAGACTGCTAAGGCCTCTCTCCTGTACAGCTTGCCTTTTAATGACTTTTTATCCTTCACAGGCAACAAGGCAAGTCTTAGAATAAAATGTTTAAAGAGCTGCGTCTGGCTTTTAAAATGGACCATTGTAAGATTACCGGCAAATCCCATCTGTCTTCCCATGTCCATCAGGCGTGCCCAGGAAATTTATCAAGAATAATTGTAACCATAATCCATTTTAACCTCATTATGTTTCATTTTTAAGATTATTTTCAAATATCTTCAGATACATTTGTCAGCATGTTGAAAGTGTCAGAGATGAGGCAAGAACCCTTTTCTCCTAAGTGGAGTTTCATAACTAGTTTTAAGTGAATTCTCTGAACTATATGTCTTAAACTTTATCAAACTGCATTACATTTAGAAAGGTAAAACACGTCAAAAAGAGAATTACTACAAACTGCATACAAACTTTTATAGAGAAAAAAGGATGAAAAAAAGAAATAACAATATGCAAAACTTGTGATCATGTATTTTGGAAAATTTTTAGCCTATATGCTAATAAACCTTCAAATCAGAACCAATCATCATAGGACTTAGAATGCTTTGTGCTTTCTATTATTAATAATTAATTTTTTAATATCATATCTTTAAAATCTTTCCTTCAAGAGCTCTAATTATTAAGAAGACTTCTCTATCACTTTCAAAGGTTTTTTTGCCTGTAAAAGCAAAAAAAAAATTCCTTTCATAACTGCAGACTGTTTCTGCATCCATATGGTTGTCAAACTCCTGCCCAAAATGAAACATTATTTTGATCAGTCAAATTTAAAAATACTTCTGATTATCAGTCTGCTTCCTCACAGCTTCCTTAGGACCTATCCTCCAAATTACAATGCAGGTAATTTTTTTTTAATTTACACTTTGAGAGTTAATGTAAATAGCTTTTCCCAAACTACTTCAAAACTAATTATAAATGTAATGACATTTCATTTTGGTGCACCTTAAAACATAAGAATTTACTAATACAAATTTCACTCTGTGATCCATAAAGTAGCTGGCTATTGTCTCAAATTAGTCTTACTATCTTGTTTGCCTGCTAGAGAAGTTACACTGTTGAGAACATGCAAAGCATGCATAAGCAACCCAGAGCAATCCCATCACTGCAAGAAAAAGAGTAAAAGAAAAATATGCTATTTCTCATCAACACACAGAAAACTAGAGTAGACAAAATGAGACATATGTCAATTAGCTTAGGAATGAGTTTTCTTCCCACCATTTGGCATCTACAGCATAATTACTAAAACATACTCTCAGAGCAAACCCAGGAAATTTAAAGAGTAAGTAACTGAGATATCACTTTACATGCTAATTAGTCTTTTTGTACATTATTAGAATGGCTCTGAAACCAATCTGCTTGAACAACTGTATGCCTCAAAAAGAAAAAGAAAATGAAAGTAAATATTATAAAGATTTCTTCTTCAGATCTCAAAAAGCAGCAGGTATTTCAGGGCAGCATCTGGTAGCATATTCCTCAGTCATGGCTATCTGCAGTGCTGGCACACTCTGGGACAGAATAATGTCTTTTTCCCTGTCTTCTCATGGTATCCAGACATAATCTCATCCCACATTTTTAAAAAGCCTCTGCTGACTGTGAGTCAAACCCGCTTATAGACTAATTTAGCCAAATTCCTCTAAGCCCTACTCATTTATAACATAAACAAATCTGGCACCTGGTCTTTTTACTAACAGAGTCCAGGAGATTTAATCAAGGGTGGATTTTCTTGGAAGGAAAATGAAGTCAGCATTCTACATGCCCTACAGCTATGAAGAAACCGTGCTGCACCATGTGCCCTTTGCAGCTGCAGCTGCCTTCAGAGGTGACTGAAGAGCGCTGCCAGAGGGAAGAGCCCACCCTCACTTAGCTGTAGTGTATGGGGTTGTCCCCAGAGATAACCCAGGAGGTGACCCACCGCTGCATAACCCGATCTTCCCTCCCTGCTCTGGTGTCCACCCAAGTGCCCATCTGAAGTGGCCGCAGTAAAGACTGGGACAGCTCAGCATCGCTGACACCTGTGGGGACACCAGTCACGAAGCGCAGCTCTGAGGCAGCACCACA
Organism: Xenus cinereus; assembly: GCA_025774025.1. Lineage (NCBI taxonomy): Eukaryota > Metazoa > Chordata > Aves > Charadriiformes > Scolopacidae > Xenus > Xenus cinereus. The sequence goes on along the minus strand of JAOXJK010000001.1, from coordinate 184,294,210 downwards.
GACCAAGGGCAGTCAGTCCTGCCCCCTGATCCCAGACAGTTCTCTGCTTTTCCAGTTCAGACAGGTGAAGGCTCCCTGGAGCCCTTCCTCTGGCCTTGGCACTCTCAGCTCACTGCCTTCAGCCTGGATATGCAAAGGAAGAGAATATTCTTGGTTGCCCAGAGAAGGAGAAGATTATTCTCTGGAAGGAGAATAATAAAGGAAGAGAATGTTCTCTGGTTGCCCAGAGAAGTTTTGAGTGCCCTATCCCTGGAAGTGTTCAAGACCAGGCTGGATGGGGCTTTGAGCAGCCTGGTCTATTGAGAGGTGTCCCTGTCCATGGCAAGGGGGTTGGAACTCAATAATCTTTAAGGTCTCTTTCAACTCTAACCATTCTATGATTCTAATATCCCCAGCAGGAGCCCTTAGGAGCAAGATAGGAGCAGGACCTTGCACCAAAAGCAGACCTACCCAAGGTACCCTGGAGATGTCTTTGTCTGTCTCACACACGCAACATCCAATGAGTCCATCCCATGTGCAACCACAAACACGTCTCCTCATGGACTACCCATGCTTCTTTACACATACCGTATTTCTAAGCCATCTCAAACTGCGCTCACATACAGATTAAGAATTGCAGCAGATGATCCTTCCTACACCTGAGAGGCTGGGGTCAGTTAATGTTTCTAAACCTGATTAATGGAAGGATTGGCACTCCACCACCCCATGGGTACTCCTCTCCCGCTGCTCCAGGCTTTGGTGAGTATCACACTGACACACTGCAGTTACAGGTCGGGAGGTCTCTGGATATAAATTCTCCACTTTCAGCAATTACACATTTTTTTATAGAGTAGTATTTTGTGGTTGAGCTATTTGTTACTGTACTTTAGTGCTGACATAATTTACTTTGAAGTTAAGGAACGTGGAAAGAATGGACTGCAAGGAAAATGTATTCCATCAAGTGAAGCAAGTACATTAAAGCTGTGCGCCTGAGCACTGTCAAGATTATTGCTCAAACTCTTTATGCATTTATTTCACTTGTATATACTGGCTCCGTGTGTTAAAACTTCATAGGGAGATGCATTTTGCACTTAATGAGGAACGTGGCCTTTGCTGCGTGAGATGAAATTAATTTTGAAATAGTCTTAATTATTACTTAATTATTACTGTGGTCATCCTGTGAGGTTGCAAACTCAGCAGAGGAAAAAATAGTAGTGCAGATCATGAGTTTGTTCTGGCAGTAATATGATTCGTGTACAATTGTGTGCCAGATCTGGAAGGTAGCTTGTCCCCAACAGCATGAATTTCTCAGGAGAAGCCATGCAAGTAGTGACTCTATTCTCACTTCACACATGGCAGTATCTTGCCTGGAGACTTCTGCTTATCTAACCAGAAGAGAGTCATGACAGGTGACATCCTAAGCACTTAAACGTGCCATCAGTAGACACCAAAGGGAAGGAGTACAGATGAAATCAAAGCTTTCTTGTGACTAAAGGCGATTTCTGCAGCCTCGGGTATGTGGGATTTGGTTTCACAGCCACAGGCACTTAACTGAATTTAAGGACTAAGTCATCCTTAAAGTATACAAAACTCAGCAACTAATGATGCTTATGCCTGTGCCTTATGTGGTGACCAAAAGAGGGTGATGGGCCATGTGGCAACGTGAGAGGACACAGGGGCATGTGCCTCATGGGCCAGGTGTTAGTGTGAATAAGAAAGTTTGTCTGATTTTTCCCTTTCTCCCTCAATATAACTGTATCCTGGCAGAGAACAATTTCCTGTAAAACAGGATGAAGCCATGTTTTACACAAACTGTGAGTCACTAAAGACCCATTACCCTACATGAGAAGCTACCTTACATGATGCAAGCTGAAGATGTTGCTGAGAGGCTGAGAATTGTGGCGCAGCGAAGCCAAGGGACATGTGTAAAACTCTGCACGGAGGAGCACAAACTGAGCCTGTAGAAGGGGAGTCCTCACATTTCACAGCTGTCACATTAAACTTCCCGGGGCCTCTCAGGTCCCAGGCAGGGACTCCACTGTCCCACAGAGCTGTGCTTGCGCCTGTCCTTGCTCTGATACCAGAAATCTCTCCCTCCCATCCCCACTGCCTCAGCTGATGCAGAAGCAGGAGCAGCATTTGTATTACCCCTTGACTTTTGCCAATGGCTAAGGCGTTGCAGAGCACATTTCCAGCAGTGCCTGCAGAGCGAAAGCGGCCGCCAGGTGCCTAGCTGCTGTGCTAAGGGAGGGATTAAAGTGTAGGGGATTAAGGGGATTAAGGCACAGGAACGCTTATCTGGTGTGGTCCGAGTGGATTTAGGGTTGCGGGAGGGATGCAGGCACTCAGATGGGGAGAAGTGATGCCAACTGCAAGGTGCACTCTTGGTACCACTCTGCTACGGTACTGAGTAGCATGTCTGTACTACCACCGTCATCCACACCCGGGAGTGATCCCGGAGAGCAGCTCAGGTGGTGTAGAGTGGCTCTTGCCCACACTGCAGTGAGAAAGCCCCTCTAAAATGGCTTGTTTATTCTCCAGGCAGTTTCTTTGGTGTCTTCCAAACATTTCTTACTGTTCATGATTAATTATTTGAGAAACATGCAGAAAGACCAGAAACAACATACAAGTAAATGCAGCCTTAAGCATGGAAAAAACCCACAAATGACAGTGCATGGGAAGTTCATTCAGAGCTAAAATACTTTTCAAGATAGGATCTCCTTATCTTGACAACATTGCTGTTTAAAAACAGCCTTCATAGCACAAATGCATATATTTGTATGGACCCAAGTGCATTAACTAGTCATAATATTTTTTTTTACTTAGTTTGAAAAAGAAAAATCTCATCAAGTCCGCATGTTGGGAAGCAAAACTCTGAATATGACTTAGAAAAAGTAAATTTGTAAAGTCTATCTTGATCCAAATCTCCTTAGCTGGTATACCTGTGCTCCCAAGTCAGGACAGTCATCATTCTGGAGAGGGACCCAAAGCAGCTTAAGGGTTTTAAGTAATGAGAAGATACTGACAGATGTTCCAAATGAGGCCATGGCACTCAGCTGACATTTGATCAAGATCTAGACTAGAGTAACACATGCTAAGATGGAAGAAGTACATTTGCTGCAGGTGGGACCCTAGCTCCTGTGCCAGGGGGGCTTTTTACTGCTCTCAGTCCCCTGTTTGTGGGACTGTGCTGAATATGTCCTCTTTTTAATGGGAGGGTTTCTAAAAGTGAATCACTTTGTTGTTTTGAAAAACACGGAACAACACTCTCAGCCTCACATTCACACACATTCAAAGAGAAGGAAATGTTACATCGGCACCTGAGCATGTGATGATAAATCTACCCCAAAGAGCTGGAAAATGTCATGCACCTGGGAGATGGTAGCCACCGATCCATGCGTCTCACGAGCTTTGTTGTCTTGCTGAGTCTTGCCAGCCAATGAATGAATGTTTTGTTTATTTGCTAGTTTATAAATCAAGTTTCATAAATTTGCAGGAGCTGTATTTTGATTTTGCCTCCAAGCTTGACAAGCTAAAGACAAGCAAGAAAGCTGTGCTGGAGAAAGGAAGATACTTCACAACAGCGTTCCAAAGTGCCTTTTATTTAAATGTTTTATATAAGAAATTGAATAAATTGACCATATTAGTTCTATCTTTAAAAGCATTCCCCTTTACTCCCTTTTAAATGAGCCTTCTTTTTAATTTACCCTTTTATTTTTCATCTATATTAGGCATAGTTTATTTTCTTTTAAAAGCAGTGCTGGGTCATTTTTATACTTAGTCACTGTCTGAATTAACCACCACCTTTAATCAATTACTTTGAACATTTTTTCCCATTTGTTTTCCCTTGAAATGTACCTGAGGATATAATAGCTGTAAGGTAGTCTTGTGAGGTCTGACAAAGTAAATCTGAATTAAATTCACCTGTCTGATCCCATCAATATCAAAACAGGCACAGAATTTTCTAGCAATAATCTGCTTTTAATTACTGAAGATGCTTATAACCTTGTGTCAGCTTTACACATTTTGAACATTTTTGACTTCTCCTAGCTGTTCCCTTTCAAAGTAATTAATTGCTTTTGAAGCAGTCCTTTTTAGAAATAACTTTCTAATTTTTTTATATTGAAGGAAATCTGTTAAGGTTCTTTTCATATTGCTTTATCTTGAGGGCAAGTTATTTTTTCATGTTCCTGCAAATAAACTGAGAAAAAAGAATGGATTTTAAATTGACAGTCTGCTCTTGTATTACTGAATCTTTCTATCTTATAGCAGACGTGCTCCAGAACTGCAATTGTAATTTATCACATTAATTGCCAGTAGTGGAAACATATATTACTACATAGAGAGACAGAGATTATTGAAAGTGAATATGGTGTGAGAAAACTCATTGCTGGCAACACAAAAGTGCTGGAAGGAATACAATGACTTAAGAGTTGTAGAAAAACTTGCACGCATTTAAGTATCTCTGCCCTTCTAGAGCAATTGAAATGTTGTGTAAAAAGTGTGTTTAAAAAACACAGAGACGATAGATTTTTTTTTTCAGGGATCAGTATGTGGTCGATGAATAGAAGTTATCTAACTCTTCAAAATTAATTAAGTTTTCAAAGACTTCCTTTTTTCCTCTGACAGTATTTATTTGTCTGACCAACAGTTAGGGATTTACCATTTTGTATTCGTTCTCTAAGAAAGTGAGAAGAAGAAGAAATAAGAACCTGATGCACTGAAATCACTACCATTTACACTAACTTCCATAAGGCCAAGTTTCTATTTATTTTGAAAGTTAGAGTATCTAATAATCACAGTTTATCTTTCCAGTCATGGGTTATTTCTGCCTTGTCAGAATAAGGCTCTGTCCGAGCCTCTCAGCAGCAGACTAATAGAGAATTTTGCTAGCAGTTATGATACTGATTTTCTAGGTAGGCACTTTGTTGTTGTTTAACTGACACCTGGTGATATAGTGGCATAGGAATAGTCTGATTCTAAACCAGGAAAAAGGGTGGGTAGGAGATGAAGAGTCACCCTTAACCAGTGAAAACAAAGTCAGAAAGTTTCTATAGTTGCCCCTTCCTTGATCATTTTCAAGCTGACTGGCAGATATCTTTGGTTCTAGGAAGCATACCCAAAATATCCAAAACCCAAAAAGGCTTCCACTAAGGCTTACTACTTATCATCTATCTGTATCTAGATTCTCAGTCCTGGATGACAACTTCACTCCAGACTCAACTGCAATGTCATTGAATAAATTGCAGGGGGAGGAACATATTAAGTGCCATAAATGCTCCTCATGACATGAATTAAAGCATGAAAGTAAAAGGCCAGGCTGGCACCTAATTTCCTTCCCACTGTCCTTCTCACACTTTCCACAGTGAATCTGACAAGGCAGGATGATATATTGTACACAAATAAAGAATAAATTCCAGAGGTATTTTCTGGAGACTCTGCATTGGTTTTGGTTTGCTTTTGCTTTTGTTCTCACTTTTGTTCTCACTTTTGTTGTTGTTGTTGCTGCTGTTTTGATAGATTATTCAATATACTTTTAAAAGATTAAAGTAAAATACTTTACCACTCTTTATGGTCTTGTATTTGCCAATTCTTTTAAAGGGAATTTCTTAACTCTGCTTCTCTTCTCCAGTTTTTAATCCTTGACCATTTTTCTGAATTGTTTAATATGTGGAATAAGACCTTCATTGCCTCATCCATTTTTATAACACATTACCTATTTGCAAGTGTCCTGAAATGTCAGCAAACTGCTTTATTTTTCATCTTGGAAATCTGCTGGAAAAAAAATGCCTGACGTTTTTCTATTTAAAGACAGCCAACATACTGAATACTGACCAGGGTAGAAAGGACCACTTTGATTACCCAGTCTGACTTGTGGCAAAGGACAAATCAGAACATTTCACTCAGCCATTCTTGCATAGACATTTACATGCATCTTTAGTGCATGGCTCAAGGGCTGCCTTGCTGCCTACAAAGCCCTCCAACAAACATGAGAAGTGGCTGCTGGCTGCTGACATGAAGCAATAAGAGTGATGCTGCCCATAGCACTTTGTTTGCACAGTGGAGTACCCATGCTCTCTGTCTAGAGCACATATAGACATAATTTGAGGGTTTACATAAAGCACATCCTGTACCTTTTGACTCAGCCAAGGAGGGCATGAATCATAACATTTTGTTTTGAACAGTTTGAACTGAACAAGGAATTCATGTATAGCTTAAACAAGACATAAATCTAAATTAAGCCGGTTCCTAAACTACTTTAGGCTCTCCATAGATGTCTGATATTTGCTGTCTCCCCATACTCTTCCCCCCAGTATGTTCTTAGTGCCACTTCTCAGAAGAAAGAATGGTCTTAGAGGGTTTCTCAATGGGTTGGACATATGTGATGTTTTTTATTTCTCATTTACCCCTCTGGATAATACACAGAAATGGTAATTTCATCCCCATGAGATAAATGCTCAGCCCCAGCCCTGTTATTCCAACAGCCAGGCATGCCTTTCTAAAACATTTTCCTTTTAGGCTTTCTAGTATGTTTCCAGCCATTGGATATCTGAAGACTTTATATAAGATTGTATAAAGATTGACTGACTGTATAGAGCTTCTTGACCACAGTCAAATCAATGTTTAACCCAATTCCCAAAAAGCTAAGTAGACCATGAAAAGTGTTTAGACTTCACATTATACTACCTAACTATTAGGAGCCCTGAAAGCCAAATTAATTTCTCAAAATTTGTATAAAATATCTGGTGATTTTTCCATCTGGATTTCTGATAAAAATATAAAAAAAAAAATTGTTTCAAACAGAAATGCTTGCAAGCCCTTAGAAAGATTCACTCTCTCCGTTAAACAAGTATATTCTCAGATATAGTTGTGGGGTTTTTTTAATTTCTAACTATTTTTCAAAAATTAATCTTATATAAGATCAGGTCTTACAAAGAGATTTTGGCCGATTCATCTGAGAGAGTGACAAGATTTCACATGGACTTTTCAGCATTTGCAGTTGGCTGGTTTGTACTGCTCTGAAGTGCTTAATTTTCCATGTTCAAATGACACATTTCTGGAACCAGGTATCAAATACTTCCTGATAAACTAGGACCAAAGACTGTCTAACCATATCTAATGGATCTACCTTCTGTAACAAGATTCGTGACTGTGATACTATTTAGGGACAAAATAATCTTTTTTTTTTTTAATTTAATTTACATGCTTGAACGAACCTCAGAGATACTTCTTAAAATCTGGCATTTCTCAGAGACAGATGTACAATGGGTAGAGAAATTCCTGAAGGTTCACTGCACATATGTTGTCTCAGATGAATAAAGAGAAAATGTAACATAAAAGGTGAATAGTAATAAAATTATATAGCTCATAACTTCAGAGAAACACCCTCAAAGAAGTAAGTGAAAGTTAAACTCTGAAAAATTTCAGCAGACTGTTATCTCTTCTATCTGAGTAGAGGGACTGTATTTTCTGGTGAATAATGATGGTCAATATTTAAAAGTTATGCCATATTTATCATATTAAAACAAATGAATGGGAAATGTAATGTAGAAACTCATTTATCTCTTTTCTTCTGTTAACTTCTTCCTAGAAAATTATCTGCAGATCCATAGGTGAGAAGAGATTCAATTCAGACCCAACGAATGGGTAATTGTTTTCAGTGATAAGGGAATCAATACCAACAAAAAGCTGTTGATAAAAGTAGAATAAGGCAACTTTTGACAAGGATCTAGCTATGGAATTCTTTCCAATAAATTATTTCCAGTATACTCTTTCAAAGAAAGACATTAGAACCAAATAAAATGAGGAAACTTAAATACATGTGAAACTACAGACAGACATACTGTTTACGTTTAAGAGTATTCCCAGTCTAGTCCCTACATCAGTTTCCTAAAAAATACACTTCAATCAAAGACGAGATAACTGCACAAAAAGCAGGAAGCCCCCCTTAAAATTGGTAATTTATAGGTTCTGAATAAAATAATTCATTATAGTAGTTTTTTTAAAGACTTGCTGATTCAGTCAAGGAAAAGCAGCCTCAGTAGTGCTGAAAACTACAAAATCAGGTCCAGTGCTGTCTAGAGTGTAGTTTGTAGAAATTGTAATGAAATGCTCTACATTCAACTTACATGAAAGGAAATGCTATTCCTGCAATGGTTACTTTTGATAAACACCTCTACTATTACTCTATTTTCCTGAATGTAACAACATAATTGCATTTATATAAATAATATAAAATAACATTAAAGGAAATATTTTTTGTAGGAGACCATGTCCATAGCTCTGCTGAGGGCCCAGAGTTCCAGGTTGTCAGCTGTTCCAAGGTAGAGACCAGGTCTCAATTCCTTCTGTTGAATCAAGAGACAGTGGGTGAGGCAAAAAGAGAAAATAGGAGCATGCAATGGTAAGTGCCTTCAGCACCCAAGTGTTCCCTTTCACTTTCTCTGTTATTAGCCTGACATTTAAGGCTAATATGATTCTGAAACCTCTCAAGCAGAGAACTCGGGTCTCTAGCATGCTCAGTTATTTCTCTAACAAATGAGAAATGCCTTTTGTAGACAAGGAAGGCATTGCTTCATCTCCACATGCATTTTGAAGGGTACCTGTCTTGCTGTCCACTCTGATTCTTATCAAAATTGGGGAAAAAAAAAAAAAGCTTCAGATGCTACCTCAAGGGATGAATATGAGCTGCAAGTCCTAACACAAAAGAACACCTCATAATATTATAAATCACAGCAAACAATAAGGTGAAAGCTGCAAATTTGTCCTCTTCTTTTTCAGTTAACACAGACAACTGGATTCTTTTGGTCCTATTTTGGTTCAGTTTAGAAAATTCACAGAGTTACAGGATTACAGGGGGAGATAACCTTCCATAAAAGTTCCTATTAAGTGATGCAATGTTGAGCTGTAATATGAATCAAAAAATAAGTACATATTAGCAAAAAAACCCAGGCTTGTGAAAAGATAACTGTATAATACCTATTACTTTACTACAGAGAGGGTTAATATAAATTAATATGACAAAAAAAACAACAAAACAGCTGGAGACAAAGGATGTTTTAGCTGTACTATTGTAAGAACAATGGAATTCCCCAAGAATTTATTCTTTTTTCTTAAAAGGCTGGAGAGATACCTGTGATTCATTTGCTATCAGGCTACCAGAATATGGTCAAATTTTCATATTTATTGTTTTTTTTTTTCTTGTGTTTCATCTGTCTGGTTAGAACAATAAAAAAATAACAACACAAGTCTTTTGTGAGGAGTATTTGTGAAGAGGAAATAAGTAGTAAAGCACCAAATTACATGTATTATTTTATTTCCTAATGAATTATCAAAGAGGAAATAAGCAGCAAAGCACCAAATAGTACCTTTTATTTAATTTCCTAATTTTTAATTTTTCAGTTTCATTAGTATTCACTTCAAACAAGTATTTCCTGACATCATACAAGGAAAATTGTGATTGCCTGTTGATGATCCTACTGAATCTTTACTGACAAACACCAAATAGTAGGTTTTATGTTGCTAATAATGCTAATGTGAGAGAAGAAAAACTCTTCATCTTTCATTCAAATTCTCTTGAATCATCCTCTTTAGATATCTACATCCATATTTGAATCCCCTTGTATGTACACCCCCAGAATGTAATTGTGAACATTTCTACAAAACTCTTACTTTTGACGTCTCAAACACATCGTATGCTTTAAGATGAGGTGCTACTAAACTATGATTTATGATAAGTAAGTTCATGGCAATGATGTGGCGTCAGGACCCTGACAGAAATTCAGCTCCCTGTAATAAGAATCACAATCAAAAGAGTTTAGGAGTCACTTTTCTACACTGCATACACAATAAATTCTTTTCAAGTAAATCTGGGAGGTGGTGTGTGTTGTGTTTTGTTTTGTTTTTTAATCCTAAACTAAGTTCTCTCATTGTCTTTGTAGAAATGTTTAAATGCAAATAAACTGTTAGCATTCTTTTGTTTCACTTTAGTTTTTATTCCTATTGTTTAAAACTTGAAAGATATTTCTTATTAATGCCTGCGAGGAGTTTCTCTTTCATTAAAAACACAGTTTTCCTGTGTTGCATAGAATTGTATCAGATAATGCTAGTTCTTCACTTAGCATATTTAAAGCAAAGTTCTTTTTAATAGCAAGTGCATAGTATCTGATCTGTTAAGCTATTCCTGGGTTTCATTTTAAAACAAAAATGCCTTTTTTTTAAAGAAACGATATGCTGAACTAGTGTAAAAAATTTCAGGAAATAGTGAGGTTTGTCCTTTTAGTATCCTGAGGGAAAGCAAGCTTTAAAGTGTATTATCTATTCACTTGATCAACTAAGATGTTTTCCTGGTTTTTTGAATACCCATGGTTTCAAAACTCTATTAAAATGCTAACAAATTCAAAACCTGGTTCCCGTTTACTTCAAAGTGCATTTCTTATCTACTCATTTCTCCATAAAGTTAATAAGGGCTTGCCTTATTTTAAAATATTTGATTTATTCTAGTACCTTTAGATAAATAGTAGAGCAAGAATATTTAAGTTTCATTAGTCTTGACCTAATATTATGGAGGGAGATAAAAATGGTATGGAAACAGTAAACAATAGCATTCCACAAAATCATAACAAGAAAATTGAAAATAATTCTGGAAATCTGCGGAATCAAATAGGAAATAAAATACCAAATGGAGTTTAAAAATAGATACTGAAGTAAAATAATATTTTACTAAAATTCTATCGTGTGATTCAGAACTAAGAATTTAATAGTTTTCTCTGGCTATTTTTATTGTTAGTATGTTTCATCT
>JAOXJK010000001.1:184268980-184283330 GCA_025774025.1 Xenus cinereus | reverse complement strand
CTGGCTATTTTTATTGTTAGTATGTTTCATCTAGGGGAGGTAACAAAACATTGAGCTACTTCATGATTTGGGCAATTCTGGAGAAGTGGAAGAAACACCTGCAAACAATTGGCAAATGAAAAAGTATACATCAATCAGTCAATAAACATATAAGGTGTTTGAGGCATCTAGGCAATTCCAAACTTAGCTGAAATTGTAGACATTGACATTATGAATGCAGATTATCTGCCCAAATCCATTCTCTTTATAGAAATCCTTCACTGAATCTCAATTGCAATCTCCAGTTTGACTGTACAATAAATTTCATTTAAAAATACCTAACAGATAATGAAAAAAAAAAAGCCATTAGTCACATAACATAAATGTCTATCTATAAAAGCTGTGTCTACTCATTCAAATCTGTTCAAAGAACAGTCACCGAGAAACTTAGTTTGGATGCCAGAACCACTTAGCCTCCGCTTTTTTGCAGCTAGTATAAAGCAAGCATAAAGGCATAACAGGGGTCTGAACTCTAGCCAGATTGGTAAGAACGCATGTTTGTGCTCCCATCTGATCTGGATTAATTTTGTACAGTTGCAGATTTAATGGTCAGAGAAAGGTGGCCTCCATCTTTCTGATAACATCTATATTTCATACCTGATACTCTTTGACATCCCAGAAAAATATATGCTCAAAGTGTATCTTAGGTTTGTGATAAAGCAAGACTCAAGAACTCACCAAATCATCCTTTTTCTGCTGCTGTGTATGATGATTTTCAGTGACAGAAACCTCTGAGGTCTAAGATGGAAGACTTGGGACAATTCATCATGACCCCAAGTTGGCCTAGACCTGGCCAACGCCCCAGCATGTATTTAGGCAATAATGGTTTAAAACAGAAATCCCACTTATGAGAGATAACATAAGGATAGCTGAAGTAAAGATTCAGAATTTATCAGCTCCACTATGACAATAAACTACATATTAATATTGTATGTAGTTGCTATCAGATCTGTACTTCTCTAAACAGAAGAAATTTTGCTCTTCTGCCATGGGCAATTTTTGTCTCCATATTCTTTTAAAAGTTGTGGATAAGACTAGTACAAATACTTTCCTGTGTTACAGGCAGCTGCAACTTGCTTAGCAGACAAAGCACGTAATAATAAGCATAGCAATATGAGAAGTATCCAAGAGTTTGACAGCTTTAAACTCACAGATCAGAATAGTGTAAATCATAAACAATTTTATATTCAAATCACCCATAAGTCTATGATGGTAACATTACTCAAGGATACACAATAAATAAATCCTATTCAATAAGGAGTTATAAAATACATAGAGTCTTCAGAGAGTGGACTATCATATCACCTAATTTGATCTTGTGTACATCACATTATGTAATTTAATTCATTTGGTCCCCTAATGAGCCCAGTAACTCATATCTGACAAAATTATGCCTGCCAGGAAAGCATAGCATCTTATTTGGAAAGTATTAAAAGATGCCAAATTCACCACTTCCATATATGATTTGTTTTAGTGCTTAACCATTGTTATGTTTTAATACTTAATCATTGGGGGTTGGACTAGATGATTTCCAGAGGTCCCTTCCAACCCCATATCATTCTGTGATTCTGTGATTCTGTTATGGACATATTGCTTTATTTATAATTGAAATTCATTTACATTCAACTCCTATCTCGGCTTTAGCTGTAGGATTATCCTCTCTTCACTAGAGTAATGTATTTGTTAGTAGCTGGCATGTTTTTCTGTGAAGTTACTTATACCTGTAATTAGGTTAATTTTAATTGTTTTCTTTAATAATTTCACCAGATTAAGCTCTGATAAGAGTTTATTTGCTTTCATTGATTAATTTTCTTGGTCATCCTCTATTTTCTGAAGATTCTTCTGGACGTGTACACCAGAACTAAATACAGTATTCCAGTACTGCACTTACAAATACAGTGTACACTTCCTCTCTCTTACTCAATAGTCTTTTGTAAATACACATTCCTTCTTCCACATTAGTGTGTTAATTCAGATCAGGAGACTACCTTTGAAGTGAATCCTCCATTTTTCCCCCATTTACTACACTTTGATTTGCATCATAGTGTGGTCACAGAGTGCCTGACTGGAATTCCTTTCAAATGAAGTAAGACTGGAAGATGGAAACATTTGGTAGCATCTGGAGTGCACCTAATATGTCTCAGGCACTAATGGACACAGTTCTTGGGGACAAGGTTAGAGCTAGTTTGAAGGTGAGGAAAAAAAAAAAAATCAAAACAGAAAAACCTGAATATATATAGTGTGGATGTCAGATCCTCAGCATCAGCTATATAATTTTATAGATCCAGTTCTATTGGTCCACTCTACTTGCCAGACACAGCTATAATCTCCAGGTCTTTCTCAGAGTCCTTACTGTTTAGGACACAGCACCTCCTCCAACAGTACGAGCTGTGGTCCAGGTTTTTAATGTCCAAATGTATTTAGATAAAACACGTTTTGTCTAAAATATCCTAAAGTAGAAAGTGATTCCAGCTTTGTGTGATGTGGCTTCCTGGTTTCTTCCTTACTTCCCACACAGAGATGATGTCACCCTTATTAATGTAGAAATCTGCCTTAGCTAATTTAAGGAGAGTAACCAAGTATTTTTAGAGACTATAGCCATTTAGTGCTCGGGTAAAAAAATATTTCAAGTAACATCCATTTATTCTTATCAGCTATTTATTTTTGATGCTTACTGACAGCAATGGGCCTTATTAAAAAATAAAGAATGAAATAAAAAGCAGTGATCTGCCAGTTCAGGGAAGATGGTCCATGAATAAGGGTTGAATTCAAAGGCGTAACTGTGATTTTTCAATGCACTATCAAGCTGACACTGCTTCAATGCAGTAGAGAAACAGGGCAACGAGGATGGGAAATTTGTCATAACATTATTTAAGTCAACAGGAAAAAAAATTCTCACCAGACACAGTTGCCATAATAGATATCCAAAGAACAGTAATTAGCAAGGATTAAAAAGAGCAGGTCAACCTTACTATCATTAAATTCTTTGCTGTGACAGATTCACTGTTTGTAACATTAAAGACTGAACTGTAAAGAAATTAACTGCAGGGTCACTTACTGAGCTGTATAAAAATATTTTTAATTGAAATTTAAATTGTCAAGAACATATTAAGATTTTTTTTTTGAACATTCTACTGATTTGACCTACAGCAACATTCTGGTGTATTAGTGATGCTTTTTCACTGTTCCTGCAATGTATAATAGCTTTTGATTACATAAGAATTTACAGTTATTACAGAATCTACGAGTCATGCTGTGGTATAGTTTTTGGAAAGCATATACTAGATACTCCAGGACTAAACATCTGCACGACAGTTATTTGCAGTTGTAGGTCTGTACAATCTGCCTTTTACCATCTAGTCCTATTTTCTTATATAATATCCATGGGATTCTGCCAAAGATCTACGCGTGGAACTTCTGTGTCATTTTTAGAGTCTATAAGACCATTAAGAATGACTAAACCAGGTCACACAAAAGTCCATTTTTCTCACTGTTCTTTATCCACGAGTGGCCAAAGATGCATAAAGAAAAGTATAAAATCAGAGCAAATACATATATAGTGTCCACGATAACTTGTGAGCTCTGGCAATGAAGTTCTGAGATTAGTTGGAGCATTAGGGAAAAACTGCCCTAAAAATGGCATATTATTATTGCAAGTTTTCTAGTCGTCTTCTCTAGTCTTCATAGATAGACATGAACATTTCCAAAGGACTATTCAACATACCCACTTTAGATGCTTTTACATTTGACAACTTACACTCAATGTATAAAGGAATATTAAATGACAATCACTCCTATGATACGATTTCTCTTACTTTTTTGCCTTGATTGGATCATGATTTTGCCATCTAAGATCCAGTTAATGTTCATTTCATGTTGTGCAGAGAGCAAAATGTGTAGGTGTGTTGCCTTCTTGACATATAAGAGACTTTTAAAAAATACATTTTGCAATTACAAGGCAGAACAAAAATGGAGTCTGTAACTACAAAGTGTTCTAGTTCTTCGGTATAAAATTCTGAAAAATCCTGAAAAGACCAAACTCAGTTAAATTAGCTTCCTTTCCCTTTTCATTTCCATTTTTCCTCTCGTCTCGTCTCGTCTCGTCTCGTCTCGTCTCGTCTCGTCTCGTCTCGTCTCCTCTCCTCTCCTCTCCTCTCCTCTCCTCTCCTCTCCTCTCCTCTCTTCTCCTCTCCTCTCCCCTCCTGGTTTAGTTATTTGTTTTAAAATATTTTACATGTTTCTGTGAAGCATTTTTTCAACAATCACTATCCAGTATAGCCCATAGCTAATGAACCTAGAGGGTGATCTCATACAGAAATCTGTATGCTCCTATATTATTTGAGTATTCAATTCAAAGCTGAAAAACAAATAGAAATAAAAATCTGCCATGTGTAAGATGTACAAAAGATAAGTTGGGAGGAAGTTGGTAAGAGAGATTCAGTTCTCTCAAAAGAGGACAGAAAGCTGCTGACTTC
The DNA here is from genome assembly GCA_025774025.1 of Xenus cinereus. Classification (NCBI taxonomy): domain Eukaryota; kingdom Metazoa; phylum Chordata; class Aves; order Charadriiformes; family Scolopacidae; genus Xenus; species Xenus cinereus. Next base: position 184,278,816 of record JAOXJK010000001.1, on the reverse strand, counting down.
ATGCAGCATTGTTTGGCTTCAGAAGCAACAACAGATGCTTTCATTTCTTTAGCTTTGTCACGTAAATGTCTTTTGCTAGATCCTACTATTTTTCCTGCTTAGTCCAGACATCTCTTTCTGTAATATCAAGTACACATTCAATCTTTTTCATAGGAATTACTCATCTACTTTCTCTAAACCAGACCGTGTTTCTTTTAAATTAAAAAATAACTTTGTTAGTGTTTCACTTCATGAGGTACATTAAATTCCACTGAATCAGTAAATAGCTACTTAAAATATTGACTGGAATTTCATCAAATTTTCAAGGCCTCCATCGCTGTCGCTCCTCTGACTGCACACGGTATGTCGGATAACAGACACGCAGCCGGCTGCAATGCATGCAGGTACAGGAGCAGAAAAGTTTCTGGGTCTGTCTACAGGTTTATAGAACAAAATTAAAGCAGTTTTTTTAAAGGTTTGTTTTATAACATGTAATTGTCATAATCTTGGTATATTATTGTTAACTCTCACATCTGCAGAGAGAATGAGAGCAGACAAGGAGATTCTAAGCATACTTAGGAAAATGTTCCCCTTACTTCCCTCTGTCATGGTTTCAGCTGGGATGGAGTTAATTTTCTTGCTAGCAGCTGGTATAGTGCTATGTTTTGGATTTGGGATGAGAAAAAGTGTTGACAGCGCATTGGTTGTTGCCTTTTCTGCTCTTCACACAGCCCCGCCAGTGAGTGGGCCAGGAGTGCACAAAACATTGGGAGGCAACACAGTGGGGACATCTGATCCCAGCCGACCAAAGGGATGTTCCGTACCATATGATGTCATGCTTAATATGTAAAGCTGGGGGAAGAAGAAGGAAGAGAGGGACATTCAGAGACAGGGCACTTGTCTTCCCAAGTAACAGTTACTTGTGATGGACTTACTTTTGCTGGAGATGGCTGCAGAACGCCTGTCTGCCAATGGGAAGCAGTGAAAAAAATTTATTGTTTTGCTTTACTTGTGTGCATGGTTTTTGCTCTGTCTATTAAACTATCTTTATCTCAACCCACGAGTTTTTCCTCACTTTTCTGATTCTCTCCCAAATGGCTGTATCGTCCTATCTGCCGGTTGGGGTTAAACCATGACACCTTCTAAAGTTCCTCTAGATAAAAATATGCATAAAAGAATGAAAATAGTCAACCAAGAGAAATAAAAAGAAAAGAAAAGCCTGAGGCTCACGTGATTTTTAGGAAACCATTGTTAGCATAGATACAGAGGCAGGAACTTCTCTCTTGGGCAAAAGACTTGTATGTAACATGGGGAGAGACTCATGTAAAATCAACTAGTGAATGTAACTCACTAATGAAAAGTACTTCTTGCCACTAACAGCCACTTATGTCTACTGCTGATGGCCTGAAACCTCATATTTCTAAGTGAAATAAATAAATAAATATATTTTAAATCTAGCAGGTATCTTTAAATCACCACACTATGACAAACAGTTTTGTTTGGTAATGTAGCCAGAGGAGAGCAGCGCACTGTTTTCCTGACTACCCACCCAGCTCATCAAAGCACATGGGCTCTCCAATAGACCAGGCAAGAAAAGAGAAGATGATACAGCAAAAGTGGAAAAAAAAGGGACATGCAGTGGAAGATGTGTAGGGTAAGAGAGGCAGTGGAAGATAAAACATTAGCAAAACAGGAAGCCACTGGGATAGAGAGTGGTGCTGACTCTAAGGAAGTGACTAGAATTTCCCAATGTGCCAACATTCACTGGGCTTTGCACTGCATCTTCAGGGATCTCCAGACTGAAGACACTGAGTTTGCCTTTCTCATTATCGTTACAGAGGTTTGTAATAAGTGCACAGATGCAAATCTTCCCTCGCCCTTGAGGGAAGTTCTGTATGCAGAACTCCTAAGTTGTGCAGGATGCAAACCTGAGGATTCTGTTAAAGGGCGAGGTTAGGCTCCTGGAAATTATTTTTCAGTAATAATAATTAAAAAAAAATCAAACAGATCCATGGCAGTTCTATTAAGCCTACCTTTCAAATTCTATAGTAAGTATTAAGTGAGAGATATAAGCTTCATTTCAAGATGTTCAAAATCTTTGCTAATAAGTTGTTCAAAAGCATTTATGTACACCAAACTTAGCAGTTCTTTTTTTTCTTATGTGACTCCATTTCGTTCTTGAAACACCTTTTACTATGCAAATATAAATCCTATTAGTTAGCATAGACTGCAAAATTTTCTTTGTAATTCAAACTTAAAACTTGCATCTGAGTTTCAGGCATCAAGTGAACCAATCCTTATAATTTATATTCCCATGTTTGTACATAATCAATTGATGGTGTCTCTGAGGTCTTGTAAGAGAGGGACTCCTCTTGCTAAATTTAACTGTCTAATTAATCCAACAGCATGTTGCACTGCCTCAAATGGTTTTCATCACTGTGCATTGTGGAAATACCATATAAAAGGAAAGGGGAAGTAAGGGTCACACAAATGGTCATAACTATGAGGGTGGTGAGACACTGGAACAGGTTGTCCAGAGAAGCTGTGGATGCCCCATCCCTGGAAGTGTTCAAGGCCAAGCTGTATGGGGCTTTGAGCAACCTGCTCTAGTGGGAGGTGTCCCTGCCCATGGCAGGGGGGTTGGAACCCAATGATCTTTAAGGTCCCTTCTAACCCAAACCCTTCTATGATTCTGTGACTCTGTGATGATTCTGTGAAATGGAAATGGGAGCTATTACAGGACACAAGGTAGAAATAAAGACTACAGCAAAGAACAGGGTAGAGACTGTGGTGCAACAGGATAAAAACTGTCACAGATCATGTTCCTAGGAGCATTTTCCCTTTGAATAAAGTAAAAATGATAAGGAAATAACTGCTTGTCCCCATTCACCTGCATATATTTGGGCAAGGATGAAAAAGATGTTTTCTGCTCCTTCACCACTTTTGCAGGTATGCATTTCTAAGTACAACTAAGCCTTTAAAAGGCAGCACAAGAATGACTTTTCAATATTGATGGTGAAGAGTATTTATAGCTGACCTGGAAAAAGAAAGCTTTAGGGAGAAAAAAAAGCACTGCTTTCTGTAGCATCTTCCACCTTGAGGAGATGACAAGTACAATTTGCTAAGCAATTGCTAAGATTCATTTTTTGGTTTTGAAACTTTGGTTTCATGCTATTTCAAGACAAGTTCAAGTTATCTCTGGCAAATCTTAAAGGAACAGGTTTCTGTGACTTTCTGAAGTGCTTTCTGAAGGTACTTTCATAGGTGCTTTCTGAAAATCATTGGGAGGAGAAAAACTACTATATGATGGTAAGTATCACTGGAAAAAGTGGAATGAGATGCAATTTAGGAGCAGAGGAACTACAATAGTAACAGATGAAAGTGAAAATTTTATAGGAGGATACAGATTCAGGCACAGAAAGTGTGTCCATTGGTAACCTTATATCAAGAAATCTTATGTGGGGAACAGGTTTTAATTAATTTCAGCCAGGTCTGGGACCTGGTGTTCCAGCTAAGAAATTCCTGAAGTAAGAAAGATTTTAAGCTGTCTTCTTGGATATGAACTCTTCCTAAAAGACCCCCTGAATAGTTTTCTTGGGAGGGCTTCCTTCTGAACAAGCCCAGATGCTTCAGCTCTCTCTGGCATAACGTTTCCCATTTGCAATCAAGGTATTCTAAGAGACAGTCAGGGTTCAAGGAAGCCGGGATGCAGAGGGCATTAAATGGTCAAGGGTCTTCATTATCCTGTCGCAGAATTTCCAGCAATGCCACAGTATTAGAAGAAATGCAATTCCAAAACCGGACATGGCTTTGGATGAGTTTTTTGAAAATTAATTTTGTCACTGAGTAGTACTTAACAGGACTATCTGCCTCCAATTGCCTTGTAATGGAGAGGACAATATACTTCAAAAACAGAGAAAGAAAAATTTTTGAAATGTATTCTTAATGATGCCACTGAGACAGCAGTAAAACTGGAAATACCACTTAAATATTCTTGCACAAGAAAACAAAAAAAGGGGGAAAAGACATTATGGGAATAATATACAATTACATGATTGAAAGCTTAAATTTGAAAAGGGTTTTTCTGAACGTTTGTTAAACACATTAGCCAGAACTCTCCAAATTCCAATATATGTGGAGATTGCTCATTGATGCCAAATTATGAAGTAATTTTATGTCATTTTCTTTTCTTTTATGGGTAAATGGACTCATATGAAGTCTAAGAATTACTCCTAAGCAAAAGTACTGATTGTGACTTCCATTTGCTCTCACTTTCCCTGACAAAGTTATTAGAATTGTTAGAACACACATTTTTAAACTGCATTCAGCAAAGAGTTCAAGACTTAAAATTGAACTAATAATGTACTGGGGCAAGTGACCAAGACCAGTTGTTCTCACAGAAATTCTTGAATTATCAGAGTACAACAGAACAATACACAACTGTTTTGGGGGAAAAAAAGAAAAAAAGAAAAAAAAAAAAGAAAAGGTACTCCTGAAATATTGAAATATTAAATTCTGTGCAATTTGAAATTGTCATTCCAGCCAAAGAAGCATATCTGTTTATGAAATAGGAATGCCTTCTATTATTTCCCTTGGTAAGTGAATGTGATTTATGTGTTCTTCTTAAAAACATTCTTCCCATTTATTTCTGTATTCCATAATCTCTTGAATTTTCTCTAGATTAACCTGTATTTGCTCTAGATTCCTTACAGAGCCACATCTAGTTACTGATACAAGTCTTGTTCTAGAGGTATCTCACACTTTTGACTAACATTGGAACCAAGTGTGAATCTACTCCTACTCCAATCATTTAAATTAGAAAGTAGGTGGGTTGATTTTATATCAAAACTCTTCCTTATTTTTCTTAATGTTATTACACTCTTGTCACCTAGCAGATAGTCAAAGTGTTGAGTCTTGCAGTTTGTTTGTGTTTGTAGGAATATCTGGTGATAGGTTAGATATGTCTTTGATGCAGTTCCATTTGCTCATAAATATTGCATGAAACTGTTCCTTCCAGACATTTTGGTGAGAATAAAGAAATAGTAGATAGTTCCTTCACCCACAGAACCAAGTTTCTTTCAACAGGACTCCACCAAAATACAGAGGGGTTTTGTTAATGTTATCCTACACGTTTCCCTAGTAATCATCATCATATTTTAGAAGTTTGCTTCCCTAATGCCAAAAATCTGTTCTTGCAGACCAGGACTTTTGTTTAACTTCTAAATTTGGTCTGGAATCCAGGTGGCCACCATCGTACATGAAATCTCTGAGGCTTTTTTGTTTAACCTATGAAATGCTACTGATATTCACCTATGGAAAAGTCAATATTATTAAAATCTAAATGATTTAACATCTGAGCATAGGCTTTTTTTTCAGAATATGAAAAGTTTCAGAAGTTCTTCATATACTTTCCAATAACTTTTTCTCTATTTTCTCCCTTGCTGCATTAATTCCTTCAGGGAAAATTGCTTGAGGAAATACTGCTTTAAAAAGCGATACTAGAACCTCTTACATTTTAAGTTAAAAGGTGAATATTTTTAGCAGATACTTCCCTAAGATATGGTATTTAACTTAAGTTTCCCTACTCTTTTTTTTTCCTTTATGCTTAGAAATTTTTGTTCAGTTTGAGACCAGACCACCAGGACATTCTCTCTACTTATGTCTTTTTATCTCTATTTATTTCTCTCTCTCTATTTATTTCCAAACCTTGCACAGGGAAATTCCAGGGATAGAGGAATAGTTCCCCACAATGTTACTGGAAAAAAAGATAACTGTCTCTCAAAATCTATTTTATGAACATGTAGTCCATCCTTTATGCAACACCGTACTGGAAAATTATATGCATATTTTATAAAAGAAAACAGAATCCTTGGGGCCCATGAACTACAAAGTTTTTGCCTGTTTCTTATAACTTAGAGGTTTATCTGTTTTGTAACTGTAAGCTGTAGAATATCTGTACAGTACCTGAAGGGGGCCTACAGGAGAGATGGGGAGGGAGTGGAGTGATAGGATGAGGGGTAACAGTTTTAAAGTGACAGACTGTAGATTTAGACTAGATATTAGGAAGAAATTGTTTACTGTGAGCATGGTGAGACACTGGAACAGGTTTCCCAGAGAAGTTGTGGATGCCCCATCCCTGGAGGTGCTCAAGACCAGGCTGGATGTGGCTTTGAGCAACCTGGTCTGGTTGGAGGTGTCCCTGTCCCTGGCAGGGGGGTTGGAACTCGATGATCTTTAAGGTCCCTTCCAACTCTAACCATTCTATGATTCTATAGTTCTAATATCATTTCTGAATGACCAATTCTGTTCCCAGTCATGGCTGAAACAGCCCAGATTTATTTAGAGCGCAGTCTAAACCAATCCAGACAAGATGCTTTCAGAATCATTGGCAGTATATGAGAAGACTAAATGACTGATAACCTGGATTTTTATTGAAGTAAGCATTGTAGTAGTGTCTGATTTTGATAGCTAATGGAATTTTGAGATTTGAAGTAATTCATTTGTCTCCTCTGTAAAGCAATTCTACAAAAAGTGTCACACACTATGTATCATATCACTTTATGCATCATCTACACAGCTGGACTGGTAACTGCTGGTGTACACTTTCCTCCTGCAGTGAATTCTGGAATATGATGGGTATGCCTTAATGTTTAACTATGATTTAAGTCACCTCAGTGGTGGTTTAATCTAATCTGTCCTTCTTTACTGAGAAAAGATCTCAAAAAAGAGTTGTAAAAACCAATGCTCTAAAATAATATCCCATACCATTATAATTGTTGCATATTTGTAAGTCATACTTCTGTCTGAAATACAAGGCTTGTCCATCAGAAACAATGTGTGGCAGGCTGCAGAATCGAGGATATAAAGGTCCTCGCAATATATAAGTATTAGAGACTCTCCCACAAGGTGTACGTTTCTATCTAGACACTACCTCATAATTCCTAAAAGCGAGAGATCTAGCAAAAATGGTTCCATGAAGAATCACATATGAAAAGAACTACTTCTCTTGAAGACTGAATACTGTTCCTGACCCTCTTTTTGGATTACTGTTCCTCCCTGTGTGTAGATCCTTGGTCTTCAAGGCAGTCTACACTTGAACTCAAAGTGACCTTGGGGCCTAATTCTTCAGAGGTCCTCCCAGTAATGATGTGGATTAACAAGGATGCATTCTTAATTTGTTTATTCCTTGAAAGCCTTGATGAGCCCTTGATTCCAAATGCTGCTTTGAGATATTGTCATTAAACCAATGATTAACAATCAAATGGGTCAATATAACTGGAGACACGTTGAGTAGAAAGATGTAGAAACACACAGAATTAGTTTGTTTTTTCTCAATGCTATGCACTTTTTATTAGGAAATTATTTTACTTTATAGCCAGACAAAACAAAATATGCACTAGAAAAGTTTTATGTATCATTATGTCAATAATAAAGCACATCCTGTGACTTAAAGTAATTTGAACGAATCAAGTTGTTAAAAAATAATTAGATTTAATATATATATATGACATAATTTCATAATGGCAGATTCATATAAGCTTAGAATGGCAATTTCTAGTCATTAGACAGATCTTAGAAATAACTAAATTTTTAACACAAACATTATATATAAAGTCTTCTGTGCAAATACATTTTTTAAAATTTCATATTAAAATTTACTTTAGTGATATCAAAATTTAATATACAAAAAATATTTAAGAATAATTTTACTTGTTAAGATAATGCTTGCCAAAGCTGGTTTATGATTTTATAAAGGTTAACTGGTGCATTTATTGGGATGAGAGGAAGGCGACTTTAGGAATTTTACTCAGAAACTTAGCAGACTCTCCTTGTTCTGTGCACTGCCATCTTTTTGAAGGACTGTGCAGGTATCAGAGTTGGCTTACAACCACAGCATCCTATGCAGCAAAGATGTTCAAAGATATAGCACAAGAAAGCATGAAAATTGTTTTGCCTGAGGGAAACTAAATTTGCCATGGGATATGAGGAACAGGCCTGCCGTAACATACTTTCATGAGCTGTCATGCCACGCATATTGTTATTTGAAATCGTCACGAGACTTACATACCTGTCTCATCTGTCTCTCTGCTTCCCAATGCGAGCCCTACATGTCTCACATCTTCAAAACAGGGCAAAAACCTTTCTCCCATTCTGTTGACCTATTTTGCCCAGTATTTCTTTTCCAAGACGGCATGTCAAAACACTGGAAGCAATGGTTTATCACTAAACCTTTCTTTCCCCATTATTGCAGTCTTCTAATTGCTAAAGAAATAACACTTTGTCAGAAGGCAGCTTCCGTCAATTCTCAAAAAAAAAATGATGGGTAGTGGGGATCCAGTGTTACTGCTGGACTATGATTTCACCCTCACACTGACTAAGGCAAACCACAAATCCCCAGAGGTGATGCCCTCAACACAGGAAGGAAGTCTGACTAAACAAGCACCTTCCCTGAATTAAGGTTAACCCCACATCATCTTCCGGTTTTTGGTTTGGCAATTTAACCAGCCATTAAATCAATCCTTTCAAGTCGCGTGGCTTAATCACACTGCCTCTGGGTTGCCTATTATAAGTTCTCCATTTCCATCTTCTTGTTTCTTCTACGTTGTGACTTTTAAGATCTTTTAATTACTTCAGGGCAGAAATTGATGCTGCTGTGAGACACGAGATCTACTTAGCTGACCTACTTAGTTTACAATCGTTGTTAGCATGTGAGTGTTGTTCCCCTGAAACATTCAGCATTGAACAATGCTGAAAACTATCAAAGCAGATTTATTTCGTTTCTTACAATAGATACATGTTCCTAACATGCCTGGGATCTTACAAATGGTATGTGTGTCACATTTAATGTATTTTAAAAGTGGGGTTTTTTCACTATGCAAGCCTTAGGGTGCAATTAAATAAAGCCAATACACACAAGACTAGAGTATGAAGGCAGTGCATAAGTACTTTGTGCCCCAGGGCTGCACTACATATGGATCCTTCTTTTCAAAATTCTTAGATTTTTTTTATAAATATAAGTGGATTTGACAAGAGGTAAATGCTTAAGCCTGTCCTTTTTTTGACCCAAGCATCTCTTGAAGGGCTTGATATTCTTGCTGTACATAAATAAAGATAACTAATGATGCACAGGAGAAAAGATAAGTTCTAGAAACTGTTCTGTACACAACTCAAAGGGAAAAAATCTCTTCCAAAATTAAAGTTGAATTACCTGTCTCAAAGTTGTGAGCAGTTCATAGAATCATAGAATTGTCTAGGTTGGAAGGGTCCTTTAAGATCATCTAGTCCAACCATCAACCTAAATCTGATAAAAAAAAGAAAAGAAAACCATACAAACACACATACACACACCCTTATTAAACTATGTCCCTAAGCACTATGTCAACCTGTCTTTTGAAAACCTCCAGGGATGGGACCTCAACCACCCCCCTGGGCAGCCCACTCCAATGTTGAATAACCCTTTCAGTGTAAAAATTTTTTCCTAATATCCAATCTGAACCTCCCCTGGCACAACTTGACGTCATTTCCTCTTGTCTTATCGCCTGTGACTTGGGAGAAGAGGCCAATCCCCACTTCTCTACAATCTCCTTTCAGGTAGTTGTAGAGAGCGATAAGGTCTCCCCTCAGCCTCCTTTTCTCTAGGCTAAATAATCCCAGCTCCCTCAGTCTTTCCTCACAAGACTTATTCTTCAGACCCCTCACCAGCTCCGTTGCCCTTCTCTGGACCCGCTCCAGCACCTCAATGTCTTTTTTTGTGGTAAGGGGTCCAAAACTGGACACAGTACTTGAGGTAGGGCCTCACCAGTGCCGAGTACAGGGGGATGATCACCTCCCGAGTCCTACTCACCACACCGTTCCTG
>JAOXJK010000001.1:184227365-184266413 GCA_025774025.1 Xenus cinereus | reverse complement strand
CCGGCGTCAGCAGGGGAGTTGGACTAGATGATCACTCTGGTCCCTTCCAACTCTAAAAAAATTCAGTAAAATTCAGTGAAATATACACTGGTCTTCACCCAAAATCTTACAGGAAAAAAAAAGGAAACCTCTGTAATGTGTTCAGCAAAAGAACAAGAAGTAATTACACCTTTGACATGTTGTTCCTTCAAGGTAAGACAGAGACCTTGTTTTGTGTTATTCTGAGGCTGTTCCTGGTAGCTACCAGAAGATTATATGAGTTATTAACACCATATGGAAGAAAACAGAGTGATTATGTGGAAGATGACTATGGTATTGCTAAGCAAATGTCTAACAGCATTATAATCTTTGATGCAGCAAAACTGGTCCCAGCCCCCATTCCTCTGAGTTCATCTGCTCTCCATTTGTTCTATAGTTCTGTGTTGCGCACCGTGTTCATCGGCTTTGAATTTTATGGTAGAGAAATAAATCTGTGTATCTATTCACCACATACGCCTATTTTTCTTTGTGGAAAATTCTTCTGTTAACAGAGTAAAAATGAGCGTGTTTTTTTTTCTTGCTTGCTTCTTTTTCTGTTCAATAGTTCATTAATTTTCAGACAAGATCAAAAGCTTCCTCAGCCTTCTGAAATAAACTGATTGGCACTGTTGAAACATCCATGAAATTACATATTTTTTCACATGAGTATAAAAAGAGCTCATCGTGTTTAAATATTAAGAATTCCAGATCTGCCACTTACTCTGAGGTAATGCATCTTGCAATCGCCTATTTTTAAATGCTGAAGAACACAAAATACTGCTCTATAGATGCAATATTATGAACAACAAAACTGGCAGCAGAGTGTCCAAGACTTCTGACACCAAATAAATCTGTTCAGGTCAGATACGACTTCAGGAATTATTGAATAACTGCACAACTAGGCTTTTAAAGGAAAGAGAAATGAAGGTTACTACATGCATTTTGTGTTTTTGTTAGAAGTTGGTGAATTTCTTTGACTGTCCTGTTGGTTGCCATAAGTGTATAGCACACATCACCTAACCAAGAGAAAGAAAAGAGAGCTCTTAAGGTGTTGTTCATTTGTGTTGCCAGTCTGTGCCCTTCAGCTACCTGCCGTGACAGCAAACAGCTCTCTGAGCTCAGAGGACCAGCCACCACGCAGGCAGCCCCACCGAAAGTGGTAAGAGCAGGGTAAGAGTAAATAGCAAACCTTCCAGCTAGTCTATGAGAGTAGTCAGTTAAATACTGATTTTCATCACCTGTTTCACAGCCACAGGTAACCATGTGGTAACCATGCGATTGCTAATATTCAGCTACCTGCTAACACTGCAAATAAAACTCTCTGGAGTTGCTCTTAAGTACTGTATGTGTTGTAGGGAAACATATTTTCTTTTATTACACTGAGTTATATGAGCAGATAAAGAGATTATCTTTCAGACAAGCAAGGCCTGTCTTCAGGCTTCACGTACAAGAAGCAAATTCCAGGTAACATGTAGGTGAAAAACAATTGCTCCAGGTTTGAATTAATTATGTCAGGTTTGTATTCATATTTTAGCACTTAAGTAAGCATTTGACAGCTTGTGAGATGGTAGGTGAGTGCAGAGGAGGCTGAGAAACAGGTATCACCTTTAAACATATTAGCAAGGCAGCTGAGAAAATTCACAGTCAAAACATCCTTAAGGTTCCCAAAACATGGGTGTATGATGTAAAGTAGCCTTTGGTCACCACACTGGAGCTTGTTTTACATGTCACACCCAGGTGCGTTTACATGTCACACACACTCAGCTGCCAAACTCAGCTCACAGTAGGGATTACGAGTTTTAAACTCCGACTGAGGGGGTATTTGAACCTGGGTTCAGGTTTTGAACAGTGTCAATAGCAAGTGCGTTAAGGCTTCAGCCTAGGTTTCTGATCAACCTTGGGTCAACCGAACACTAGACCTGCCTCCTAGCAAAGGCTGAGTGTATGTGCATACACAGGCAGTAAAAAAGATAGGGTTTACACCTTTAAAAGCAGCAGCGTATTTAAAGAAATTAGATCGATCGGAAGTGTGATCTGTTTTATCCAGGACAGTTTGACAGTTCAATTAGACATGGATAATTTACTTCCCCAAATAATTAAGTACTTTCATGTATCTAACTCTAGAGTATTTGAAGCATCGTGAAATGTAGTAGTTAGTTATTCTGAACTGGCATAACATAAATAGATAATGACTAGTGACCTACTTAAATATATGGGTGAAAACTAATAAAGAAATAATATTCAGCTCCAAAAAGACAAAGTACATGCAAAACCATGCTCCTGCTCTGATAAATCATTGCTAATTTAAAGTATAATGTACTAACAGCCTTTTCTGATAAGCTTATCTGGAGGTATTATGGATACGGAGGGTTGGCTGCCTCACATCTCCATCATTTCTCAGTCAGCCTGGCCTTTTGATCCTGTTGCAAGAGGCCTCCATAGGTTTTCTGTTAATGTCTTAATTCTCAATGTATTCTTATAGTCTGTCCTCGTTACGTCCCCCTGATACTCTGGAAGGACTGCCAGTAAAAATCAGGAGTGGTGTCTCGTTGCCACAGCTCATACCTCTACAAAACCCTGGTTGTTGCTTAGCCAGGTGATCACATCATAAGTGCTAACCCCTGCCCATGATATTTGACCTTCTGAGTAGGGGCAACTGTTGTAGATGTCTTCAACTTCTGCAACATTAGAATGGCCCTGTAAAAATGCATAATTGATCTACAAACCTTGTTACTAAAGTGCACAGAACTCTCTTCACTTTTGAGAATGAGAGGTGTTACTGCCACAGCAAGGTTGTACACCCAAGGGTCTGCTCCTGAGGCTGGTAATCCACACATCACAGGTTATTGTTTTGATCTACTCCTAGAGGTTACCACTATAAATCAGCTAAGAACAGAGAGATCTGGGAGTATATGGGTAACAGAGGCAACATACGTTCTCACAAAAGACTGAGTAAATAGTACCTTTGAAAGCCAAAATTCTGCTATTGCCATTTCATGGGCTTTACAAAAAGTACAGAGATTCTGTGCGACATACAAGTATATCTGGGCCTGCTTTGGGGTTCTCCATTATGAATGTAGAACTGATGACTTTTGGTGGAAATTAGACATTGGTCCAAAGCTGTATCATCTAAGGATAAAGTTTTCCACAGAGTTTCACCATAAGGATTCAGGGTTTATGACCCATGCAGGCGCTTGCATACAAATTAGTGTTTCATACATATTATTGTTTCAGTGCTCTAATTTCTACGGCAGGCAATTCTGCTTTCTCTGTTGACAGCAATAGTAGCTGACTCTGGAAATGCATAAATTTGCATAGTAGTCCTTTGTTTATTTACAAAAAATGGATTTTACAAAGTTCATAAATTAGAAATTTAACCTTTGAAAATTACAGATGCCAGGGAGATGAGTAGTAAGATGGATCACAGTCTCCACACTTCAACAAGTATATTACTATGTGTGTTTTCAAGTATTCAAAGGAGTCCAGATAATTCTTAGAACTTAATCACTGAGGAATGTAATCATAAATACACAACTCTACAGCAGAAAGCATTAAAAAGACAAACCACCTTCTGGGTAAGTGTTATGAGATAGTGGAAGAAAGTCACAATATTTCTAATTGATACTGGAATGGAAAAGCTTTTAAGAATTATAATTACCCCAGTACTGATCACATCTTTCTTGTAATGATGGAATTTTTAAAACATGTTCTTCAAGGCTATTTGTCTTTATAGAAAGACAGTCAGCGTCATTTGAAATGGATTGTGCAGAAAAGTAATAGCTTAGATTTAATACATTAAATCAAAGAAAAACACTACTGCATCAGTAGGTTTGGCACTAATGAATATTTACCATAACTGAAGCTATTGGTAGGCTCAAAAATAAACACCTTGCATATCTAGAGTAATTGTCACTGAGAAATAAGCCATACCTACACTTTTATGATTGATTTATTTTCAAAGCTTTCGGCTGAAAAACACGAATGGTGAGGCACAACATGTGAGCTTAGAAATGATCAAGAGTATTTGGCCTAGAAATTCTTTGATATAGTATGTAGCGACTCAGTGTGAATACCTATTATCAGGAGGCTGCTTCTTTTTATAAAAAAAAAACAAAACAGCAATGAGATTATGCAATGCAAAAGATTCAATTTACTTCTGAGAAATGTGTGCACCACCTGTACCACGCTGAGATTTGGGTACTAATAAATCCAAATATATTGCCAGTTCCAAAATTGTCAGGTCTCTGTTTAGAACTGGTAGTAAGTTTCATTCCTTCAACAATATCAGTCTTATAACTGATTGTCCATTATGTATTTTAAAAGATTATGCACTAACGTAAAATACCTGTAACAATTCAGAGGTTTTCTTATACTTGCTGAACATTTTCAATGAAGAGTCACCTTTTATGTTCCTTTCTTACCAGCAACCAAGGCAATGAATCTGCCTCAGGCTGTCCAGCAAGGGCACTGTAGAGTTGTTTCAAAAACTTGCAATCTCATAGACAGTATCTCATTAACGGAGTAAGTGCATTTTTATGGCTTGTCTGAATTTAAGATTAAGGCTTGCAGACAATGTCCATGGCTGCCTGTGCAGTCAGTAGCCTCCTCACACGCCATAAGAGGAGGACTCATAAACAGAAGACATTACCACACATTACTGCTTCTTTCAAATGACTGCATCTTTAAGGTAAGGTTTCAAGTGAGCTTGCCTTTAATTGTCACAGGGGAGAGAACAAAAGGTTCTATGGAGGGATTATAGTTCCTATAGGACCCATGACACTGGAGCCCGGTATCCTGAAGGAAGAAATGTAAGGGAGTCAAAACTCATAGGGTGTATATAAGGCAAAGTAAAGATGTAGTAGAACAACAAGAGAAAGTCTAAAGAAAATAGAATTTCAATGAAACTAAGGTCAAGATGATATCTGTCTCACTGTATTGCATAGATCACAGAAGAAAGATTCATCTCACCTGCTTATAGACATCTGGAACACAGGACTTCCTTCACAGCTGAACTATTTAGCAAGAGGCCTTTTATATATGGAGAGATACAGGCATCTCTGGGGAATTTTTCACATCCTAAGGTAAACACTTAACTACATCTGATGAATCATGTCCTGAAAATGCCTTTTTTTTTCTCCTCTGACAATAAGGATACCTGGTTCAGACAAAGAATCTACATTTAGGTAAGACAAAATCCACTGAAGCTGTTCAGTCTCAGAGCACTGATACACACGGGAGCTCTGTTCAGGAGACATTCTAGACCAGGAAGTTACAGTGCCTCTGATGAAGTATCTGCTATTAGGCTTCTGCAGTGCAGGATTGAGACTTTGGCCCAGAAATAAATGATGAACACATCAAGTCTAACTGCCATGTAAGTCAATGGTCTCCAATTCCTAAAGGCTCTGTCAAATTCTCTTCCTTTAAACACTGAAGGCATAGCTGTAGGCTATCAATACAAAGGATGAGACCATCCTGTAGACCTCCACATCTGAAGAATCATCAAGGATCCCTCTTATAGACAAGGGAGAAAAATAAGCTTTTTAATGGTGTAGCTTATTTCTTTCTAATATGACCTTCTGAAACAGGCCAGATTTGGCTTAGAAAATTCTTATTCTGCTTTGACAATAATTGCAGTTTGGCGTGGTAGCTCAGATGTTGGCCTCTAGTCTGTAGACATGATTGGATGAGTTGGAAGTCAAACTCAGTAGTCTGAGTGAAAAAACTCACAAAAGTCAAAGGTTTTAATAAACAGAAAAGGAGAGAGCTCGGTATTTGATGATTTATAGGGATCCAGATAAAGATATGATACAGAGACCATTTGAAAAAAACACCCTACCGTCTGAACCCTTTATTCCGAGAATCTCCTTTTTCTAATATACACATTTTCCTCTCAACAAAATGTAAAGAATGACATGACAGGTTACTTTCACTGACCATCATGGGAATGAGAGAGGTAAGAAAAATAAAAATTGTGTTTCCCAACATGAGGCAGAAATGTGCAGTTACTGAAGTGGAGAATTTCTGTTTTGTTGATTTTGCAGTACTGGTTGGAAAAAAGATAGCTGTACCTCTAGTAATCCCTAAAGTCAGTCCACCAAAATAAGGTTTGGATCAATATATGAGTTTTACAGCCTTTGCCATTAGGAACACACTGAACTTTATTAAAAACTCAATAAGCGTACTCAGTAAATGCATGACTGGGAACTACTAGAAACTATTTAATCAATATCAAAGACAGAGTACTTTAAAATCAGCCCAGTTTAAAGCTTTAACAATGTGTAGATTAAGTTATAGAAGGAGAGAACAACCAGCTTTAGATCCCTGATATCAAGGCAGGCAACATTTTAATATAATTTCCTAGCCAGAATCATGAGGGCTATGAATTCATAAATCCAAGAATGTGGTTTAACCTAGTACAATTGTACTAAAATACTTATTTCAGTTTTCAATTTAGTTAAATCAAAGCAAATGTTTTCAGGGTGGCACAGTGAGAATGGAAGAAGATATGGATGGACCTCATAAAGTCACCTCCGTTCCCCTATCTTAGTATTAGGGAGGCAAATAAAATTCAGATGCCAGATGTAGCAAACGCAGCAAAAGGATCAGTCTCAGAATTCCTATCCTGGCTTCTTGCTGAAGCCTGATGAAATGTGAAAGAAAGGTGAAAATATTTTGAAATGGAACCACAGACAAAAGCCACTAGCAACACGAAGACAGAAATTTACAGGTTGTTTAAAAGCATGCTGTATGTCACTAGAAGGCTATCTTATTAGGAATAAACATTCTAACTTTGCCTTGTTCACATCTAGACAGGAAAATCTCATTCGGAGGGTATTTTCTCAGGCTTAGAAGCCTTTAAAATAATTTATAAAGATACTAGTAGGACTATTGAAAAGGCAGAGAGAAACAAAATTGCTTTTTCTGAAATCTCACTCTTCTACTAATGTTTTGGTGGGTTAGCAGTAACAATTCTTTGACATCACAAATATTATCTCTGCTTACTATATTTGAGGCTTCAAATGGGCGTTACATTTCAGTCCACTGAAATCTGTCTCTTCAAAGCAAAAGAAACAAGTCAGCTTGTTTGATGAATAAACTCAGGGAGTATGTCAACAATATTTAACCTGCTTTGGGGCCATGCCAGTAGCAATAATGAAGTACAAGAAAGTCAGCTTGTTTACATTCTTATTGCATATCCACTGAATGGCAACTGTTATTAAGAATAATGAATTTTCCTTTTTCCACGGAGACAGAAAATTGAAAAACTTTTTTAGTCGTTTAAATTTTTGTCACCTAAATTTTATTCAGCACACTGTACTTCTATTCAATTACAAATAGTCAATTAAACTGCAATCCTGCACTTCTTTTTCATCAGAAAAATGGATAATATTATTTCAAATATTTCGATGGTACCATAAAAATGTTGTAAGATTTTGAGATAATTGCATTAACTAGACTTTTACACTTTCATATTTAGTACTTTCATATTTATAGTCTTGTTGAAATTGATTTGGAATAATCATTAAGTGGATGGAAATCCTTAATATAGATTGAAGAGCAGTGTTAATACAGTTATAAAAGCTATCACAAACAGCAACTCAAGAGGCCTAAGAATTTCTTAATTACTTAATTGCAGATAATTTCAATTTTTCAGAAAGATAGTGAACTGCTTCACCCAGTAGCCAACCCTTTTTGAGCTGCAATAGTTTGCAATTCGTTTAGCAATAGCAACAGGAAAATAACTCATCCCTTGCTTCAAGGAAGGTACATGGCTATTGTAGGAAAAACATTCCAAAGAGGCATATGCAGACTCTGGCATACTGTGGAGAAAGAGCTTTAAAAACAGCCAGTTCATGCTTTGCAATATCACACAGCTCTGCTGCCCCAGCTTCGGTCTCTCGTGCACAGAGAAGGTGAGGATATAAGGGCTTAAAAGCACAACCCCTGACAGTTCTTAGCTCACTTCTTAAAGTTGCAAAAATCTTGAGACAGCTAGTTAAGTTTTTTTGAGCTGGTTGCTCAAAAGAAAAAAAAAATCAAATGGAATCTTCTGTGAGCTGATGAAATCCAGTAGCTCCTCACCTCCAGAAGTGCAAGTGGGCACATTGCAGGGGTTGGTTCAGGGGAAAAAAAAAACCCGAAGCTCAAATTCTGTATCACAGCTTAAGGGAGCAACTTTAGTGAAAAGTGGCAAGCATCAGTCATCTCAGGCATAAAATTAAAAATTCTTTCTGCCACCAATGCTGCTAACTGTCCTTCAGCTGTCAATATGATTTGCTTGGGTGAAGAGTCAAGTGTCTCCAGATCACTAACATCAGCAGATCAGTAGCTGCAGTATGCACAATATTCTTCACTGTCACTGTATGTGAACATAGGACTCTGTGTGCAATGCCTGAATTCATTCATTCATTCCAGATCTTAATTGCTTGTTTACCCCTCTATCATCTTCTGTCTTCTCTTCCAAATTGCCTGAAAAGTTCGTTTCTTAAAATGGCAGCATGTGGGAACTTCCAATGTTATTTTTTGCTGTATTGAAATGTAGAGAAAATGTCAACAGCTAACCTGGAAAGTCCTTTCCTTTACAGCCTAAAGCAGAGACTCTGTGGCTTTCTGAGAATTTTAGTTGACAACAGATTAATTCCAGTGCTGATCAATTCCAGAGATAACCAATCTCACATCAAGGGTCAATTTCAACATTTCAGTATTAATGTTCTTCTCGGTTAAAACTGTTTCAGACACAATGTTAATGTGGAGACCAGTGACAAGTGATGTTCCTCAGGGGTCAGTACTGGGACCAGTGCTGTTTAACATCTTTGTTGGAGACATGAACAGTGGGATAGAGTGCACCCTCAGCAAGTCTGCCAACAACACCAAGCTGTGTGGCGCGGTCAACATGCTGGAGGGAAGGGATGCCATCCAGAGGGACCTGGACAGGCTTAAGAAGTGGGCCCATGAGAACCTCATGAAGTTCAACGAGGCCAAATGCAAGGTCCTGTACCTGGGCTGGGGCAATCCCAACCACAAATATGGGTTGGGTGAAGAATGTTTTGAGAGCAGCCTTGAGAAGAAGGACTTGGGGGTGTTGGTGGATGAGAAGCTCAACATGACCCAGCAATATGTGCTGGCAGCCCTGAAAGCCAACTGCATCCCAGGATGCATCAAAAGAAGAGTGTCCAGCAGGCTGAGGGAGGCGATTCTACCCCTGTACTCTGCTCTGGGAGACCCTACCTGGAGTACTGTGTCCAGCTCTGGAGTCCTCAGCACAGGAAGGACATCGACCTGTTGGAACAGGTGCAGAGGAGGGCCATGAAGAGGACCAGAGGCTGAGAGAGTTGGGGTTGTCCAGCCTGGAGAAGAGAAGGCTCCAGGGAGACCTTTCAGCAGCCTTCCAGTACCTAAAGGGGGCCTACAGGAGAAATGGGGAGGGACTTTTTATCAGGGAGTGGAGCAATAGGGCACAGGGTAACAGTTTTAAACTGAAAGAGGGGAGATTTAGGTTAGATATTAGGAAGAAATTCTTACTCTGAGGCTAGCAAGACACTGGAACAGGTTGCCCAGAGAAGCTGTGGATGCCCCATCCCTGGAAGTCTTCCAGGGCAGGCTGGATGGGGCTTTGAGCAACTTGGTCTAGTTGGAGGTGCCCCTGCCCATGGCAGGGGGGTTGGAACTAGATGATCTTTAAGGTTGCCTCTAAACCAAAACCAAACAATTATCTCTGTTGTTTATGACTCTGAATTTAGAATTTGGTTGCCTAAGGCATGTTGTTTATTTTCTTCCTTCTTATCTCTTGTACATATTTTGATAAGCCACATTTGGCATACATATGATTATAGATGTCCCCTGCTCACTTAGAATGATGTTGCTCTTCCACCACCCATGGGAAAATAATCTTCCTGAGTAATGTAATTTAAAAGGCAACCTATTTTTCAAGGAACTTTTCCTAGCAGATGGCAAACAATTATATATCTTCGATCTGGACTTCAGAACATTGCTATGTACTTCTAGATTGTTTTTGACATTTGTAGAAAGAGGCAGAGATCCACTGCAGAGTGATTATAAAATTAGATGTCTTGTATATAGTATTTGAAGTCTGGTTAAAATGTCATTTTCTTTCTTGTTATGATTTGTCTAAGCCTACAGTTTATTATTCACTGTATTGATCTCTGTATGGATTGCTTTGATCCTCAAGTTTAAAAATGAGAAATGTCTCAAAAGTTGGTTCATATTGTAATTATGAAAACATTGGCCACAAAATTTACATATTTGTGGGAAGAATGAGATCATTCTCCACAGTATGAATGTATTTTTTTCCTCAAACTGCCATGGATAAAATGAGATATCTGTCACCCTGGGTCCAGAGACAGACTGTGAGGGGCAAGTTCTAAAAGCAGTTGTTCTCTCTCTGCAGATATGGCCCTCTCCAGGATGGCCAAATGTCTCAGCAGGCTGAAAAGCACAACTTCTGCATTATACAAAAGGTGCAAAAAGATGAAATGAGGAGAAAAAAGTAATGAGCTGTGCCAGACGTGAGACTACTTTAGATATCAGTTCCCCAGCATGTTTTCCTTGATGGCAGACGTGGCTTAAGAAGTTTCTCAGCAATCTTCTCTGCCTTCGACTGCATGCCAAACAGCAACGCAGGGCAGAAAAAGCCTGGATTTTGTTGTTTGGTTTGTTGAGTCTTTCTATAGGAAGCTGGAGTAGGGGCCATAACACAGAAGAGAAAAGAGACTGAGTTTGTTTACTAGTTGCCAATGAATCTACTACTACAAGATGACCAACTGGGCTTTGAAGCTGAAGTGAAATTGATGAGATGTTTTTGCCTTTAGTATTTGTAAGCTGTTCTTCATTCTTGGACATACTTGCCTATGTGAAATCTGTAATATAGAAGTTTTCAATCATATGCAAAGAGGACTAAAGGTAAGTGAAAAACTCACCTATGTTTATTGCATAAACTGCATAGACTGCAATTAATTGTTCAATAAACTACATTAATAAATTCTTCAGTAACTTACATTATAATCGATTGTTAAAAAATTTATAAAATTTTTGGCTGAGATACAGCCTTTGTCAATGACTTTTCCTCCAGTTTTCTTGATCTGGGAGTCTACTGCAATACTCAGAAGTTTCAATCTTTAAAAATAAACTTCAAGCACATTGTTAAGAATCTCAGTAAAGAGCCTATATCTGAAGGTTTTTCTTTGTCACCAAACTTCTAGGGTGAATAAGGAGGTCTTTGAGCACCAGGGATCAATGCTGAACCATATGAAAACCAGGAGATGGTTTTAGATCATTAAATTTCCTTCTGACATTGGAGTTTACCTACCAGTAAGCAGAGACTGGTGAAAAAAGGCACAGCGTTGAATTACCTTGGGTTGTCTTTGGTTCCGAAAGGGTCATTTTGAGACCTGGGACTGGGACAGAGTTAAATTTCTTTGTATGGGCCTATGCTTTGGATTTGTGATGAGGAAGATGTTGATGGCAGGAGGATGTTTCAGTTGTTGCTGAGCAGTGCTCACATAGCATCAGGGCATTATCTGATTTTCCTGCTGCCCTGCCAGTGGATGGGCTGGGGGACACGGGAGGCTGCAGGGAGAGCACAGCTGGGGTGGCTGGCCTTGGCTGACCAAGAGGATATCCCACATCATATCATGCCACATTCAGCAATAAAAGCCAAGGGGAAGAAGATGGAAGATGGGGGATGTTCAGAGTGATGGCGTTTGTCATACCAAGTAACTATTACACGTGATGGAACCCTGCTTTCCTGGAGGTTACTGAATACAAGATGCTCCTTGTTAACCAACAATATCAAATTTGTAGCTGTTTTTGTATCCCTGGAATAATGTAAAAAGCTTTACAAATTCAAACATCTAACTATTGTCATCATGACAGAGCCCAGGAGGAATCCCATTCAAACTGCAGGAGATCACTCAGTTCTGATCAGTGCCCAGTTTTTTTGGATGCCAAAAGTCTCTTTTGCTGCAAATCTGTTATAAGGTCTGTTTCTCAGTTTTCTTGTCCACTTAGCTTCTAAATAGATGGAAAAAAATACAGTAGTAGCAACTTTTTGGTGGTAGTTTAACAGATTTTATTTCTCCGATTACTGCAGTACTAGGACATTTAGAGAATGTGGAGATCTGCAACACTGGAAGAGACCAATCATTAGCTAAACATTATTGTATCTGAAAAATCACGACTAGTTTGTGCTTGTAAGGAAACTTAGGTCAGAACTATTTCTTGTTTTGAGTAGGAAGTTCTCTTGAACAGAAACTGCTCAGTAACTCACAAACTGAATGACTGCATGAAGAATTTTTAATAGTAACTAAATGCCTGCTTTAAAATTTATTTATCTACATTCAAGAAGAATATATTGATACTGATCTTTGTCTTTCATAAAATGTAAACATGAATAAATAATAAATAATAATGAATAAATAATTTCTCATAAAGTAACTGGACAATTACACAGAATCTCATTCTGTGAATCAGGTTTTAATCTCATTTCTGATAAAAATAACTCTGAGGTGCTTAGGTTGGATTTTATTTTGATATATTATTCTGTAAATTATGCAATAATAGTCAACTCTAATTTAGCTAGTGATAGAGCATCACTTGTTATGCTGTATTTAAATCACCAGTCACAGTATACTCTGTCCTATGAACGTATTCCTTCTTCATTTGCACATGCATTTGACGTATACAAAGTGTATATTAACTGAATTATATTAATTAAAATACAGCCAGACTGATTCCCACATGCCATCTTGTGGAAAATCAATGAAATTTTCTTATCCAGCAGCTGATACTAGAAATTCTGAACTCACAAAGAACCGTTGGAAGTTATAAAAATAGCTATTAGAAAGAGAAACTATTGCTGCAACAAGGTAAGGCTGCTGATAATACATTTGTATACCATCTGTTAGCTATAACAAATAATGAAATGGAAAAAATAGTACATACTTCTCTCTGAGGTTTCCTCCCAGTTTATTTTCACCATGAATTTTTTTAAATGTGGCCAAAACACTCTTCAGAGCTGAAACAGTTCAAAGGTGTAATTCTTAACTAGTGGCCACAGAGGAAAAGGTGTTTATCTAGTTAATAAGAGGTGGCTTTCAAGCAAAAATAAAGCTTTTAATACAGTATTTTAAAACCATAATTACAGTACCAGTGTTCCACTGTCATTCAGATATCCTTTATTATATTTGTATAGCTCCTCTCCAATGTCTGATTAGTCCTCAAACATAATCTGCTGGTAAAATATTGAACATGCATAGCTTACATATTAAACAATATAAGACCTCAGTATTAGATTTAAAAAGTATTGACCATATGAAAGTCCAGTTTCCACAGGAGAAATCAGAATAGCTTTAGCAGAGGTAAAATCTCACAATTTTATATTACATATAAAACTGAAAATGTTTCCAGTTTTACTTTCTCCACAAATTTGCGGCACCTTCTCCAAGTAAACTGTGTAGCCCTCAAACAGGTACCTGGAAGGAAGTATTTTGTAAAAAAAAAAAATCTCCAGCAGGATTATTATGCTTTCTTCTTTCCTTAGATTAATGCACAGAAATGGGAATATTTAATATGTGGGGGTTTTAATTTTAAAGGGTCTATGAGATAATGCTGACATTAAAAAAAGTCTAGCAAAAATGCAGGAAAGATTATTCTCCACTTTTCAAAGAGGTTTTAATTGGAAACTTCAGAACTTCATATTTCAAAAACTGTTTAAAATATTACTTGGTACAGTTTTGATGGTATTGTTTGTCACTTGGTTAATTACAAGCACTCTTGATGTCATCCCAGACAAGAGTTAAGAAGACAGTAGCTAAGGTAATAAAACTGGCATCTTGAAGGTCCTTAAAAAGACACTAAGGCAATGTAGAGTATCGTAGCAGTAACTAAGGCTGAAACTGGAAAATAATGTGCTACCACGTCAAATAGAATGATCAGCAAGTTCTTGTATTACACGCAGATGCTTTCAATGAAACTAATGGAATAGTTCTGTGATAAATAAGAAGAATTTACTGGTTCAAACAGTGTTTAATCCTGTCTATTTTTCCAACTACCTTTTAAACTAAAGCCGCATTATTTCTCCCAACCTATAAGTATTTGTTTTCCTAATTACATGTGTTTAAAAGACTTTGTGTATGCCTTATGTATTGAGTACTAAGTAGTCAAATTATGGTAAATTATGGGTGATTTTTTATTTTTTCACAAAAATCATGCAAATACGGAGTGAAACATATCTGATGTGCATGTAATTTCACAGACTTCTTGGTATACTCAGAGAAAAGATTTGAATTTCCCTATGACCCCTTCAGCTGCTGGGGAGGGGGCAGTTATGTGGGTTTTTTACTTGTATTTTTCATAACAGTACATTGCCAAAAATATTCCAGGCTCCCAAGGGCTCTAATGAAAGGCTATGTGTAGGTTAATGGATTATATTGAAAATTCAGTGTGTTCAAATGTGAAAGAAGGGGGTGTGGTTTTTCTCTTTCAATTTCTTCACATCTTTTATTCTCCCCGAACCAAATGGCTCACTAATGCATTTAGAGCTCTCTCCTGTTGAAAACAGCTGGGGCTCTGGCTGTGAAACAGCCCAACCTACTCAGCACAATGGTTGCCCTTCTCCCACTTCCTACACCTACCACCTTTTTCTTCCCAGAGAGCCTGTGTCACCCAGCTGGCTGCACACAGAAGCCTGAAAGAGTTTGGGACCCTTTTTTCTGGCTTTCCTGGCTAGAATGATAAATAATAATCCACAGCCTCCCCAGAAGTCTGAAAGTGCAGAAGAACAAATCTTCCTCTCTTCAGATTGCTCGTGTTTCTTAGCACCAATGCAGGAAAAAGGCAAACCTCCTACAAGTCAGGAGGATTCTGAGGAAAATGAGGAGGGAACAGGCAGTATATAAATGCCAGCAAAATACAAAGACACAGAAATCCTTCTCTGAAGGACTAACGCACCGGTCCAAATGCACAGAGCCTCCCCAGGTCAGCTGCCGGACCTATTTTAGAGTGAAATAATTTCTTCCAAAGCAGCTACATGATACTTTATCATTTCTGTGCAAGTCACTCTAAGTAGGTGAGGGCGTTTTTCTTGAGGAAGTAGCTGAAGACATAAACTACATAGAACATATATTCTTAAAAGTCTGTCTATGAAATTTGGAAGTCCCTTCTCCAGATTTTAGCCTGACTACACCTTGAGATGGCCTTGAGTAAGATTTGTCTGGAGAAAAGCAGAAAGATTAACACTTGAAAGGCACTTTCAATGTTCATATATATCAATGATCAAAGCAGTAACTGAAGGATAAACAATCTTTATATCTTCAGTAATAATGCCCATCAAATAAAATTATTATTTTCTAAGTGATGTGGAACCTTCAACCTAATAATTTGAAGTATAATGTACATATTTATTTCTCATTCTCTGTGGCTTTACGTACAAGATTTATGGTGTTTACTTGTGACAACAGAAACTGAATTCCCATAAACACCCACTCTAAACTTCTCCCTGGGAAGCTCTTTGAAAAGATTGACAAACACTGCATTTGACTTCAAAAACTTGGTTAAAACTGATCATTGTTAAAATGCTTCTTAGTGAGCAGGAGCCTTCTTTGGTAATTTACAGAATCATAGAATTGCCCAAGGTGGAATGGACCTTTCGATCATCTAGTCCAACCATCGATTATCCTTCTCAGAGAACCACCTAAAGAAGAAACAGCCTGATCACGTCCTGGACATACTCCTTTCTAAATGCAAGCTTTTTCAAAGGGTTATGTGGACCTGTAGACCTGTGATCAGATCTGAAAAGGGGCAGAACTATTGCAACAGAAAAGCATCCAAAATGTAATGCTACCCAGACACTGACCTCCTTCCTGAGATCTGCCAGTATTCTCCCACTGCAAAATCACAGAGTTGGAAGAGCCAAACTATAGCATAAAAAGATACATTTCTTTATGAAAGGCATTGCAGGTTTGTGAGCAACAGCATGTCAGAATGGTTTCAATAAATCCCCTGACAAGGAAGTTAATAGCTTGGAATTTATGAGGGGGAAATTTTTGAAAGACTGGAAGCAGTATCTTTATGAGGTTCAAGAAAGCAAATCCTGGGCTGATCTGAAATGGTCGATAATATCTTACTCAGCTGCCCTCTCTTCTTCTCCCCACAATCTCTTGCAAAGAAATAAGATGTAATTGAAAAGTTCTGAGCCTGGGTATCTGTATATAGGGTAGATATTGAACTGACCACTAAAAATAGCTTGCTAAAACACAGTCTGCTTGCATATATTTTAGATGCTGAGTAATTAATCTCTATTTGAAATCCCATTATCACATTTAACAGCAGCAGGAAAGCTGGACATTAAATCACTTAAGACACTGTCTGGGGAAAAAAAAAGTAAGTTGGTGAAATTGTTTTCAAGGCTTGACCATGGGAAGAGTGCTGCACTTTCAAATGAAATTCAGTAATTTAGTTTGGCGTGCTAGAATGACCCGTATATATATATATATATGTGAGCATTCTGATTATGATTTGTAGCACTACAGGGAACCCAGCAGGATTTTTCAATATGCCAAAGTGTTATATAGAGGTCTGCTGAAATCCCAGCTATCATTTGAACATTAGAGCTTCCCCCCTCTAACTGTATGATTGATCATTTCCCAACTCTTTTTTTTTTTTTCACATAATGTAGTTTTAATGTAACGATCTTCAAGAAGACAAAACAAAACTAGGTTCCTTATATAAAATAATTACATTTATATGCAAGCTTTATAGCACTATAAATGGCAATTTTATAACAATCATTCTGAGTCTTGTTATTCTTACTCTTATATCTAGCTACCTCACAAATTTTCACTATCATTTGGATAGACAACTCTCTCTAGTGTCTGTTAGATAGCCAATACTCCCCATAGAATATCTCAAAGGGGCTAAGTGTCTTCCCAGGTCTTAGCAACTCAGCAAGATTAACATGCAAGGGAGGAAATTTGCTGTCCCTTGAAATATGACTCTGGACTCATTCCCTCAGCTGTTAATATTAGGTTTTCCAATCTTACATTCAGCAGCATGTTTTCGAAGATGACATTTTAACAAAACACTTTTTTTTTCTTTTTTTTAAATGATTCAGTATTTTACAAACTTTCCCACTGTGGTCTGGCTTTTTGAAACAAGTGATTTAAATATTCTGTCACAAAAAAAAGTCTTTTAAGTACTCAAAACTCATTGCTCCTTTGATCTAGTCTAATGTTTCTCCCCTAAAAATCATGGTTGCTAAGATATGTCTGTCTGAAACACAAACACTCAAGCTGCTCTTCCTTAGTCTGTATTCTTTACTGCAGTAGTTTCCAGGAAGCCAGGCAGAGTCTGAAGAACCCATTTTGCTGCACAGGCAACTTTATTTTCTTCCTTATTCACTCTAATCCCCATGTCTTTTACTCCTTTCTGCCACTCAGCTGTAATTCCACTCTGTATAATATGCTCTATGGTATTTTGTTATTATATGCAGCATTGTGAATTTATCACAATGAATCTTATATTTTACTAAGATCTGCTCGATTTTCTTGATTTTTAGAAAAGGTTGTCTATGGCTCAGGGACATATATTATGATATTCATATAGAATATACTCCTATTCTATTACTACCATAGTTGATGCCTTGTGTTGTTAACACCAATGGCAAAAACAGGCGCTTAGGGTCTCTCTATTGCCATTTCTTCATGATGACTCATTCATTTGCAATAAAACAAAACTATTCTACTCATGCTTGGAAGTTTTTGCCCTATGCAAACTTTTTCAAAGAGTTCAGTTCATTAGATCAAAGGCTTTCTCTAAAATAAAAGACACGGCTCTTGGCTCCTTTGAACAGAGATATTTTCTTTTTTTCAGTTGTACTTTATGTGGGATAAATCTAGTGGATTAAGTCAGAGAGATCTGGACCATATTAATTCTTGACAGAGACAATGATATAAAAAGGACAATGCCTCGGAGACATTTAACAATGGAGACAAGAACCTTGAATTTCAGGATGGAAAAAAGCACAAGAGTTGTGTATTAATTTTAGATATGTGATTTTGACTAGCCTGTAAAAACAAAAAAAAATCCAACCCTATAACAACAAAAAGATAGGGCAGATAAACCAGTAAGGAAAAGCTTATTCTTTAGCTTAGCTTAAGTCAGTCCATAGACTGATGGAACTGCTGAAGTTGGAAAGGACCATGCAGGTCATCTGTTAGAAAGCCAACTCAGAGAAGGATCAACTAGCTCAGAGAACATAGGACCTTGCCTCATTGAATTTTGAGCATCTCCAACGATGAACATTTCTATGCCTCTCTGGATAAACTGTGCCAGGGTTCCATCACACTCATGGTGAACCCTTTTTTTTTTTTTAATATCTGGTCAGAATTTCCCTTGTTGCAACTTGGCTATTGCCTTCTGTCCTGTAGTCATTCTTATCTGAGAAGTCTGGGTCCACCTCCCCTACATACTATCATAGGAAGTAACAAGGTCTCCCTTTCACTTTCTCACCTCACAGCTGAACAAACCCAGGTCCCTCAGCCTCTCCTTGCACATCAAATACTCCAGCCCCCAACCATCTTGGCAGCTCTCCATTGGACTTGTTCCAGTCATCGCTATTTTTCTTTTTCTAGGGAGCCCAAAAGCAAAATACTGCCATCTCACACGTGTTGAACAGAGTGGAACGATCACTCCCCTCAACCTGCTGGCTAAACTATTGCTCATATAGCTCCACTACTTCCCCTTTTCCCTTTCTAGGAAATTGGTTTAATGATTCTTCCTTTCCAAATTAAAAAAAAAAAATAAAAAATGTTCTAAGTAACAGTTGTCTCATGATTTTAAGACTGGGCTATACTTTTATACTGAAATACCTGGACATGATAAGCACCCATGTGTGTCTGCAGAAAAAATGAAGTCCTCGATCGCAATATTCAGATCTTGGTGATGAGCTATACATTTAAAAATGTAAAACTCAGAAAAGAGAAAGAAGAAATGGAACGGGAGAAACCATATCTCACAGCTGATATGTTCAAGATGGATTTGAACTACCTTAATTTATAACTTACCTTTTTGATATAGGAGGAGATACTGGAGCAGTGAAACTGAGAGAATGCTAATGGAAGAGGAGCTTTGGTGGATGGAACACCAAATCAGAGTTTTCATTGTAACCTTTTTGTAATAGTATACAATTTGAAAACAGAGTTCCAGTGGCAAAATCATCAAGAGAATGAGAAAAATATGCAAAGAACAGCATTCATATTTATTCTTACTAGGAATGTGACTTTTAATGTAAAATAATTTGGGAAATTGAAATACCTCAGAGAAAGTGGTTGTAACACAAATTGCAGTTTCATTGCATTGAGGAGTCACTGTATTGATATACACTCTCCACAATGCAACAAAACTATAATCTGTGTTATAATTGGCCATTCAACACATATTCAGCCTGATTTGATAATATTTGTGAACTTAAGGTAACAAAGATAAGACAGCAATGTGAAACCTTGCAACTAGCACAATATGTTCCATTAAAAGTTTGATTTTCTACATTCATAAATAGGAACCTAAAAGATGATATGTATTGTCTTGTATGTATGGTTTGCATTATGTATTCTCTAGCACAACTAGATTCAAAATGTAACATCTTACATGTAACTTCAGGTGTGGTATTACCAAAATGAACAAGGTAAATTTAATTTCATTACGGTAACTTTCATTCTGAGCTTCTAACCCTGTTAAATGCTATTCACATCATGAATAAATAACATTTTTAATTTGAATGATCTCTGAATTTTCTTCACTTATATTTCAACAAATATTTCAATAGGAATGCAGGATATAAATGCAATTTAATTAATATGGATTTATATTCAATCACAACAATGTATGTAAACAAACAAATGTGTTGCTGCAGGTTTGAAAGAAATCATATATCCTGTTATGCAAATAACTTGGAAAAAATGAACCACTACAAAAAAAAAAAAAAAAAGAGGCTTTTCATTTAACTTAACAAATTCAGTATTGCCAGTGGGAATGAAGAAATCAAAAATGAGCAAGGAGTCCCTGCAATTTGCAATTATGGAGATTTTTTTAAAAAGCTCTGCAGAGAATGTTGTGCCACTTGGGCACAGTTTTCCATGGAACCATCTACGCTTAAAGCACCTAGGTTAAAATAAGGCCATGGGACAAAAGGAGGCCCTCAGCAGAACTAAATAGCTGGACAACTCCAAATTTAAGAAGTTCAAGGAAGGATGTGCTTAACTATCCAAATGTAACCTGCAGAGTTGCTGAAGCAGCGACAGCCGGAGGCTGCAGGGCTCTCTGCCTTGGCCAGCTCTGCACATGCCTGGCTGGGATCTGCACCCAGGTTCTCCTTTTGTCTTCACGTCGCAGAATCCCATTCAAGAGCAGGGCAGCTGATATTTAGTCCCATCTTTCCTATGTCAAACTGGACGAAGAAGTTGAATTCAAAGGTGTTTCAAATTTGTCTGCCATTAAAAAGGAAAGAATTTTAAAAAGGCCATACGAAACTGCTGCTTTCACGATTGCCATCTCAGACAAATCTGTCTCAGGTCAGAGTAATTTTCTGATTCATGAGCAGCTATGGTGTTGGTGTCAATTTTATTCCTTAGGTAACTTTCCTTAGAATGACTGCAAATCTAAAATAGTAAATGAATTTTAGTAAAACTAAGCCCTTCCTGTGGATTCGTTATACTCCACTGCCTTATTTCAGCATCTGCCCTCCACCTTCATTCCATATTAGCATTCACAAATATCACAAAAAGGATTATTGAATTTTGTTGTACTAAAATGTCATATCTTTCTCTCTGTTTTGACATTTTCTTGATCAATAAGTTGTCAACACAAAAGAAGATGCAGCTATTTAACTTTCTGTGTACAAAGAAAGAATATGAGCTGCGATTGGATTTGTGAAAGGCCGAGCAGCGGGACGTGAAGGAAGCAGCCCATGACTGAGGGCAGCCTTAGCGAGATCAAATGGGACATACAAGGCAGAGATGCTATGCGTTTGTAAATGAAGCAAGCAAACTGGGTTGAAGAAAATGTTCGTATCATCTCAGGACTTCTCTGCATGCTCAAAATATTTTTCTCTCTTACAATTCAAGATGCAGTGAAAGAGGCAGCAGGTCTGGTCATACCACTATAACAACTAAGCTTTGATACTTTCTTGCTTCTTAGATGTGTTGTCCATACCCAAATTTCCAAAAGCTTGGGACACAGGCAAAACAAACTGCCTATTATCAGCAGTTTGAACAAAATAGAGATATCTGACAATTCAAAGAAATACGTAGGAGGGAAGACTGTTATGATCTGTGGTCCAAACATCCTCTTGGTTTTCTTTGCTGCTAACATGATCAAGCAAAAGTCACAGCCAGAGAATATTCTTTTCCCATCAGTGTTCAGCCTGTGGCTGGTGCACAAAATGGAACTTGCGTCTCTGATGCTTCCAGTTGCGTTACCACTAGAGCATCCAGTTTCTCTGTGAAGGCCACTTTGTCACTCCTGACAGAATCGCCTGAGGCTGCTGATTTTCAGACAGAGAGCATTAGAGTATTTAATAGGCATGCATTTCAATCTCTCATTGTAAATCAGAATTTCAGGTTTGATCTTTAGAGTTAGGTTCTTAGCTACTTTAGATGTCAACAGTAAAATAAACCATGTGTGTGTGGCTCCAATAACCTGGTGTCCCATTCCTTTGCAGTTACAGAAATATTGCATCACATTCTCTCCAAGGTCAGTGAGTCCTTGGGAAAGCAGCCAGTGAAACTGGGCCTCAGGAGAGGGAGAGACTTTTCCAACTCCATCTACAGAATAAAAAGGTAGCAGCAGAGCTCCTTTGTTACATGTTCCCCACTGCAGCTTACAACAAAAAGCCTGATTACACTTTTAAAATATTCAGCGTTGTGGGGCTTTGCTTATTTTCTTAATGAATGACTGCACTTTATCATTTTCCAATCATATATAAAGTTCCAGATGAGTCTTCTCCATTTCCGTAGCATATATAGGGCATTATGCGTGATAAGTCTGTTTTGTTTTAATTTTATTTAGATAAGATCCTCTTTTCTATTAGAAATTTTAAGGAAAGAAAAACAGATAGTGTTCAAGCAGAATTCTGCCAAAAATTGTTATGCTGATTCAAACAGTCTGAGTGCTTAAAAATGTACTGGTTAAACAATCCTTACCACTGGCAAGTTGGGGGAGATTGCTTTTGGAAATGGGCTAGGGAAGCAAATTAGGTCCAAACAGAAATCCATGTTTTCTGTCTTTATGTTTACTTGTTTTCCATTTCTAATAGAATAGAATGTGTTTCTTTACATAGCATTTTATTCTTCAGCATCATACCAATGTTCTGCTGCTTTGACTACTGGCAAAGTTGCTAAATCAAAACCTGTGAATAAACTTCATATCACAAGGTACATACCTATTTTAATTACTTTTCCACATGCTGAGAATATCTGCAGGGTGATTAATGTAATTTGGTTTCATATAAAATCAAGTTAATGAGAAATAATATCTTTCTCAGGCTTTCCACCCAGAGAATATAAATCCTTACTAATAAAAAGAAATAAAAGCTTTTACTACAGAGTAGGATTACTACATAGAATAAAAACTACAGCAGTTGTATATACATTAGAATCCATTTGCTCATTAAGAAACTTAAAAACCCTAAATAAAACTGATGTAATTACATCTAGATATTTAATACTGTCTTATAAAGAACAAGGAAAGTTGGGAAATTCACTCCTCTCACACTCTTGGTGGTTTTAGTTTTTAAATACAGGTATCCTACACCCAGTTTTCTGGATGTAGAAATCTAGCAGGGAAGATTCAGGTTCTTAATGTTTGGCCTTTGAGCAAGGACTTTTAAGTTTTCAGTTTCCATTCTTTACTTCTTTTCAGTCCTCTTCAGGTAGATGGAAGAGCTATTTTTACTTTATTATTATGCTATACAATATCAATAATACCCAAGGAAGAATAATACATGCAAAATATGACTGGAGAGACAGAACCTGGAAGGGCAATATAAGTAGCCATAATTAAGATGTGATAAGTAGTAATAGCAACCATTACCAAAAATAGTTGGAATGTTTTTCAATCTACAAAATAGGCAGGTAGATTATGACAGAATCTCTTTTCCTTATTATTTGGAATAAAATTAATTTGATGTATCATGCAAGGAGAATTTGACAAGATTCAATATGTTCTGTGCCAAAACCAGTCTACATTGTTAAGCTGCACTGCTGAGCCACCAAACACAAATGGGGTGGAATACATAGAAACCAGACACAGAAACCTTCACACAGCATCCCTCAATAGTAAGTAATGAGAAATGGATATTTTAAGGATGTAACTTATCTTTAGGTAAACATTTCAAACAGTGCAGATGAATCTTACTTTAGAAGAGTTGTCTTTTCTCTAATGGAAGTCTAGGCAATCAGAGTGGGACTCAGTCCAAGGTTACAACCACCTAAATCTAGGTGGTTAAAGTGTTGTATGCTGCAGAGATGCAGACATTACACCAGATCCTACAGAGCAATTCATCTGACACAGGACTGAGATGCGCAATGCTGGATGTTAGGACCACTTTACCTGCCATTGGGTACCCCGGGTATCACATTGAGAAGCAAGAAGGTGCAAATCTCGCTGAAGTGTATCGTATTTGCCAGCCCCATGTAGTTGGCTTAGATCAACAAAGAGTGTTTCAAATGGCACTAGCAAAAATATTTTTAGGAAACTGGATCCTATCCTATCCAAATGTCACTGCCCTGCAGTGATCTAACTACATGAACAGAGGACAGCATAGCAAAATCAGATGCTTCAGTGGTTTTCATATACTTTTTACAGTGAGGAAGAATACACTGTCCTCCAGAATGGTGTATGCTGAACCGTGCTGAGGAATTCTTTGAGACTCTGGAAAAGGTCTGGAGCCACTTCCATAAGACACACCATTACTAAGAAATTTGACAGAATCTTCAGCAAGGGTTTCAGACTGACTGACCAGACATAGTTGAGATCCATACGAAGGAGGTCCATGCAGGCATGAGATGGCACATGCCACACTACTCCATGCTAAAAGGCTCTTTGCCTCACTCTCCTTGCTTAGTTCCTCCATGTAAGGTAACAAAGGAGGAGGTATTGCTTCCTAAAGAAAAGTTGATGTGAAAGTCACACCATTGCTATTAGTTTTTATGACATTGGAGTACAGGGTGAAAAAAATTCCCTGGTTTGATCAGGCAAGCACTAATATGGGGTAAAGCAAGCATTATTTGAACAAGCAAAGCAAATGATAAAAAACTGCTTCTAAATATGTGTTGCAGAACTGAAGTTTAAAAAAAAAAACAACACTCATAACCTAACTGAACTCTTGCCAACAGTAAATATAACTTTCCCCAACTAAGAAATTTGCAAATATTAAGTACATCCTACAAAAAAGTAGGATGTGTTCATTTTCAGTTTCTGTTAAACAGACTGGATGAAGATCCTAGTTGTTCAAGCTTAATTATTTCTATGTCTTTTTAGCTGAATTCACTATTTCATGTGGCACAAAACTAATCCTTTCCTTTTTCTAAGGTTTTGTAGAAGCATATTTTATAGTTCAGCAAATGTGACTAGTGAAGTATATATTTAGAAAATGTCTTTCTTTTTGTGGAAACTTAGTAGTATCTAGCTTGAGTATTAACCAAATGAATTTTCTCCTCCTGTGACTTTGGCTCTGCCAACTGTCATTACAAACCAGTGAGAAAATTGTATCTCCCTTAATTAAGTGTTCCACCAATATGCTTGATCTTCCACTGTCTATCACGCTGATCTTCATTACACTGCAAGAGTGAAGACATTCACATCTCATTTGACTCCAGATTGCATCTGCTGGACACTATTTACTGCAATCTCTTCATTTCCAACAAGACAGTTTAAGCAGAGACTCACATTTAAAAACTGCCCTAAAATGACTGATGGCGTCATTCTTAAAACAACTGGTTTAGTGATTAATGTATTTATATTCTTTAATGTGTGCATACCATTTTATCATCTGAATGGACTCTTTGTACACTTCTGATTGCAAAAGTCTGGGCAAATAAAATGCTTGCAACCACTAAGCCTCTCCCAGGAGAAATTTCACTTTCACAGACATCATGTCTATTGGTCAGCTTCTTGCCCACTACACACAAAATACACATTCTTCTTGGTCAGAAGGGGATCCTATGTACAGAATTTGTATGAATGGAGTCACATGGATGGGTTAACATTGACCCAGTATAAAGATCTCCTGACAATTTAAAAAAGGAAATTAATTTACATAAAGGTCATGCCCCATTTTTCATAGAATCTGACAAGAATTTATAGCAAAAGCTGTGAATGCCCCAACTTTTCACTTTTGGGGTTTTTTTATTAGAATTCTAATTAATTTTAATTTTTCTCTCTAAAACTTTAAAACTAGTTTCAAAGAGATTTCCACACTTGATTCAAAGGCAGGTTATGTTCCAAATTTTACAAAGTCATAAATACTGTCAGTGAAATTTTGGATCCACTGAAGTAAATTGCGAAACTCCCTTTGACTTCAAAAAGTTCAGGAACCTAAGATCTATTCTCTTGTAACATTTTCTTGAAAATCTATTTTCTCTTACCACTGGCTTCCCTACATAAATATTAACCCATACATTTCTCTTTTTATATATATGTGTAGAGGGAATGGAGACAGAAGCAGAAATATATATGCTAATGCACAGTGTCTAAGATGAAGATTGATTATTTTTTTTTCAATAAACAACTTCTGAGATAAAGGTGGTGCTGAGGGAACTGGCCAGTGTCACCTCAAGGCTACACTATAAGATCTTTGGAAGGTTGTGGCAGTTGTGGGAGGTTCCTGATTGGTACAACAGAAGGGAAGGGCAAGAAGGAGGCTCTGAGGACCTACAGGCGAGTCATTCTCACGTCAGTCCCTGGGAAGGTTATGGAGCAAATGCTCCTGGATTCTTTATCTGGTGTACCTGATGGACTGAAGGTGACTGGGAGCAATCAGCACAGATTTACAAAGGCCAAACCCTGCCTGAGCAATCTGATAGCTTTCAGCGATGAGATGATCCGCTACGAAGCTGACGGGAAAGCAGTGGGTGTCACTTACTAAAGTTTTCAGGATGGTTTCTCACAGTATCATTTAAGCAAAGTGGTGATACATTTTCAATAGGTGGACTGTAATACAGATGGAAAATTAGCTGGACTGCTGCAGTCCAGCTGGTAGTGGTGCTCCTTGGAAGTCACTACAGGGGAAGATATCTTTATAAAAAACCTGAATAAAGAGACAGAATGCACCACGAGGAAGCCTGTGGAAAATAGCAAAATTAGCATGCTAACTTGCTAAATAGCAAAATTAGCATGCTAACAGGGCAGGGCTGCTGTTCAGAGGGACATCAAGAGACCAGAGAAATAGGCTGACTGAAGCCTCTCAGAGTTCAACAAGGACAAGTGCAAAGTCCTGCACCTGGGATGGAATAACATCAGGTGACAAAACTGTCAGGGGAGCTCAGTTGTGCAGAAAAGTTGAGCAACAAATGTCAAGGTCATTATTGGGAAGCATTAGACTGAGTGAGGTCAGCAGGTTAAGGGAAGTGATTCTTCTGTATTTAGCATCCAGAGTATTCTGTGCACTTTTGGGATCCTTAATACAAGGAAACTGGGGAATCCCACTTCAGGGCCATCAAGATGATTAGGGAGCTGGGGCACACAACAAAGAAAGGCTTAGTAACATGAGTTTATTCAGGCGTAAGAAGAGAAGACTAAGGGACTGCATTTTACCGCTGCCTTCACCCAGCAACAGGCACAAATCGATACAAGAAATTCCATTTAAATGTAAGAAAAAGCTCTGTTACTGTGAAGGTAGTCAAACACTGGCATAGGTTGCCCAGAGAGGCTGTGGAATCTTCATCCTTGGAGATATTCAAAACCTAACTGGACTAGGTCCTGGGCAACCAGCTCTAGGTGACCCTGCTTCGAGGAGGAGAGGTAAAGTAGATGATCTCCCTAGGTGCCTTCCTGCCTGAACTACTCCACAATTCTGTGAACAATAACGTAGGTAACAACATAAAAACCTTGAGCATGCCAGAAAATTGCAAGATTACCTCTTTCCTATAACATTCGTGTTCTGAAAACCATACAAGCAGCTTTAACAGAATAAGAAGTCAAATGGGTTTCTTAGAAAATTCACAGTGCCAATACAGCACTTGATAAAACACACCTACACGGGCTTTGAAACAGAGTTAATAAGAATCCCTTTGAAGTGAGAAAGACTAGTTTAGTCTGACAAAATATCAATAGCAAGCAGAATCATTTTGTATACAGCAACAAGTCACTGAACAAACACAATCATTGGAAGTTGTACGTATTAGTTTCCACACTCTTCTTCCTGTCTAGGAAGCCAACAGGAACTTTACCTGAAAGAAGCATGTTCTACCTCATGCATTAATTCATCATTGGCTGCGCAAGAAAACAACAGGCAAAATAGAGCAAATGCACTCTTACCCGATCTTGGGGTTTTTGGCTAATCTGAATCTGTAGAATATAGCACAGACTTCACTTAACTACTTACAAACACTCCTCAAAAATCTAAGCTTAACTTTGCCTTTGGACATTCTCTCTTTCAAGATTAATACTTTAAATTAAAAATATTTAAAAAAAAAATAATTCTGAAATCCTATAAATCATCCGAAATAATACTTTCCTATAAAATATGTGACAAGTTGCAGGAACTTTTGAGAAGACAGTATTCCCTTGAACTAACAATATTTGTTCCTTTACAGGAAATTTTTGCACAATAGCTTTGCTGAAGATGATCAGCTTGTGATATAGATAGAGACAATATGGATTAAAAGATATGGTACAGATCCAGTAGGAGGAGTAAGTCCAACAAACTAGTTTTATTTATTTGTGAGGGGATTTGTCTTTATTTTTTGTACACTATTTTATTTATAATGAATGTCATTATCATTGTAGTTTCTAAAGTTCCTGTAAAAACACAAAGTTCCTTTGTGCATCATATGAAAATAAGGAAACTTGTCAAT
Organism: Xenus cinereus; assembly: GCA_025774025.1. NCBI lineage: Eukaryota > Metazoa > Chordata > Aves > Charadriiformes > Scolopacidae > Xenus > Xenus cinereus. The sequence continues at coordinate 184,238,307 of JAOXJK010000001.1, read as the reverse complement.
ATGATGTATTTTATTATGTAATCTCTAGGTTCTGTTTTTTCCATGTGGTATTTTTGAATTTTAGAGTAGGTCTTCTGTGTTGGGAAATCTGCTCTTTTTACAGTAGGTTGAATGTTGTATATTACAGAGGAAAGACACTAATCCTCTTTTTATGCAATGTTTACATTTGCTCCTCCACGCAGGTGATTCACTTGGAACGCATTGGCTGAATCTGTATCTGATTATTCTGTATGGGAAAACAAGCCAGATCCAGGAGCTTACTATCTACCACAGAGAGCACATTTTAAATATTTTAATGTAATAGAAAATACTATGAGTTTAAAGTTACATAACCATCTTGAAACAGCCACCTCTTGGCTTATATATTAAGGGAAAACAGGTGGAAGTTGAGAACTGGTGAAGAACTGGTAATTTGTGAAATACAAACGACATGATTGGGTACAGAAAGCACAGCACGGAGAAGGCAGAGAGATAAGAGGAAAATATGCACGGACTGCAAATGAGGTAGGGATCAGCAAAAGAAACTAGAAAGCAAAGAGAAAATGGAAATAGTGCCAGAATTACACAGGATAAAAAAAAACTTTAACTTGATACAGAAAAGGAATAAAAGTACCCTATAGCATGGTGCCAGAGGTTTTTTGCCAGACAGCAAATAAGTGTCCAAATGGAGATACTACACATGTAATCAAGAATGACACTATGAAAAAATGTGAATTCAGAGACTTTTTCCCTCTATTTGAGTTTTGGGTAGATTTTTCCAGTTAATAATGTGTTTGATGTTCTTTCACACTTCTCCGTTTCATTTTCCCATGTTATGTAGTTTCAATTATCTTACCACTTCATTAACAATTCTTGTGGTCTTATTATTTCCATTCCACTCATCTGGGCAGTAGACGGGTGATCCCCACAAATTTTCTCTTCTTTTCCAGTCTGCTTTGTATTTCCTTTTTCTGTCATCACTTTCCTGTACAGCTCATTTCCTTTGAATTAGTATTGAACTGGTACAAGAAGCAATGAGCACAAACTGAAACACTGGAGGTTCCTCCTGAATATCAGGAAATGCTTTTTCACTGTGAAGGTGACTGAGCTCTGGCATGGGTTGCCCAAGGAGATAGTGGAGCCTCCACCCTTGGAGATACTCAGAAGCCATGTGCACATGGTCCTGTGCCATGGGCTCTAGGTGGCACTGCTTGAGCTGGGCGGTTGGACCAGATGACCTCCAGAGGTTTCTTCCCACATCAACTATTCTGTAATGTCTTCTTTCCAGTGAATTTATTTAATCTTCCTTTTGCTTTTTTTCCATTTAATGTCTTTTATGCAGTTTTATGCTACCAGCTCTTTTATATTCTCTGTATATCACTCTGTCCTTCTAACATGCATAATCCTGATTTCTCTTTGGGAGTGTTCCCAAAGCAATTGCTGAAGGAAATAGGTACAATGGAGTTTCAGAAAAAGAGAACTGTCTGCTAAAGTTAGAGTTATAAGAGCCCAAACTGACTCCACGGGGTGAGACAACTGAGCCCAGTACGAGTGATGAGGACTGCAGGATAGAGGGCATGAAGGACAGACAACTAAGTGAATATTTAAATCATCACTAAAACAATTGTTTTGTTTTTTTCTCTTTTCATAGCAGGAAAACCTTAAGGGTTTCATTATGCAAGCTTTTGATAGATGGAAGATGCCCTCTTCTGTGAAGAAACCACATTATCCTCAACTGACATTTCTCCTGAAATGTGAAATGTACTTATTCTTTTGCTCTTGCAAGAGAATGGTAACTATTACTGTATTTATCCATTGAAAACTTACTTGCAGTGTCTTCTTTCAGATCTTAATTTGATTTTACTTTCATGCATAGCATGACTGTTAACTAAGATTTTTCTTTATTAAAGATTGACATAATCTCTTATACTTTGTAGTATTTTAAGGATACTGTATAAAGACAAGGTCCCAGCAATAATTTCCTTTGTGACCTACAAAAATCAGAACCCCTTCAGTTGGTAGTGTTGGATCCCTAGTTAAAATTTCTTGCAATCAGAAGACTTAAAGTATTAATATATTTTCTTAAGTCTTGCTAAACAATAGCATTTAGGAGATGGCATAAAGATATCCTAACGAGATAATACGCTATATAAAAAAACCCTTGCAATGGAAAGCAAACAAAAAGTTACTGAAAGGAATTACACATTACTCAGAAACTCATTTGGCACAGCACAGCTGAAGTCTTCATCTGCTATTTAAGGGTCATTTTGTGTTCTCTGCTTGTTTCTCGATTATTTCTAACAGTGTTACACTTTAAAGCTTAAAAATCCCTTGCGCCAATATAATTTTGCATATAATTTTGCACTTACTAGATTTAATTTTGCTTTTTGGGTAATGGTCCATAAACAAGAAGTTCCACACCACATCTAACACAAAAGCATCTTAAATGTTCAGGCAAATCTTCTGTATTGTGCTACAGCAAGTACTGAACAAGGAGGCATATTTCCCAGGTCAGAACATTCCAGCTAAATCTCTGATCCATTAAGAAGCCCACAGGAAGGCAACACGCAGAGAAATTCTTGGCTTTGTACCCAAAGAAATTAGAAGGCAAAGCCCGATAAACACAGTCAAGATTTGAAGGCTGGTGTCCTGAACCCCAGCAGGTTAGAAAGGCCTGTTCTAGATGAAGAAAATTAAAGGTCATGTTTATCTTTTTTGCCAAACAAAGCTTTAGCAATTTAAAAGTCCAGACTTTGCAAACACAATGTAGGCTTTCACTTGTCTTTCATTTCCACAGAGATGCACCACCTTCTGCCATGTCAGTAAATCTCTCTTTTAATCCCTTCAAACACTAAACTAGTGATCTGTGTAACCTCACCCCTGTGACAGTGAAAACCGTCCTCTTGCAGTAGTACTTGCAGACTATATAATCTCTTTTCTGGGCTTGCCATCAAAGAGAACAAAAAAGGAGAGGAGGAAAAATATGAGAGGTATTTTCATAACAAATGACTGAATAAAGACAATATATACAAGATGACCTTGTTTAGAGAATGTCACAGTTGACATCTTGTACTAAGCCTGTCGGAATCACAGCTTCCTGGACCTGAAATTAATTTCTTCTTTAGTCTCCTTCTCTTTGCAAGTCTTTACATTCAAAAAAGGAAACATAATTTGGCTTAATTTCTTGCTTCACTTCAGCAAGAATCTCTGCAGTTTCTTTAGTTAAATGTTAACTGTGAAGTCACTTGAATAACCTAATTTATTTCAAGTTTTTTAAAAAAAGCATCCCTCATTAAAAAAATCTAACAGGCTAGGTGCTTTATGAATAATTAAATTGCAGTAGGAGCTGAATCAGGACTCTTGCTAGTTTTTTATCGCATAAAGGATGAAATTTTTGTCTCTCATTTAATTTTCATGGACTTAGTTACAATTTAATTCCGCATATAAAGCACAACTGCTTAAGACATGAAACAGAACATCAGAAAGCTACCTTGGCTGGTGTTGCAAAAGCACCTCGCTTGGATTTGTATTTATGCTTTACAGAAGAAAAGGATACTACAATAAAAACATTATCAGCCTGAATTTATGCCTCTGTACACTCTTAAGTTGCACTCTAGGAGTCTGCAATACATCTGTGCATATTCTCCGATTCTCTGAATCCTCTTGTAAACAAGGTGATTTTATCTCCAGTAGCAAGCTAGCCCACTGTAGTGCATAATGGCAGTAAAAATAAATGATAGAACTGCACAGCCTGATGATGGACGCAAGGAAATCAACACACGGGAAAGTTCTCTGGATAAAGAATCTGCATAATTAGATGGAAATACATTTTGGGCCATCTCAGAGCAGCATGCTCAGATCACAGAATTCGCTGCTTGCAGGAGGCAGGTAATAAAGGTACATGTTTTTTCTGAGACTGCTGACTAGCTGACAAAATACAATCTTCATAATTTACCAAAACACAGTTGATAAAATATTTTATAAAACCCTAAGATAACTGTGTTTCCTGACTATACAAGCAAAAAGGATTTTGATACAGTTAACAATTATGGGAAAAGGTTAAATCTGGACATGCTTTTTATATCCACACATCCCATCTCGGAAGACCCAATACTGTTTTCCTTTCCTCACCAGAGGGATGGAACCCCTCCAGATTTGAAGAACAACAGTTTATTAGACACTCTAAAATCAAAAGATGGAGTTTTGTTTCTTAGTGCCCCATTAAAACATAATTCTGAAGGATATGAATCTTATGGAAACTACTGTACATTTCCTGCATATAGAAACAAAACATATCACATAAACATTGCTATTACTAACAAAAATATCATCATTCTTATCATGACAAAAGATACTCAAAAGATGAATGGCAAACCTGGGAAATTATTCGAAGTTAAAGGACATTGAACATATATGTAATAGTGTTTTCCACCTCTTACATAAATCAAATTCCCTGACAAAAACATGTCAGATTGAAGAAAGAATATCAACTTTTAGTTCTTCCAGACACTTTTTCCTGCTAAAGGACTATTACACTTTTGATTTAAAGATTTTTAATAACTACTTTTTCAAAGCAGTTGGAAAAAACCCAACCAAACAAACCTTATGTGGAAGAAACTCTTACCTACAGCTGACAAATCCATCCAGTGCTGGTGCTTCAGAAGACTAATCCTTGGTTTGGTATACAGTTATCTGTACTATCTAACACACATAAAGTACAACTTCTGAAGTCTAGAGATCTAGCATCACGGTTTTTATACGACTGATATGACATTTGTATGTGATCTCATTTTGACAGATTATTTTTGTAAAACATTTGTGACACAAGAGAAGTGTAATAGGTTTTTAATTATTATTTCGTTAAAGGAAGATTATGAATGTGTTTAACTTGTCTGATTAACTTTGCATTGCATTCCTAAAGTGTTATAATCTTCCTCTACCTTTGGTTTAACAACGCTTTTTAAAAATCCTATATATGCCTATATTTTAAAGGGAACCCCAGTGACACAGTATGTAATAGAAAACTGCTTTTGTCTCACACCGGCTCATGAAGGGGAAAACTCCTTGTTTAAAGGAGGGTAAGTTTTCTCACTGACAGGTGCCAACAGAATTTCCTACAGAAAGATCCCACCAGAGCAAGCAGGAACAGACTCTACCTGAGAAAGGCAGCTGACTCCTGCCGACACAGCAGGACTCTGCAGCTGAGGAGGTACCTCTGCCCACCAGGAAGAGTCACAGGGCTACCACTGATGAGCTTGACCTGGATCAGGGAGAGCCAGGAGACCCCCGATCATGGTGAGACAAAGGAGAGTTAAAGGGATGTATCCACCAGAGGAGGACCCCAGCCCTCTGACTGTAAGGAATGGTATCACGAGGAAGCCTTATCTCATGTTTTCCTACTGACTCTCCTCCTCTGTTGTGTCAGCTCAGACTTGCCCCCAAGCTGACTCAACGCTCCGAGCCAGCAGGGAAACATCCCTGTCTTCTGCTGATTTGAACTGACTCATAGGTGGATCCACAAAGCCAGAGCAAGGAGCAGCGAGCAGGCAGGGGGTCAGGAACAGAGAGTGAGGCAGAAGCGTAGGGAAAAAACAGGACCTCTCCTTTTTCATGGGGACTAGCACTGCTTGTTCCGTCCGGTGAAACCACAGCCTCACTAAGAGCAGAAAGAATCAAACTGTTATCTGTGTGCTCCATATGGAATTGGTTGGTTGGAGAAACGCTGTTGTTTCCTTTGCCCCCCTCTCACCCTCCTGTAACACATTGCTTGGCAATGCTAATTTGTTTAATTCATTGTTTGCGAGCACAGAAGAAAAGTTCGCTGAGTGCCAAGATTAAATTTTATGGGTACCTGCTAAAAGTCTTAATTCAGTGCTTTTTCAGCAGCGATTCTTGGAAGGTCCTTATTCAGCCCCAAACTGACAAGGTTAAAAGCGTGTTTCGCAGGTGTAAGATATTTTTACTGCATTTCTTAAAATTCCAGATTTGATACTTCCAGAGAGTTCTTAGGACAGATGCTTGTGTGGTAACTTTACTCCGCATGGGAACTTGTTTCAAAAATTGATGTTCTTCAAAGAGCACATGCACTCATGAATATTAGAACTACAAAGGTTAAAAGATTTTAAGACACATGGTGTGCTGCAGAAGCAAAGAAGTCTTTCAAAAACACAAACACTGCACCTGGATTTTTGTGGCCAGACTCTGAACTGTGGCCATGTTTACTTGCTGCGATGAGCACGAAATTGTGATTCCCAGTTCTGTATCATGAAGCTGCTCTAATTAAATGCTCACCAATAGATCATATCTAACATCGACTACAACAAGGCAGAAAAGGAAACAAAGAAGGAAGAAACAACAGACTAAATAATATTGCTTTAAACACAGTTCTTCAGCCTATTGTACTCTACATTGTCCTTTACTCCCTCAAAAGCAGGTGGAAAATGCTATCAAGGAGGTTTTTTTCCCTATGTCGCATATAACTAAAATTACTATGGTAATGAATTATGGCAACTCAGAAAACGTTTATTAGGAAATACAAGTACGAGCTGCTAATGAACAACTTCTCCTTGTTCTTTTTTCACCTGCAGAAGGTACAGACTGGAGAAAACATGAAAGTAGTTTGGTGATGTATTTTCTGCAATGGTGTACTGACATACCCAGAGTTGGAAACATGATCATCACCTGCATTAACAGATGAACAAGCATGAAAGACAAAAATTACCTTGCATTTCCATGCACCCTTATTTAGCATTTAAAATAAATTAGCTTGTCAAAAGTTATGTGTGAACAAAACTGGAAACTGCTGGTTTTCTGCCATAAAAGTATCCATTACTATCCAGGCCAAACTCCAACTTTAGCTCCCCCATCGCAAGGAAGACATGAATGATTTTGAATATTAGGTGAATAAGAATCAGTGTGTACTTGCATCCATCTTCCTCTGCATAACTTCAACAAGCATCTGCAGAACATTTTGGTTTGCGAGCAACACATGGACTCGAAACCTCAGTAACCAAACCCAATGATGAACCACTCCCACACCGCACAGATATGTTTGCATACATATGTGCACACACATATATCTATATAGAATCAGAGAATGGTTAGAGTTGGAAGGGACCTTAAAGATCATGCCATGGGCAAGGACACCTCTCACTAGACCAGGTTGTTCAAAGCCCCATCCAGCCTGGCCTTGAACATTTCCAGGGATGGGGTACCCACAACTTCTCTGGGCAACCTGTTCCAGTGCCTCACCACCTTCTCAGTGAAAAAATTTCTTTCTGATGCCTAGTCTAAATCTACCCTCTTCCAATTTAAAGCCATTACTCCTTGTCCTATCACTGCATGCCCTTGTCCAGCTTTCTTGTAGGCTCCCTTTAGGTACTGGGAGGCTGCTATAAGGTCTCCCCAGAGCCTTCTCTTCTCCAGGCTGAAAAACCCCAACTCTCTCAGACTGTCTTCATAGGAGAGGCACTCCAGTCCTCTGATCATTCATATAAAATATATATACAAACACAAACAAATATATATATAAGCACACATTTAAATCCAGCAGTCCCTTGTTGGCATTTGCTCAGAAGGAGGACTCGGCCTTCGTTTAGCGGACCCACACCCCCGACCCCGCCGGCCCAGTCCGAGGCGTGAAGGCCGCTACCTGCCATGTCCCTCAGCCGGTCCCAGCCCTGGGCCCGCCACTCCGCCAAGCCCTCGGTTCCGCCCGCCAAGCCCCCTGTCCCGCCCGGCCCAGTCCGGCCCGGCCCCGCCGCCGTCGCTTCTCCTCAGGAGCCGCCCGGACGTCTCACCACGACGCCTACGGAAGCGCGGGGGGGTCTCAGTATCTGGGTCCTACCGCTGTCGGGGAACACCCACAGCCATTGCCTCATTAAAAATCCTCACCGCCGTTATCCGATGCACTTCACCCACCCCTCAGCCTCTCCCCTCCCCGCGCTAGTGGGGGACCGAGACAGACCCCCCCTCTGTTCCTCCCCCGTAGCGGCCAGCAGGACATTTTTAGTTTTCCTTTTCGGTCAGGCGCGCCCAGGGCAGCTCAGGTGGCAGAAAGGCCGTGAAGGCCCCCCTCGGACGCCGGGCGGCGGTTGACGTGTCGGTAGGGAACGGCGGCCGGTAGCATCATGTGAGTGAGCAGCCCCCGGAGCCCCTCTCCTTCTCCCCTCCCTCGCCCCCAGCCCTAACCCGGTGTTTTCTCCCCAGGTCGAAGGTCACCTTTAAAGTGACGCTCACCTCGGACCCGCGGCTGCCCTACAAAGTGTGAGTGGGGTGGCGGGACGGAGCCGGGGCCTGGGGCGAGCCTTGCGGTGTCGCTGCCTGAGGCGGGGAGGCTGTGGAAACCGGCGGCAGCGCGAACGTACGCGCTCCTGAGCCGCCTGGCTTTTAAGGGTCATTCTGACGGGGCCTCCTCTCGCGTGGAAAAAGTGTTTCTCAAGAGAGGTGGTTTTCTGGTGTTAACTCACCTGTCAGGAGTTCTCAGCTTTCTCCTACTGCTGTGCCTAGCTTTGGTCTAGAGCTTAAATATTATGCACGCATCTTTGCCAAGACTATTGCCATTGGTAAAACTGAAGTTTTCTATTAGTAGTTTAATAGCAAGGTTGCTTTTCGGTTTGTTCTGGCAGTCACACATTTACTTACGTTGTGATTTCAGGTTAAGTGTGCCTGAAAGTACACCTTTCACAGCTGTCTTGAAGTTTGCTGCAGAAGAAGTAAGTAGAAAGTGATGACGTTGTGATTTTTTTTTTAACTTGTTGAACGTTCCTGGAAGCAAAAGCTTTTTAATTATAAAACAAAATGGTTAATTAAGCATGAATAATGCTCGTTATGTACTTGTGGACACAAGATTTACTGGTGTCAGTGGGGGCCTGTCAAAACTTTTAGAATCCTAAACGTAGCAATGCCTGCACAATTTACACATCAACAGTGGATATCAACACGTCCTGTTCTTCTTTGCAATTAAATGAAATAATTTTATAGCAATAACGTATAAATTTATGACAGGGAACATAATCTTTCTTTGGAATTGTGTGTCAGGAAATTCTTTTAACTTCTCACATTCGGTTTCAATAATCTCTGATTTTGGAAGACACGTAATTTTTGATTCTAGAAGGTATTTAGATTAGGCATATAGGCTAGATCCAAAAACAGACTTAAATGAGTAAGACATGGATAATGTGGTGTTTGGCTTCTGAGTGTTTGATCTTTCACATGGGATTCAAAACCAATAGGTGCCTAAATTGCCTCTATAACGTATTTGGAAAGATGCCTCCTGCTTGTTTCAGATTAAGTGTACAAAGATTAAGAGATGTTCATCTGGGTGTAAACGGTAAAATAAGGTGCTGAAAAGCATGATGGCTTTTTTCTCTAGTCAGCAAGTCTGTTCTTGCAATTATCTTTCTGTCTTTTTAGGAAAACAAGGAAAATTTTTAGTTATTGAAAAATGTCATTTGTTCAAGCATTGGAATAATAATAAAAGAAATAATTAGAAAAGATAACGGCCTACGTATCGTGGGTCTCCTTATGTTGTTAGTGTTATACCACTGTGTGACAGAAGTTCTTTGTGGAAACAGCTTGTGGGCAGAGGTTGTGTATTGTTTGTTTGTTGTAACTTCTCTTGAGTAGAACAACATACAGAATAATAAATACCGTTAAAGATACTTGCTGATTTAATTGCTGGGGTTTCAACTGTGGTTTTTTTTTCCCCAGTTATTTTCAATCTGAACTAATGCATCCATGTCCACACAACACATACATAGAGACCTAGACTGAAAAGTCTAATAGCCCAGTATGAGGGACCAGGAAAGATTGGAGAGGGACTGAGTTGTTGGACACCAGGAATGAGAAGCCACTTGTGGTGGGAGGGTTGCTGTGAAAACTATTAGCTTTACCTACTTGTGGAACCACGGTGTTAGTTGGTGATAGCGTCCTCTGTGAAATGGGTTTAGAAAAGAATTAATTACTTAAATATTCACATTTAGCAAACAATTCTTTTAGTTGATGTTAGTATTTCGACCATCCATGAGAGTTTTGGTGTTTGATCCCAGACTGCTCTGGATCACCGCCATTTTATAGGGTAATTGCAGATGTGTTTTGGAGGTTCACAAGAAAAAATGAAAATGTGTGATGGGATGTAAAAGAGCCCATTGTTGTTAATGCTCACTAGAGTAATTCCATTAAATGCTTATGTAATAAACATTTTCTTTTAAAGAAAATAGAATATACAAATAACACTTTATTAATTTCCCCCCAAAACAGTGTGAGGCACTTTGGTATTAGCCAGTGTTAGTGATAAATAGAAATTAATAACATGAATATATGATTGATTTTTCAGAATATGGCACTGTTTTTAGTTGCCATTGCTAATTTGTTACTGAAGCTTTTTACATCTCCATGAGACTAGACAGAACCAAATGCTTTGTAAATAGAAGGCAAAAAAGACTGTTAGACTCTTCCCCAGGAATGAAGCTCCTTCGATCCTTTGTGAACAGCCATTGAAAAGAATGAGAAAGAATTTTTTTTTTTCTTATGTAAGTGGGTTTTGTTCCATTAAGTCCATGTCTTAACATTAACTTGTGCTGTGTATTGTAGTTGAGATACCAGTTTCACAGTACTCTCTACGAAATGTACAAGAAAAAAATCAAACTGTAGCCCTGGATTTTGGACAAGATGTTAGTTGGTCTTCAGGGAAAGTGCACTATCTCCTTACTGATCAAAGCTCTTGGGGCAGAGAAGGGTTTAAGTTTTGGCCGTTTAGCCTTTCTACTGAGTCATTTTTCAGAATTTTCAAGTTTGGCCAAATCATGACCAGAATTCCTCTGGAACAGTAGGACTGTAGCCATGATGTAGGACAGTCGTCTTATATATCAAGTTTCATTCACAAAGCTTTGTCAAAGGTTATGTTTTTTCCAAGCAAAGTTTTCTGAATTACTTTCACTGCACAAAACAAGGTGTGTTCCCC
>JAOXJK010000001.1:184199338-184214513 GCA_025774025.1 Xenus cinereus | reverse complement strand
GGTCTAGTGGGAGGTGTCCCTGCCCATGGCAGGGGGGTTGGAACTCGATGATCTTTAAGGTCCCTTCCAACCCAAACATTCTATTCTATATTCCTGGAAAGCAGATTTTATAGGGTTTAGAGTGCATACAAATAGCCACTAATAGAGAATCAGGTGCAGGTGTTCCTGTTGATTACTATGAAGAAAATCCTGAGGCAATGAGTGGGAACTGTCAGTGGCTTTCACTGATGTGAAATATCAGATGTTGTGTGTAAGAACTATACCAACCTTAGAGGGTTTTGATCATTTTAATGGAGAAAATTGCTCTTTGATTTGGAACAATATCTCAAATTTGTCCTACAATCAAATTCTATTTATAGACCTTTAAAATACTCTTCATGTGGTGGAAATGAGAAGATCACTATCCGTAGTCCCTTTCACTGCTCATGAGATTTAGCTGTTGTATCAGTTCTTCACAAGTGCTGCTTTAAAAGATTGAGGCTTGGTTTTATATATGACTTGAGGTCTAATTACAGGAGTCAATAAAGGAGCGAATGTTATTTTGAATTCAAATTCACTGGATACAGAGTTCTTCATAATTTTTCCCAATAATTTTCCCCTATTTGTCTGCAAAAGAAACCTTTGCAGTACAGTGAACAGAAGTACGGTACCCATTTCCTGCTCACTTACCAAAACGAGATCAAAGGTGTGGTCATGTAAGTGGTTGTCATGTCTTCTGATAATGTAGACTTGGATGTTATGTCCTGGCAAAAAATAATTTTTAATGTCTGTTTCAAAATATCGTTGGCTATTAGCCACTTACTAAAAGCCAATGAAAAACCCAATGATGTTGTTTGAGGTCTGTCTTGGGGAAGAAACAGTGAGAATTCTGCAAACTTTTGGTACTTATTGTGCAAACGAAGCAGATAACCGTCAGCAGGTTGCTGCACGAGAACGGCTTAAACAGGTCTTGTAGCCACTCAAATGTGTCCGCTGCTAATTTAGTTTTCTATTTCTTGACACTTTTGTTGTGTAGAGCTAGGCAAAAGAGCTATTTCAAAGCTCTGTCACAAAAGCGTGTTGATTTCTTGCCCAAAGTTCATTGCTTTTACCTGACTGTTCAGGTTACTGTTGCATGGTTACGTTAAACACACCCTTACGGCTGCTACAGTTTCAGTGGCATTAAACTGACCGACCTGTTCAGGTTAGTGACTTCCAGAAAAGTCAGGTTCCCCCTGGTGGAGTCAATTGAGACACCTTTGGATGTTGCCCGCTTGTGAGTTACTGACTCTATAGTTGATAATTCTGTAGAGAGCACTGAAATAAAATCTAGCAAATATGGCCTGCTGCTCTAATATGCACAACATAGAACCAGGTCACGGGAAAGATGCTGCTGAAGTGAAGGAGGTTGCTGTTGGCAGTGGTAAGGACTGGTCCTAACAACTAGACAGTTTTGCATATGGGACCAGATTCATTCCTCAAATTTGACTTGCAGGGTTTTTTTGCTAGACTTTTGAATTCCTTATGAAAGTATTTTTTTTTCTTTTCTGTGCTGTGTTTATGGCTTCTTGCATGATAAAGAGGGAATACAGAACCATGTCTGGGTCGACAACCCAGGGTCTCGAACCAGACTTGGGGAAATTCCAGCCCTTGTTCTGGGAATGATGTCTGTATTGTACATCCAACAGCCAGCAGTTTAACAAGGAAGAGGTCATGAGTAGAGGGAGAACACTGGCCTTCTAAGACAAATGCAGAGAGAAAACTCCAAATACTGATGTGTATCTGTGTTTGCTCATTTTCTCCCTGGTGGTATGCACCTTTCTTTACAGTTGCCTGTGTATGTGTGCAGACTGCCCTCATGTCAGGATAGCGTGTAGCCTGCTGTTTGCAGCGTTCTCCTGAGAAATGAGAGAGGTTGATCTTCAGGATAAGGAGAAGGTTGGATCTTCATCTTAATACTGCAGGTGAGCCCAGGCAGCCAAACTCCTAGGAGGCAGGGGGAATGCCCTGACTCCAAACTGTCAGCCTGGGATCTTTGTGTTTATCAGAGTTTTGGAGGGCTTACAGTACAAAAGAAGGGCATTGACAAACTGGAGCAAGTCCAGTAGAGGACTACCAGGGTGGTTAGGGAACCGAAGCACTAATGTAGGAAGAAAGAGTGACAGAGCTGGCTTTATTCAGCCTGAAGCAGAGAAAGGTGAGGAGGAATCTTTCAGACATCTGAGGGGTGGTTGTATAGAAGATGAAGACAAAATTGAGTTAGAGGTGGACAGTGAAAGCAGTGGACATAGATTGCAGCATGGAAATTTCTGATTATTTATAAGGAAGGAAGTATTCATAGAGGGCTTGGACGGTGGAACTGGTTGCTAAGAGGCTGTGGAGTCTCCATCTGTGGTGATACATCTGTGGTGGTGATTGGACAAGACCCTGAGAACTGATATAACTGAAGCTGGCCCAGGTCTGAGCGGGGCTTGAACCAGACAACCCCCAGAGATCCTTTCCAACCTAAGCTAGTCCCTGGCCATTTCTTTCCCTAATCCCTCTCTCACAAGTTTTTCTTGATAGAGAAAAAGCTCTATCTTGCTTTACCTTAGGTATTTGTCCAGATAGTGGTGACATGGCAAAGCCACAGCTCTTCCTACTTGACCACTTTTTGCCCTCCACGTTTCTCTACTTTCTGAGAATACTTATAAAGGGTTAACAGTCTTTGACCTCCTGCTGGAGTGGCAGTAAGCTTGTCCAGGGGGAGCAGTCAAAATCTTCGTATCCTCTACTGTTGTGTAGAAGCTGTGATGCTGTGACAATTGCATGAGAAGTTTGGAGTCTGGTAGAAGAAATATAAATGCACATGTATTCATTAGGGTGTTAACACCAGCCATTTTGTAAATTACATTTTTTTATGTTTAAATCTAAAACAAAAAGATGATGTTGGATGTAGCTAATCAGCTAATGTTTATTGCAGTAGCTTTCTAAACCACATTTTCCTCATGTGGGCGGGGGAGGGAATGTAAATAGCATTACTGTAATAAAATGCTGTCAGAGGATCCATGTTGCTTGAAAAATTAACAACTTTCAATTCATTTTTACATTGACGTTTCCAGTTAGCAGTAGTGATTTAGCAGCAGAGGCCCATTAACTTGTGACAGGGTTCTGTTCTATTGCTGTGGGCTCCCGAGTAGGATTACAAATAATGCTGGCTAACAATAACAGCAGCTCGGCATTTCTACCCCCAGCACGAGTAGTGAAAGATCGTACAAGCACTCAGAGGTGTCAATAAGCACCACTCGTGCAGAGGAGGCTATTAGTGCATGAACAAGGGCACAGCACGTCTTTCCAACTGTACAGTAGTCGGTGTTACCCATTATAGGTGACAATGAAATCAAAATGGCCCAATTATTTATGTCAGATTCATTTAATTCCCACTTCTTGACTAAATACTATTCCAAATGAATACATCTGTAACACAAAGTAAGAGTGACCGGAGTGAGCTCAGGTACCGATTATTCTTATTTCACGGTTCTGTTTTGGACACCTCCAACTACCTCAAAGAGAGGCCTGTTCTAGGGAGGGATTGAAGGACAGTCAGTGCCATGTAGCCTCAGGTCCAGGAATCTGTTATTCAAAAGCCAGTCTGAAGTTTACCCGTTCCATTTTTATTTGTAATCTTGTGGCCATAGAAACTTAGGATGGAGATCTTCCATTGATTTTGAACCTTCAAAGTCAGGGATTGCTGAAGATTTAAATGCCATATCTAAGCATCTGCAAATGGCAGAAGAAAGCAATTTTAACCATGTGCTTCTGTGAATTAGCCTGTGACTTTTGAATTCCTTCTGCCCTACTGACATGCCAGAGGAAATTAATAATGGCAGAAAAATTTGCACCCATGGAAAATGTTTAGGGAGGGTTAAAAAAAAAATCTCTAGAGGATCTTAAAAATGAGAGATACAGGGTTGGAAGGGACCTCTGGAGATCATCTAGTGTTGCGGTTCTCTCCAAACTTCCACTGGTGACCACTGCCCTGTGGTTATTCCGTTGCCCTGATTCTACATGCTTCCAAATATGAACTGAAGAGGTGACTCGTCTCCAGGCGTCTCTTAAAAAAACTCTCAACTTCTTTCAGTTCTGACCATTTAGGACTGTCCTGAACAAGACGATCAGTCATATGTCTGGTATCGGTTATACTTCCATAGGAGACACCATGTCTTTTTTTCATCAAAGTAGTGCAGACTATTTTATCTCTAAGTGATTAAAGTTTCCCAGATTACACTGGGAAGCACAGCTAAGGAAACATAGCAAATACATAAAGTGTTTGGGCTCTACTCTGGAAACAGTTAACGGGTATTTTTAGGTCTCTGAAATAAAATTAGAAGAAAATGCGTAACTTTGCCACTTTATACTGTAAGTAAAAAGAATTGTAACTTTTTTGATACAATAATTTTTCAACTATTTCTGTTGTCAACAGGCTTGCAGGTATTACATACATTCTACATGGGCGGAATTTCCAAAGCAATCTGCAGCATTTCTGGAAAGTTGTTAGAGGTCTAAAGTTGAAAAAAGGCTGAATAAAATTGGTCTGATTTAACCTTTGGTCTTGCAATAGTTAAAAAATAAGGCAAGAATAAGTCTAACTGTACTAGAAATGTTTCTGCAAATGTGTTCTTCTTTTAAAGTACTGGTTAAAAAAGATGCTGCAGTCTCTGGAGGTTTTCTAGTCCAGCATTTAACCATACTTATATTTAGAAAGTTTTCCTAAATTCCATTTTAATTTGTGAAAATTAAGCCTGCTGCTTCTTCCTCTCTTCCCAGTGTATATTTAGAACAACTGATGGAACCAATGACTGCAGGCGCCTATTTCTACAGGGTGTAGGAGAAGCCTAGTCAATAAATTTAGGACTACTAGCACAGGTAGGATGGGTTCCAGTTAGGGAGGCTTTTACAGAAAACAAACATGTCCTTAATGAATCTAATGAACAGCACAGATGTGGGAGATGATGCTTCCTGTTCTCTGCAGATCATTGGTTTCATTAGCTTCCTGGCTGCCCACAGTGTTGCTGGTCATAAACTTTGGGAGCTTAAAAAGCTGTTTGAAACTAAGCTGAAAAAAAACCCTGTAGATTCTGCTTTAATTAAACTCCTGACATAGGTATTCAGGCAATAAATTAATTTGGAATATTATAAATAGCTCTATCAATTCAATTAATTTCTTGCATCATACATTTAAAGATATTCATCTTTCTTCACGAAGGTGCTTTTTTCACTTGAGTCAATGCTGCCATTTTCACACTTCATTCTTCTTCTTTTTTTACTCAGAATTCTCTTCCCATCTGCCTTTTTATAGTTTCCTTCTTCCTTTGTTTTTATCCAAGTCAGATTGTCTGTCATTAGCTTGAGTCTTGTTCCATCCCAGCTCTTTGAATTCCATTTTTCCCTTTTTCTTTTCATGAAACCTTTCCACAGTCTTCATTCCTGTTATTTAATGTAGCACAATTAAAGCAGTCCATGTTGCTGGCTTATTCTGAATTGCTGAATAACCCTCCTGCCTCTTTTGCTTTCTTAATCCCCAGTCTAGCTGATGCTTTGACTGCAGTTTTTTTCTCGTCCCGGCTAATTTGGTGTGTGAGGAGATGCTGAAATGTTAATGTGTATAGCTGGAAAAGTCTCCTCTACACCAAATAGAGGTTCATTGAAAAAGAAAAAAAATAAACATCTGGCATGCAGAACACAGGCTCCAGTATTTTGGAAACATAATATATCAGTCTGGACAACTCAGTCATGAAATTAGCTTTGTCCTTTTCCTTTAATGCTTGCTGCTTTTTCATATTCTCCGCATTGCTTCAGTAGAACTATGTGTTACTCAAAAGATTCAGAGCTGAAAAGCAGTTCTGTGAGGTAGGAAAGTAGTTTGAGGCAGAAAAGCTTCCCTTTAAGCATCTGGCAAACAGCTTAACCCAAAGTGAGCTTTCCATCCCTTTGCAGGATGGTTTACTGGATGCTTGCTGGAGAATCCTATTGTTTCAGGTCATTGATCACCCACTGCTCATCTTATACCAGAGGTTTGGGAAATGTGTATTCTTCTAAACACTGTTTTTTTTCACATCCATAATGAAGTGTACAATTATTTTTTTTCTAAAAAAAAAATATTTTTTTTCAACTACATGTGCTTATTGCTGATGAAAGTCCAACTCTGTCCTTGAACTGGGTAAGCTTTGGATCAGGCATTTATATGCTATAGACCAAGAGTGCTGCAGATAGTTGACAGGGAGATAAAGGAATAGCAATCTCTTGGCCAGAGCACTACCGCTCAGGTGATTCAAGAATTCTCTAATTCTTGAATCTGCATTTGAGCTACTTTGAGCAAGCCAAAGCTACTTCAAGTGACTTTAAGCAACCCATGAACTGCTTTTGTGCCTTATTTTTCCTCTGTAGTTTTCTTTTTGTTCTTTGTTTTTAACTTTTTGGTGTGGTTATCTTCTTTTTTTTATTTTGATTTTTTTTCTGGAATAGTACTTAAAACATAGTTGAAGCCAATTATCCTACAAATCCACCGTAGACTATTATTTCTATTGCTACCTACAGCAGCTGATAATCAGTATGGCCAGCTCTCATGCAGAGTGATGAGAAAGACAATAAACAGAGCATGAGAAACTGTTTCAGGCATTTTAAAATAAGCCTAACTGCAGCAAGACACTATAAAAATTACATTGGTTGAGGAATTAGTTCAGATATAAAAAAAAAAAAAAAGTCTTTACTCAATTAAATAACAGGATATTTTGTTAATGGAGGCTATGAAGAAAGGTCTTCTCCAAGCACTGAGGGGTTTCTCTTTGGAGATACAGAGAAGTGCCCTCTTCCAAGTAGGCATGGTGGCTCACATCAATGTTTATGACTGATTGTGGTGAAAATACAAGGGGGTTCATCTCCCAAGTGACTACATGTCTTGAAGTTGGATACTGGTATCTCTGAACACGACCACGTGAACTCCTGGCATTCTTGCTACTGTGTCCCCACCCCCATACAGTGCCTTTCCTCCTGCTAATTAGCATCTCCATCTACTAATTGCTGAGTAAAGTTCCACGGATCTTGAAAAAGGGGAGCAGAATCTGGTAGATTGGCACCATTCCACCTGAAATAGAGCGCAAATCTGTCTTTCCTTCAAAACTGTGGAAGCTAATGCAGGGTTTGTGTTCTTGGAGGGCACAGCCCGTGCTTTTCATCCAGCGTGCACCTTGCAGGGGCGTGCAAATTACTGGATTCTTACTACGTTTGATCTTGCCACTTTGCAGCACACTCACATTACTATTGTTAAACAAAAACACTTTGCAAAGCTGTGCAGTCTGTTGAATAGCAGCATCCCTGCTATTAGTGGATTGTGGAAAGCGACCTGTGACAGTATTAACTTTTAGCTTTATGGCTGACTAGCTCAAGCTGAGAGTGACTGATGGGTTGCAGGGGACTCCCTAGCAATTAAACTGTCTGCCACTGAGAAATGCTAACTTAATGTTTTGATCCAACTTACAGGAAAGAGAATTAATACACATGTCTTCTCTTTACATACGGTTGCTCTCAATCTGCCGCACTTGGAATACCTGCCCTTGTCTCGTGCATAAAACAACACAAGGTAGGATAAGGAAAGAGAGAGGAGACATTAGAGCTGGTTCTTTTCCAAATCTATTCCTTCCTTCTCCTAGTATTCCCAATGCAGGCCCCTTCTCCACATCACAGAGAAAGGACTGTAAACTGTAAAACTTCCTCACACCCCCCAAGAGAATGTGGGCTCCCCCAGAAAATGAGGTAAATGTGACATTAAGGGCTCTCTGACTCCAAAGATTATCATAACATGGGAAGATTTCCTCTGTTGAGCTACAGCCAGACACTTTTTTTTTTTAGAAATGAGAGCTCGGTTATTTTGGCAAAATGACTATTACCAGTAGTGGAAGCCCTAGGAACTACTTAGGTACATAGATATATTACCTAGAAAGTAGGTAATAATATCAAGTAGGAGACCCTGCAATAATGAAAGCATAGATGTAACTTATATACAGGTAAGAAATCAAACAGAACAGTATATGTATGAAGCCAATGTAAATTGCCATTCTGGTGCAACATGTACATCAGTCAACAAGACTACAGTAATATTCCGTTTCTAATTCTTCAGCACTTCCTGTCAGCTCATACATTTTTAAAGTAAGGTTTGGGAGCAGTCTTGTTTTGGATTTATTTATATTTTTTTTCCATCAGAAAAAGCACTAAGTTGATGAAATGGAAAGATCTTTTTCTTAAAATCTCATGGGGCGGGGGGGGCGGGGGACGGAAATAAAATCACCCCACACAATAAAATGCTTCAAATGACAAAAACTGCTGTGTCTGCACTGGACAGACACATATGGAAGGTATGTCACGTTATTGTAAGATGGAAAGTAGTTGAGGAAGAACTTACTTTATTTCTCTGGAAATATTGGGATTTACTTATACAGATCTATGGCTCCAGAAAGGGATAAAACTGCATTTCTACATTCCTAAGAAAAAGCAGGACAAAAGAATTTAATTAATCAAACTCTATTGATTTATTAAGCCTGTCTTCTGAGTACAGTTCTTCATGTAGCAGAGGGCAGGTGAGAGTTTAAATGAATGCTTCATGCTGCAGCTCTCTGTGAAGGAAAATGCCTTAAATGGCTACAAACTGAGTACACCTCTGCTGCTTCATTTGTCTCATAAAAACATAAATTTTGCATTTTGGCACTATGTAAAATAACAGTTCTAAGCAAGTCAAACATAGCAAGAATTGCAAAATGTGCATATGTAAGGACAAGGCAAAACTTTCTGATACAGCATTATTAGTTATAGCCGTCTGGAGATGTGTTTTCTGTCTAGAAATCCAAAATAATTTAATTCTGTTTACAGAAATTAATTCCTGAAGTTGTTAAAAGTGCAGGGCTCGCTACAGTCTTGCTGGCAGAAGCATTAAACATGGAAAAGTTTCTTAAAGCTGTGGAAGGGAGCTTGCTGCCAGCATCCATAGGCAACAGGATCGCATCATTTTTTGGCCAAGGCCTCATCTTGTATGTCTGCTATGTGATAGTCCATGAGATAAGCGATGGCAAACTACTTCTGTCACGTATGTTAGGCTACATAATACATTCATGCAGGCCATGAGACCTCCCCACTATCATTCCCTTATGATTAATTGCCCTAAACAGATCGGTCTCATGCAGATATATGGTGAAATACAGACAAAAATAGAGAAAACGAGGAAAAAGCAAGTGCTCTGTTTGTGATACCATGCATTCTACAAAGCGTACAGACTTAAAAAAAAACAAACAAACAAACAACAAAACCCCAACATATTATTTGTTTGAATGCCTGCATTTGGGTGTGGAAGACTGAATTTAAGGGACATATGAAGTCAACTACGGCTGATGAAAAAGGTATTATCTCAGGACACGATCTTATAAGAGACTGGGACACCACCACACTAGTCTGGGCATCTGACTCCAGCGCAGATTTCAGACTCCTGTTTCCTATACAAGACATGCATTATAGAAACTAAAATACTACAGAGACAGACATGAATTAAGCAGTCCATCACAAAACATCTGGATCATAGTCCGTCATATGAGAAAAGAAATGTCATCTAGCATGTAGCATCTGGCAATTGAGAATTTATAGAGGACACTGCTGAGACTGCTCCCTACTGCTGCAGGTTTTGGCAATTGTAGAAGATGAATCTTAACAGGAAAAATATAAAGACATCTGTTAAAATGATAAGGGAAGTGATTAGCTTGTTTTATGAAAGGAAATGTTAAAAACTGGGCTTGTTCATTCTTGCGAACTGAAGGCTAGGAGTGGATATAATTTCTCTTTATAAATATATGAAAGTGACAAACGCTAGGGAGCAAATGAGCTCTTTAAGCTGCAAGTCAGTATTGGTACAAGAACAAATGGATACAAAATTTCCGTGAATAAATGTAGGTTAGAATTCAGAAGGTGGCTTCTAATCTCCAGAGGAATGAGAAGGTCTGGGACAACTTTGTATGAAAGGAACCCAAGTAGCTGGACCTCTGAGATAGATCTGCCTTACCTTCTTGTGCTTGGGAGTTTCCCAGGTAAGACTGAAAAGCTTTTAAACTCAAAAGGCTAGAATAGTTTATTTTTATAAAATAGAATAGTTTATTGAATATTTTCAGTATTATTGAAATACTGAAAACACATAGACGCTAAGTAAATTAGTGAAAAGTAAAAAAGGCTTTGTACATAATTTTCTTGCTTGTCCCCTGTGTCCCAGTGGGGCAGGTCCTTGTTTCCAGCCAGCTCAATGACATTCTGAGTTGCAGAAATCTCTGCTCCATCCCTCTGGTCTCAGGGAGGCTTTTTAGTCCTTTGGGGGACTGGCCTGGCATCTTCCTGTTCCTCACTGCACTGATCCAGCTCTTGCCTCTCCCACCCAGCACATCTCCCTCTACCCAAGCAGTAGGTCTCCTTGGAAGGTCCAAACTTACCCTCTTTCCAGGATGGGAATGCAGGAATCTGGATCCCTCACCCATGCAGGAAATGAATCAGACATATATGAAGGAAAGAGTTTACCTTCCTGCAAAGGCTATCCTTGTAGCACGTGTGCAAACAGAAACAAAGACTTAGCATAAACAGTCTTACTTCTGGCACACCCTACTTTGACTTTGCTATGTTCATCTCAATCATTGTATTTTGACTAATCTAATGAAAATGAAATGTCCTGTGTGTGTGCAGTGGAGATGACAGGATGCTTCAAGCTTCCAGACAAAAAATATTTTTTTTTAAATAAACTCTTTGGGATGAAACCTTAAAACCTTCTTCTGGTCCTTAAAGTTTCATAAAAATTCACTTGAGGCTGTTTTTGCCAGTATAGCTTTGTCCATCCCCTGTTTCTGTGCAGTACGCTGCACATCTCCTCTTGCCCATCATCAAAGAAGGGGTTGTCCTGTTCCTGTGGCATGCGTGGAAGTAGGCACCTTGCATGCTAAATACTAGGGAATCTTTGGGGAGCTAATATTTCTGGATTCTTGCTTTTAAAGTCCAGTTCCTACCTCAGAAACTTTTATGCCTTACTCCCATGAGCGATCCCTTCACAAAATGGAATTTCATTTGTGATTTAGGATTGAGCGCTTCACAAAATCTGTCATGGCCCTGAGGCATTGCCAGCCCTGCCTGTCCCCGCCCTATCCCAGGGTTCCCTCTGCCATGCCCGTGGCCCAGGACCCCCTGTTGGTCCCCCAGAGCCATCAGTCCCTCCCCCAGCAATGCCACAGCCAGTCTGGTCTCCAGCTCCCCACAGCCCTTCCCAGACTTGAGCCCCATGGAGCTGGGCCCATCCATGGCCCTGCATCCCAGCTGGGCCTTGGCCCATCCCTGGGGCGATGCCTGGGGCTGGGATGGCCCCCGGAGAACCCCAGCCTGCCCTGCTCCTGGCTGGAGGGGTGGGATGGGCCCTGGCTGCCAGACCCTGCCCTGACAGACCCCAGGAGAGGCCTCCTTAGTTCCGGGCTCCCCATCCCCATCACTGCTCCCTGACAAAACCTGCACAGGATCGAGTCCGCTCCACAGACTGACAGTTCTCTCAAACATAATTGAAAAATGATTTCATACTTAAATTAGTTTATACTGCTATAGAATCCTACAGACTTGGCATAATTCTTAGGTCAGGCTGTGGATTTGTAATTTAAGCTATTAGCAGCAAGGGATTTAAATCAATATCCATTTAGTATTTCTGATACAGCACTACAGTAATTCCAATTGTTACACAGTGTATTGTTTCATTGTAAATATTAGTTCAATTAATTTCCTGGTGGATAACTAGTCAGTGCAGAAAGTACCATCATTAATTATGAATCCACATCCAACTAGATTCGTTATGCTGATCAGATTTTTTAATTACTGTTTAAAATATTTACAAATCTTTCTTGCAAAATGACCCAGCATTTGATTTGTGTTCTTTTCAGTTATTTTTAGTTTTTCAGTGGCTCTAATGCTTTTAAATTATACCAAAACAATAACGGTGGGCAAAGAAAACTTCCATTTAGTTTTAGGGTCTGTGAAGTCCTGATAACCTTTCACAACAAAGTAGTGTTCTGGCTTGGTAGAGGAGGAGAGAACAGTGGGTATTGTCTACCCTGATTTCAGCAAGGCTTTCTACATTATCTCCTGTAAGATCCTCATAGAGAAGCTGATGAAGCAGAGGCTGGATGAGCAGACAGTGAGGTGGACTGAAAACTGGATGGGTGGCCATGCCCAGACGGTGGTGATTGGTGGCTTGAAGTTCAGTTGGAGGGCAGTGACTAGTGGTGTACCAGGGGTCACTACTGTGTCCAGTCCTGTTCAACATCTTCATTAATCATCTGGATCATGGGGCAGAACATAGCCTCAGCAAGGTTGTGGAGAACACCAAACTGGGAGGAGCGGCTGATACGCCAGAGCATCACACTACCATCCAGTCTCAACAGGCTTGAGTAATGGGCCAACGGGAGCCTCATGAAGTTCAACAATGAGAAGGGCAAAGTGTTTTTTTAAAAGAAAGACTACAGATAGTCTCACACACACTGATATTTTGATCCAGAACACCAGCAGACCAGTCCCAAGCCAGCTACTCTACACATGCTACAGCACGAGGGCTGTAATTTCTAGAACAGAGCTGATCATACACAACGCTATGTATTTCCTGTCGTGACCTAATTGTATGATAAGGGGGAAAATCAAGAATAATTCTTGTGTTTTGGTTTTGATGTTCTTCATGTTATGGCCTGGAGCTAGGAAATCATTACTAGTTAGTATTTGCATAATATTCACACAGGAGGGAGCAGAGCCTCCTGCTTTCTGCAGTCTGTTTTGTTGTGCTGCTTCTAAGATGGAGGATGTTTCTTGATCATGGTAGTAAAATACAATTCCTCACACAATTGAGTTTTATATTGCACACAGACTGCTTGGCAATAAACTAGAGAAAAAACATCATACTTCTAGTGTCCTGCTTCAATTTTCTTTGGAAAGAAAGACTGTTTATTCACAAAACTAAATTCAGCCACATACCTATGTTTCTTTTTGTGCTGTGATATTTGTAGGAAAAGCACTATGATGACCTGGTGTATTTCTACAACCAAGAAAGAAAAAGGAATGCAAATCTGGTTAGAGGGAAATGCAGGTTAGATGTCACAATGGATTCAGAGAAATTTTCTTTCTCAGTGGCTCTAAAGCTTCAAAGCAACAACCACAATTCCTAAAGATATGCTCCCCAAACAATTACTTGCCCTCTGCAACAGTCCAGTCTTGGAAAATGTCTCGTGTTTATTTCTATGTCACTCATTTCAGTTTTTATTCTCTTGGGCTATGTATGTGTCTCCACAGACTGTACTAATTTCTATGCCTGAACTGGGCAATCCTCAACGTAACATCCAAGGCACGTATTATATTGTAACATTTACCTAAAATTTTAATAGCCAAAACCTTCCCAGCTATGCCCATGAACATCTCATGTTAGCCAAAAATCTACACTATTTCAGCTATTAGCTAAGAAAAGAAAGCTATTAGCTAAGAATGCTCTTCAGCGTCATAAAAAACGCGTGGTTTCATGTTTTAAATGGCCTTGCAGCAAGGGAAGAGGTTTGCAGCTGGGGAGAGCAGAAACTGAGGGGTAAACAGGCACTGGTCTCCACTGTACACCACCACAAAGGTACGTGTTTTCCCCTGCAAGGTCTAAGGGCCCAAAACAGAAAAGGTTTCTTTGATCCAAGGTCCTGTGCTAGTTTTACAGGCAGTTATAAGTGTATTTTTTGTCCGTGGTCTAAGTGTTCTCTGTGTTTGTGCCTTGGCTCGACACATCTTGTCAAGAGGAAGACAGGTTGGAAAGGACTGAAGATGTTTCAAGATACTCTACAGATAACATTAAGCACTGCAAGTTGCTGAAACCTCTTCTCTCTTACCAGCTCACATTTTTAGCAAAATACTTGGGAAGTGTAATCCAGCTATTTGAAGCCGCTTCTGAGAAGTGCTTGCTTACAGGCTTTAAAAGCTGTCAAAAATATTATGGTTTCCTTGTATTCTGCTTTGTTGAGGGGTTCTATTTATATTTTGGGGGTGATTTATTTATTTATGTATATTGGGAGAGAGGTGAGAGATGAGTAGATGAAAAAGAAACATTTTTTTTTACTATTATAAAAAGAATATGATAAAAAGAAGATGAATTCTGTGTTATTGAAAAACAGCTGTAGGGAAAATTGACACCCAGGCAGTTTATATTCACATATAATATTAGTAAATCACTAAAATGATAAAAGTGTCACTGCTAGGCCTTACTGCAGAAATTAAAAACAAGATAGATCCGTTCAATCTCTCAGAAGGAAGCCAAAAGAATAAGGAAAAAATCCTTGAAGAGTACAATTCATATTGTAATTATTGAAGAACAAGCAAAGAGGGGAGCTAGTTACCTGTTTAGCTAGTCCTATGAAATCATTCACAGCTGTTCACAGCTCCTCTGTCATAATTTCCTCTTCTTCCTCCTTTCTCTACTGGTCCTGCTCCAGCTCCCAGTCTTTTCCATCCTGTATCCCATGGTCCCCCTAGCCCACACTGGCCATCCTGTCCCCTTTGCTTTGCCTTCCCTTTTTTCCATCACCTCCTCTTGCTTTCCTTGACTCAGCGACCAGGTAGAGGGATGGAGCAACTGAGAAGGCTGTAGGCTCGCCAGAGGGTTGAGTCTCCTGTTGGAGGAGCCCAAGGTTGAGAGTGTTTTCCTGTGTCTTCAGGGGATGTGGAGTAGCTCTGGATCAAATCCTGGAAACTGAACTAAAGGAAAACCTGTAAGGTGGTGCAAACCGAGTAGGTACTGCAATGTGAGTTTGCTGAGGACTGGAAAAGTCATGTTCTATGGACAGCTGGGGGAAGAGCTGCATCCTGTGCAATGGTCTCCTTGGAGCAGTTTTGCAATGATGTATGTTACTATGAGTCTTTCCAAAAATATCTGGGAGGCCAAACATATCTGTGCCCTCAAAAAAGAAAATGTTCTTTATCTGTGAATCAGAGGAGATCTGGAGGTCAGAACTGGAGAAAAATTTGCATAAAGAAGCAAAAATGTGTTAGAAGCAAGAGAAACAGTAACTTGGTGTTTTAAAACAGTATGGAATTTATTCATTCTTTGTAAAGTGCTTTTAGATCAGAAGGTAAGAATTGTGTACAT
>JAOXJK010000001.1:184144138-184199238 GCA_025774025.1 Xenus cinereus | reverse complement strand
TTATACTGGATTTTTATTATGAGATTAGAATCGAATAAATCATTTGGATACTGATGATCTCTCATTCAAAAAAGTGTGAAACCTCTGCAAAAAAATGACACAGCTTTCCACAGCTTTGTCAATTAACAGTAGCCATTTTTACATTCAGCCTTAGGGATCTTCTTGGCTTTAAAAATTCTGAGCTATTTATTGATGCTAAATCCACTCACTACAGTTTGCTATTCTTCTGCAGAACCAGTTTTATTACATTTATTCCTATTAATACCTTCATTTTAAAGTATGACTAGTCAGCTGTGAAGGCCTCCAAAACCCAGAACAACTGAGAAAAACATACATATACAATTTACTGAAGGAAAACTCATTCCTTTCACTTTGAAAACCACATCAAATTAGCCAAGTATTAAAAAAAAAAACAACCCAGAAGGGGTGAGTTTTGAAATATTAATTACAGCTCAGCTTATTTCAGCAGACCACCGAATTCTTTATTTCATGATCTTTCAATAAAAAGACTTGTTATAATGCTCTTCCAGCTCCAACTTTTAGCTCAGAAAAATACCTTAATTTACAATCTTACTATGTTAAAGTCTTTGTCAAATTATTTTTTTTTGTCAAATTTGCCTGGCTATGTTATAACAAGAATAACACCCGTTTTAGATCTTTATTAATGTATACTTGTATGTTTTGTGAGACATACAGAAGACATGTAGCCAAAATTATAAACTTTTAGCACAAAAACTACCTAATAAAGACCCCCCCAAACATTCTCTTTCTCCCTCAAATCATCTAGCAGAATACAATTTGCACGTCTTTGCCCGTCTCTAGAATTCAGTCTCATTGCCTCAGTACAAGCACATGACTTTCACAGGTCTAAAGATGAA
Organism: Xenus cinereus; assembly: GCA_025774025.1. Lineage (NCBI taxonomy): Eukaryota > Metazoa > Chordata > Aves > Charadriiformes > Scolopacidae > Xenus > Xenus cinereus. The sequence goes on along the minus strand of JAOXJK010000001.1, from coordinate 184,198,360 downwards.
AAGACTGGAAAATTTCCAAAATAAAGCATATGGTGTTTTCTAAATTACTTTCAAAAAATTCGACTGAGCAATGTCTAAATATTCTTTCACCCTTCAGAGAGTGTAATTTCCTTATATAGAAGTCTAAGGTTAAAGTGAGGTTAACTAGAACAGCATGCTACAACTTGCAAAATTTCTAGCAGCATTTTGTCAAATCTTTCAACTGATGATGCACTATACATCTGGGAATTAAATTCAAAGCTTTGGAGAGCTGCAGAGGTACAGGTTATTCATCAACCACCTACAGTGGCTGCTTTTTGTTTGTTTCTTTTGGCTGAGGTGGCTCATACAATCAACAGCTTAGGGATCAAGTTTAGAAGCATGTCCAAGCATGCCCATGCAAAACGGGATCTAGTGAAATAACCTTCCATCAGTTCTCACTTAAAATTAGTGGTTAATTAATGAAATAATCTCTAAATGTATGCAACTTCGGTTCTGCTCATCTAGTCTCCATTTCTCATGAAAATTGGATCAGACAATCTTTTGAGGGTCCTTCCAACCTGGGTTCTACAATTCTAAGATTCCCATTCTTCTGCAACCGTTAGACACACAACACAGCTAACACTTATACACTTTTCACAAAATTTCAGAGGTAAAGTGTTTTCTTCATTTAGCTTTCCCATTTGTGAGCCTTGCATAACCTGTCTTTACTCAATTCCCAATTCATTATATAAAAATTATTCTTAGACAGAGTCATAATTTCTCTGGTTGTGGCTTGTGTCCATTGCCTCTTTGTCCTTTCACTGTACACCTCTGACAAGAGTCCGACTCTGGCTTCTCCACACCCTCCCAGTAAATACAGACAGCAATGAGTCTGCACATGATCCTTCACCTTCCCCCTTTCCAAATTATCTCATCTGAAGGCTGAACAAGCCCAGCTGTCTCAGCCTCCCCTCATACATCATGGGCTCGAAGGCCCTGGCCACTTTTGTGGGCCTCCACTGGGTTTCCCCTAATGAGCTGCTCTTTATTCTCTCCTAGGGATCTCCAAGCTAGACACAGAACTCCAGATGCAGTCTCACAAGCCCCAATCACTCCTCCTGATCTGCTGGCCAGGCTCTTGCTAAGGCAGCCTAAGATGCAGCTGGTCTTCTCCACAAAAAGGCCCACCACAACTCTTTTTCTGCAGAGCCGCTTTCTAGCAATTTGGCACCAGTCTGTGCTGTTGCATGAGGCTATTCCTTGTCAGATGACACTAGCTGACTAGGTGGTGGTTGGACTGCATAGCAGTTATTCCACCTTTGAGCCCAACAATCCATGCAATCTTCAAAGCTTTTTCATGGACAGTCACTGATTACTCGTCTTGACATACTCATTGCAGGATCACTGATTTGATTTTCAGTTTTTTAAATATGCCTGCAGTACGAGTCAATGAGATCTTGGCTTTGAACTTATAAATTGACAGATAGCGGTAAGCAGTTGTGGAACTCAATGCTGGCTACCTCATCTACAGAAAATAAGCTTCTTCCTTCTCCTCATGCCATATTACAGTAAGAATCTGCCCTAAAGATACACAAATCAGCCCTTTGTATCAAGGTCACGTTGCAGAATATTTTCTTGAAATTTTAATATGAACAAAACAATGCCTTTTTTTTGGGTGTTTTTTTTTGTTTGTTTGTTTTTCTTTTTTTGTGTAGTCCCTTAATTTGTGGAAGCAGAAGAGTTATTTCCCCTAAAATTTTCTAAAAGGAATTAGCTGGACAGATGCATGTGACACTAAGATTTCATTCCAAATACTTACAGTTAAACATAGCTGCAATCAACAGAAAACAAAATCTGACCATGAGAAAAGTCAGGCAACTTTAACAATTATTACCAGCAAGGTCTATAATACAGATGTCTCTTTTTGCAAGTTCTGGCCTTCCTACAGTAGTCCACCTCCAGAGAGGAATAAAAGATTAAGATGGAAGAGTGGAAAAAGCAGTGCTGTCCCTCATCTCATTTTGCTGAAATCACAAGACTCTCAAATTTCAAATTTTTGAATCTGCTATCTTGGGGCTGGAAAGACTTGTACAGTTCTGAGACTTAGGTGACTGCTCTTAATTATCAGGTTTGAGACCATCTAAGAAAGCTGAAGGTGCACAAGACCATGGGACCTGATGAGACACATATGTGGGTCCTGAGGGAACTGGTGGATGAAGTTTCTAAACTACTATCCATCACATTTGAGAAGTCATTGCAGTCTGGTGAAGTTCCCACTGACTGGAAAAGGGGAAACACAACTCCCATTTTTAAAAAGGGGAAAAAAGAAAACCTGAGGAACTGCAGGTCAGTCAGTCTCACTCCTGTGCCCGGCAAGATCATGGAGAAGATCCTCCTGGAAACTATGCTAAGGCACATGGAAAATGAGGTGACTGGTGACAGTCAACATGGCTTCAGTAGGGGCAAATCGTGTCTGACTGGTTTGGAGGCCTTCTGTGGCAGGGGTACAGCATTGGCGAATAAGGGAAGAACAACTGATGTCATCTATCTGGTCTTTTGCAAAGCATTTGCTGCTGTCCTGCACGACATCCTTGTCTTTAAATTGGAGAGACCTGGATTTGACAGATACACCACTTGGTGATTTAGGAATTGGCTGGATGGTCACACTCAAATAATTGTTGTCAACAGCTCAATGTCCCAGTCATGACCAGTGATGAGTGGCGTTCCTCAGGGGGTGGTATTGGGACTGACGCTGTTTAACATCTTCATCAGTGACATGGACAGTGGGACTGAGTGCACCCTAAACAAGTTTGCTGATGACACCAATCTGTGTGGCGTGGTTGACACACGGGAGGGAAGGGATACCATCCAGAAGGACCTCGACAGGCTTGGGAGGTAGGACCGTGTGAACTTCTTGAGGTTCATCAATGCCAAGTGCAAGGACCTGCACCTGGATTGGGGCAATCCCAAGCACAGGTAAAGGCTGAGTGAAGAATAGATTGAGAGCAGCCCTGAGGAGAAGAACTTGGGGATGTTGGTGGATGAGAAGCTTAACATTACCCAGCAATGTGCGCCGGCAGACCAGAAAGCCAACCATTTCCTGGGGCTGCATCAAAATAAGTGTGGCCATCAGGGTGAGGGAGGTGATTCTACCCCTCTGCTCTGGTGAGACACCACCTGGACTACTGCGTCCACCTCTGGAGCCCCCAACATAAGAAGGACATGGACCTGTTAGAATGGGTCCGGAGGAGGCCACAAAGACAATGAGAGGGCTGGAGCACCTCTCTTATGAAGACAGGCTGAGAGTTGGGGTTGTTCAGCCTGGAGAAGAGAAGGCCCCAGAGAGACCTTATAGCAGCCTTCCAGTACCTAAAGGGGACCTACAGGAGAGATGGGGAGGGAGTCTATCAGGGACTGTAGTGATAGGACAAGGGGTAACAGTTTTAAACTGAAAGAGGGGAAATTTAGATGAGATCTCAGGAAGAAATTCTTTAGTGTGAGGGTGGTGAGAGCCTGGCCCAGGTTGCCCAGAGAAGCTGTGGCTTCCCCATCCCTGGAGGGGTTCAAGGCCAGGTTGGACAGGGCTTTGAGTAGCCTCATCTAGTGGCAGGTGTCCCTGCCCAGGGCATGGGGGTTGGAACTAAGTGATCTTCAAGGTCCCTTCCAACCCAAACCATTTTATGATTTTATGATTCTATGAATATTGATAGGCAGGTTTGTGCCACCACACCATACCACTTCTCTCTTTTGAAAGAGAAACTGATAGTAAAGGTCCTCTGTCACATTATGCAACTCAGAAACTGGATATGTAATTCAAAAACAATTTGGACAGCTCGCAAAAAGCATGTTGAGAGTGAAAATGTACAAAACGAGATAGGGTTGGTTTGTTTGTTTTGATTGGTTGGTTGCATTTTTCTAGCTTGGAACCAGTAAGGCCAGGCGTGCCAGAAGCACCTATAAAGCCAGCTTCCCCCTGAAACAAAGCATGCATAGTCATCATTTTACAGTCCTAACTCGTGACTGAGCTAAATTAAGACAAAAAAGACATCTGGACATGTATTGCTTCTCACTCCTTTTCTACAGAACAACTGAGTTGATTTCTAAGGTTGTTTATGTCTGTTGACTCGCATTTGGTTAAAATACTTCCCAAATATTAACCAATTAGCAATTACAGGTTATGTAATTATGCAGCAGATATAGCTGTAGATCAGACAACCGGACAACAAAAAAGATTAGAGTATTTGGATCACATGAAAATAGTTCTTAACTTTTATTTCATGCCCTGATTCAGAAAAAAATACTTCAGAAGACACTTTCATATTACCCACGTACCTAAAATCCCAACAAGGGTGCCCCAGCTTTCACACTCTCCCTAATACCTATTAGGTTCTTGAGCCCACAGGGTTCTACACTTAAAACACTGGGTCCTACAGGCAGTTGTACATATGAAGCTGATTGCTGGCTTCCAGGCTTGGCTCAAAGGGGAATTTTAGATCTTTCCCCCGTCTCTAGGAGAGCGTGCAACCTACTCAGCAGGAGGAAGTGCAAATCTTGATCAATCAGGCAGACAAAACTGTTTCTCCTACTTCCTAAGTGAATGTTCTCTCTATGTTGTTAAATTATTGCCGCCTCTATCCCATGTTTTAAAAAAGCAAAATAAGTCATTTGTACAGTTGACTGTTAGTCATCTCTGCCCCTCAAATTCCTTTCTCCTTGCAATGCCCATGAATGGGTCAATGGTCTAAAGTTGCGGCAGGGGAGGTTTAGATTAGATATAAGGAAGAATTACTTTACTGAGAGGGTGGTCAGGCACTGGAACAGCCTGTCAAGGGAGGTGGTGGAGTCATCATTCCTGGAGGTATTTAAGAAACGTGTAGACATGGCACTTCAGGGCATGCTCTAGTGCCCAGGATTGTTGGTTTGCGTCTGTTTGTGGGTGGGTGTGGTGTGTTTTTGTTCTTATTTTTGGTTTTGGGTTTTTTTGTGGTTGGACTCGATGATCTCAAAGGTCCCTTCCAACCATGAATATTCTGTGATTCTGTGATTTTATTGTAATTTTATTACAATTACTTACAATTTTATTTTAAGTATTGCTACCGAACAGCTTTCTTTTTATATCATTTCACCTCATTCCCCAATGCATTTCCACACCCATATCCTACCACCCACTTTTTTTTTCTGTGCCAACACAAGAAGAACAGAATTTAAAAGCCAATTTTCTTCATATTATGCAATAAAACAGCAGCTAGTAGAAAAAAAAATAATGAAATCTTCATAGCTATTAGTCAAAACCATACAGAATTCAGTAAGGTTTTTCTTTTTATCATTTTTTTTTTAATATGTCAAATGTAGTTACAGTACAAGATATGATTTCTTTGTAACTAATAGAATATTTCTGTCGATACTTTATCCCGCTTCACCTTATCATTTGTTTTATTGTTTTATTGATAAACAGAGGAATATGGATTTTTCAGAGGGGTCTGAAAGATTATAACCTGTTCAGAGATCCTGACTTCGGCAACATAATCACTGTTTTATCCAGTGATGGTATGGATAGCTAGAATCTGTCTGCCAAAGACAGCAGGTGCTTTGACTCATTCATCTGTTTACCGATCCAAATCACAAGCTGTTACATTACACATCTACACACTGGTGGTTTAACCTAGCCCTAAGTGTATCACGTGCCTAACTCACTTGATGCCAATGAAAAATTAAAGAAAAATCTTTAAGGCCTCTTCCAACCCAAACCATTCTGTAATTCTACACCAGTTATATATCTAGGAATATGGAAGACTTACTTCAGCTGGAATCTTGATGGAATAGCTCATAACCTCATGCCAATGCTCATGCAATTAAATTCTGCCCTAGATCTCCAGTGATTATACTAGGAGCTCACATGTAGACACTACCCTTAAACTGTGGGTGTCCACCGTTAGTTACACAAATGCAGCGGAAGTAGGTACTAAGGTGGTACATGAAAAGCTTCATGACCAGTGTATCTGTAATCAGAGTTCAGGGTTATGCCAACAGAAACCTTATTTTTAGAAAATTCTGGCAATATTCTGTACCTTCAACCCAAATGACCAGCAACTGCAGATATTTTGAGAAAATGAAGGGAGGTGTCACTGCTTTCAAGATTTTATTCATCTAAAAATACTGTCCAGGTAGACGCATTTGCAAGATTATGTAATTGTAGGAGTTGTCAGCATAATAAAATCCTATTATGTCTTTTATTGTTAAGCAAGTCAAATTATTTTTTAATCTCTAAAAGCACATTTCAGAAGTTCTTGATTGAAGTGCTCGATAAATTTGCCCATTTTTTTTTTCAATATACATGTGGAGGGAAAAAAAGCGAATCCTTGTTAAATCTACAGCTGACTTTTAATGGCGCTTTTCCTCATTTTGGATAACCTTATTAAGAGATTAAATCTTTTCCTGTGCTTTTCAGGTAATTGGGATAAAAATCTTTTTTTCAGTCATAGTTGATTTATTTAGTGTCTCATCACTGTCGGTGGAATTCATCTTCTCTAGCTTTAGCCATCTACAACACATAACGTTTGAATTATTTTCCCTAGGTTACCTTGGTCAGTGGAGAAAAAATGTTCACTTATGGTAGCGCATTTTTATTTTCCTTAATTATAGAAGGATTTTGTCGTGACTAGCTCAGATATAGTCCCCTACATGGTGAACACCTAAGTTCTTTGTTTCCAACAATGCACGTTCCCACCAGGACTAGAATGAGATGCCTTTAGGGAAACCTCAGGATGTTGGAAGAAAATGTGGTGTCAGGAATTCAGTCAGCATATACATGATTTCCTGATGTTGTTTCAGGACCAAGGTGCTCTCCTGCCAAGAAAAAAATAATTTCTTTTAGCTAAACCAAGATATGTAGCAGGTGCTCTTGAATTACTATCAGTCTGCAGGTGAAACAAGCACACTGGGTAGTTGTGCATCACTGGCTGGTAAAGGAGCTGTGGGAGTGTGTCAGGGAAGAGTCTAAACTTTACTATGTTTATTGACATGGAGGTAAAATTGATTTTCTTTTGCCTCGACTACAGTTTTCCATAGTCATAGCTACCCCGAATTAGCTGTTTCAAAAGCAGTGTGTGTTTTTGTCTACTGATGACACAGATTAAATATAAGGTGACAGCTATTATGTACTCAGGCAGGTTGTATGCATTAATAATGCGTTTACCATTACCAGATAGCACATGCACTCTCTCAGGCCTGCATGAGTGATCTGACTACACTAATAGCTGGTTTGTTGTGACAAAAAAAGTCTTGATTTTTAAATTATTTAATATTTTCTCGGTAAACTGACTTTAGAAGTTAATGTGTTTCTGATGTTTGCATCCATTATTTTATGTCAGGACAGAATGAAACCATAGAAGAGGATCCCAGTTCACCTCTTACTTTCATATATGTCAACATGAAATAGCTCTATATTCAAATGAAGTTCAGCTGCAACAGTGTAAAATGGGAACAACATAAGGAGGCCAGAAGTGTCCAGCTCAGTATGTATTTGCTTTCTGCATCTCTCTCATATGTGCTTTGTCACAAAGAATTCCAGTTTCCTATCTTGAGATAAAATTAGTAAATGGGCATTCCTTAATCTGAAAAGAAAAAAAAAAGGCAAAAACCAGAAAAGCAATTTCTGCTTTATATAACAAACCAGATTATTTTAAAGGTTACTTTCAGTATCAGAAATGTAATGGGAAATAGCGTCCCTTTTTAAGAAAGAAAAAATTTGTAGCCAGTCTTTTCTGTTGGACGCAAATTTCTCTCTGTATAATTAGCATAAATTCACACACTATGTGCATAAAATGAAAATGTTGCCAGGAAACTTTGAAATATATCATTCAGGAAGACTGATTTTTTTCCTGGTGTTTGACTCAAGTTGACTATGTATTTCAAACAAAATCTTCCAGCAATACTGTGGGACAAAGCTAAAGGATTGCCATTAACAATATGGTGAGAACTTCTTCAGCCACGGCAAGCTTTGCAGCAACGGCAGATGTGGTGTTCTGGGGGATTTTTATGGTAAGGACATGTTTTTTGTTATGTTATGAAAATCACACTTCACACATGATCAAGAGAAATCGATTTTAGTAGTTAAATCTCCAAAAGGTCCATCCTCTAGCTTAATTACTTTCAGCATTAATGAGACCTTCCTGGTGCTGCTCTTGAAATGTATTATCCTAATGTGCATGAAATTAGTGAAAGCATTGCATCTCATTTTCTTCATACCTTAGTTCCAGAGCCATAAAACTGAGGTCAATATCACCTCTTATTGCTCTGACGTTTTCAAAATGTATTGTATTAGGGCATGGAGCTATCTACACAACAATAAGGAGAAAATAAGCATAACTACTCATTAATTTGAATACAGTATGTATTCACTCTTGTGCAAGAAATGAAGGCTGGTGACCTTTCGATAATATGCAGTCATATACTTACAGACAAAATTGTTAAAAAGAAAATTCTGGCAGTCTTCAGTCTGTCACTTCCCTGCTTTTGAAAATTCGGCTTTGTGATTCTAATCTTGTTCTTTTGATGTGGGGGTTGGGGCTTTTATTTTTTGTTCTGCAGTTTCAGCTGCTAAGACAATAGACTCTACTTAGTATGAAGCCTCTGTTTTCATATGGTGACATGCAGGAATTTTATGTCATCTTAGGACACGATTTTAGTAAGAGACAAACAGAAAAAAAAAGGGTCCCTTTCTTTAGTGCCCATGCAGACCAGATCACCTCTTCTTTGTTGTCCGAATGAGTGAGCAATTCTTTGGGGAATATAGTTCTGTTCTCACAGGACAAGTGTTCTCTGGTAAATGGAAGTTCAAGAACATTACTGGTTGGATTGGTTTGGTTTGTTTGATTGGTTTTTGTTTTTTCTCTTTGTTCACATGTACGGATTTGTGAGCATGGAATCTGTCACTCGTTCTCTGGTTTTTAATAATGTTGTTGTGCATTTGTAACACATAATGTGACTAGAAAAACAAAATCCAGTGCTTTTCTCTCCCAGGTGAGTGTCCAAACCATTAGAGTGCAACTCAAGCTTCCTTTCATTTATTTTGAAGTTCAAAAAGATAGTTTTGCATTTATAACTAAATTATGATTGCAACTCAAGTCTCCTGGTACTTGAGCCAGGGCTGTGATATAAATGATGAGTTTTACGTCTTTCACCAGTCTTAAAATAAAAAAGAATCCACTGCCATTTTCACTGCAGACCTTACTTTAAAAAGAATTTCTCTTTGCTACTTTACAGTGGTTATTTTGCATGTGATGGTAATGTTTTTGGGCCGTCCTTCCCACATGACCTGTAAAACAGTATACTCATGACTTTTAGGCTGGATTTAAAAGGGTCCAATGTAGCTAATTGGAGTCAATGTGTATAGCCACATAAATTATTAAGTAAATTTTATTCCTGGTAGTGGGTACTTTCAATTACAAATGTTCAGAATGTACTGGTATCCTAGATACAAAAGGGGCTTAATGATGTCAATCTCAGTTTGTATTGAATCTTTCCATATAAAACCCACACGAATAGCAAATAAAAATCCTATATTCCCCAGGCCCATTTCAGAAAGAAAATAGTGATATAATGGCTCTCTGACAATAACATTCCAGAAAAAGCAGCCAAAGGCATAATTTTTTCAAATTAATAGCATTCAACTTTGTTCCTTGTGAGGGGAGTTCAGGTCTTACTCTCAAATAAGTCATTGTACTAAAATTTCAGGTCATTGAGAAATCATTGCTTTTATATCTGTTAGATTCGGACCCACACATGAACCCCATTGGTCTTAGTTGCTTGTTAGGTATAATTAATTTTGAAAGTGCACCGTGCTGAATAAATCGTATGACGCATTACACACTTTACAGTTATTTGTATCCATCTTCCATTCACTCTTTTTTTTTTTTTTTTTGTAGAGCAATGCATTAATCCATCCCAAGGAAAGAAGAAAAGGTCAAGAAAAACATCAGTGACTGCAAAATAAAATTACCCTGTTAAAATAAAAGTGAGCCACAAGTTTCTGGCAGTAATCAGAGATATTTGTCAGCGGAGCCTGAGTGGAAGAGGTCCAGGCACTTGGGAACAGGCCAAAGAACAAAGAAGTAAAAAAAGGAGTCCTGAAGCAAGATATTACTGAATTATGTGCTGAGAGAGATTGCCCATAAGAAGTCAGTAGCATTTATTAAAGAAAGGATGAGCTTGTTAAACAGTCCATGTTTCATTTTAAAAGCACAATTTTGTGTATTCTTAAGCTACGCTCAGCCTTATAAGCCCTTGACAAACTTGTGTTATGTCAATGCCCCAAACAACATCAAATCCAGACCCCCACAAAAATTGAGAGGTACTCGGAGTTAACATTCCAGCTCACATTCAGATCAAATTTGACTTCAACACGATAATAATAGCTTTGAGGCACTTCTCTCAAAAGAACACCATATGAAAAGCTATACTTCCATACGATTCTGGGTCAAGGAACAGACTGATTAGAGTGACCCACACTGGTTTGCTAGATCTGCAAGCTATGAAAAGCGTGTGGCGGCTCCATAACAATGCAACTTCTCTGCCATTGCATGACCAGAGAGTGTAGCAAGTGGTGGTAGCAGGAATAAGGGAAATAAAATACTTGTATACCCCAAAGATAGTACACACAAAACCTTCTGCCTTCTTCTAAAAAGAGCTTCAAAAAGTTTGTATCTCACAGAACTTATCTAGTTTACAGTTTCCTTACAAAGCTGGAATTTAAACAAGCCCCAAGCCCCCAGATTTATGTATATTTTTAGACACCACTCTGCATTCCACTGAAATTGAGATCAAATGCAGTGTGTATAGTTAAGCACATGTATGAAGTCTTTGTTATGTCAAAACCCTGTTTATTTTCTTAGACTGCTCTCTTACTTTTTAAAGAAGAGGTGGAGTTTTAAACAGGGGTTTTAAATGGGATCAAAAGGGATATATGGGAAACTTGATGAGTTTTACTTGGAAATTTTGAATGTTCTAAGATTCCCGTTTATGTATTCATACAGTTGGAAATAAAAGGAGATTGTCTTTTAAATTCCTATGAACTGAAACTGCATGGCTTTGCAGATTTTCGATAACGTCTCTGTTCTCTGTCATAGGTAGGGTAAAAAGTGGTCCTTTCACTGTTTCTGAGTAAAAGGATTAAAGCAGTATTTATGGTATCTGTTTAGCTGGGAAAAAGAATTATGAGACATTATAGGAGACAGCTGTAAGAGGAACCTTCAAAGGTCTCATAAGTGACTTAAAAAATGTTCTGGAGGCACAGACTGGATAAGGAAGAGAAGCATTTTGGAGACAAGGTCCCAGGACATGAATGAAGGAAACTGTTACCATTTACAGGTTACCTAAATGTATGTAGCCTGACCTTCTGTCAGACTTCACATCCTTCCTTAAAATGCCATACCCTCACAAGAAAAGGTCTCTAGCTAGCCCAAAAATTGATTGTAATATTTGACTTCCAGCCTCCAGGCAGCAGTGGAAGCAGCTCCACTGCAGCATTACGAGTAGCCCGGCTGTTCGCACCTAAGCTGGTCAGGAGAGGAGCTGGCTTTCCCTCTCCCTTTCTCCCACTTCTCTTAGTGCAGAACCTGGGACGTAGCCAAGCAGTGAGCCAGCACCTGCTGGCCACCATCCTCTCCCTCCTGAGCTTCCCACCACATTGGTCTCCCTCTTGCCTGCGATGGGTGAGGATTCCTGCAAATAGCACAGTTTCCCAGTGGTGAATCACTGCTCTGCCAGAACACCAGAACATTACAGGCTTTTAAATTTTTTTTTCCTCCTGTGCTTTGCTTTTCTTACAATGTGTGATATGTGTTTGTACATAGTTCACTTATCTTTGTTTTCTTGCAATGTATAACATGTATTTGTCCATATTTAGCCCTTCTGCTTCTACGTAGGAGATCTGCTGGCAGGTAGAAGGGGGCAGAGAATTGCTACTGCCAAAATCCTTGCTGCATTTGGAAAGGGGCTGATTCACAGTAAAAAGGCCTGGATGCTGGACAAATGTGAAGCTTAATTGATTTATGTCTAATTGATGTAGCTAGACCTATATAGAACTCTACCACCAGCTAAACAGTATCAGGAACAAGCAGGATTGAGGGTCAAAGACTACCCTGGGACATTTAACAACTGGGGTTTAATAGAGTGTCAAACTGGAATAAAAGCCACATTGGCCCCCCTCCACAGCTGCACTTTACTACAAATCTAAATGGGGGTCATATTCCAAGGCCTCTGCTCTGACATGTTATGATATCCAAGAGTTTTTTCCAGTTGAACCCATCTTTTAAATCTCAAAGCTATTTGGTTTCACTTGTAGGGGAAGAGGTGAGTGGCTGAAAAAAAAAGACAAGAACATTGAACTTAAATTACTCTCTCAGGGGAGACCTTATTGATCTCTACAACTACCTGAAAGAAGGTTGTAGCAAGGTGGGGGTCAGTCTCTTTTCCCAGGTAACAAGTGATAGGACAAGAGGAAATGGCCTCAAGTTGCACCAGGGGACATTTAGATTGGATCTTAGGAAAAATTTCTTCACTTCAAGCATTGGAACAGGCTGCCCAGAGAAGTGGTTGAGTCACCATCCCTGGAGGTATTTAGAAGATTTGTAGATGTGGCACTTAGGGACATGGTTTAGTGGTGGAATTGGCAGTGTTTGGCTTATGACTGGACTCGATGATCTTAAAGGTCTTTTCCAACCTAAATGATTCTATGATTTCTATGATTCCTACTTTTGTTTATGAGAATAGATCCTAAAGGATCTACTGCAGAAAAAAGACAACTTTCCTCACGTTAATGTTAGAAATCCTTAATACATTTTCAGGATGATGATACACTTAACTATTGTCCCGATTGTCAATGTCCCTATTGTTCAATGTCCCTATTGTTCAATGTCCCTATTGAATGTGAGATTGTCTGCAAAGTACTCAGTAAGAACTGACCTCAATGCATCTAAAATGCACTGGAAATAATAATATGATTGAAGTTACTACTACTACTAGAGTTACAGCTACTAGTTTAGACAGTGTGTTTGAGGGTGATTCTATTCTCAGGACAAACAATTTAAAGTATCTGAAGAAAAGTTTATTTTCCCTGATAAGGATGCAACACTAAAGGCAGAGAAAGAAGAATGGGTATTACCTTCAAAAGACATTCCGCAGGCAGGAATAAGAAACAGAAAGGAAAAGAACTGTGTTGGGGGGATTTCTGCTGTTGGTAAAGTGCTGCACACACAATAAAATTTAAAAATTTGACTCCCGTATTGAGACAGTATCTCTGCTTGCATAGAAATTCTCCCAAGCAAAAACATGCATCTACTTTTCTGATTAATCTGAATTAAATTCTTGTGTTTAGAAGGAAATACACAATCTCTTCAGCCGCTGCTGGTGTGAGTCAGTCACAGTGTCTCTAGAGATTCCTTCTGCCGCATAATCCCACTGCAGCCTTGCTCAGGAATATAGATCTTTGCATAAGAGCTGCAGCACAGTTATTGTTTTTATATCTTTTTTGGTGAAAATCTTAAGGAAATGTGCACAAACATCTGGGCTGGGCAAGTAATAACCTCTGCCTCACCTATATCAAGTAACTAATAAGCCATTTGCCACTATTAAACGACTCATTGCACACCTTTATACAGAGATAACTTAAGTACACATCTTAAGTCTTAAATCTGGTGATGTACAATTATGTGTCAAAGGAATATAATCTGTTTGCAAAAAATCAGTGAGGTGAGATAGTTTTGAACCTTGCAAACACAGATTTTCCATTATAACTGTATATTTAGATAACTTTAATTACGAATGCCTAGGCATCTAAAACGTGTAAGAATCTTCAAAGGAGGACAGATAGAAGGGGAGAATGAGGGGAGAAGGCTTCTGAAAAGCAGCTAATCCTGTGGGCAGAGGGACTGAAGCTTGCTGTCCTGAGGTTTTGTGATCCGAGTTTTTAATAGTCCGTACCCAATTAAAAGTAAATTCCAAGCAAGCCTTTTCCTGGCATTGTGTGAGTCACAAGGTCTCTTTCCTGAGATATCTGATGTCTAATAATACAGCTGATCTGACACGGCAGACTTCTTCAGAAGACAAAGTCTTTGTCTTCTACTCCTCTGTTCATCTCATGAAACGAGTGAACTCTGTGCCCCATACCATCCCTCACAGTGCTCAAATTTGGCTGAAATTAGCCAACAATTTCAGGAATTATTGGTTGGGGACCAGCAGATAGTTACATAGTATGACTGCACATCTACTATTTCCTTGAGAAAAAGCCAAAGCAATGTTGTACTTTTAATGACTTCTAGAAAAGTAATTTAATATGGCCTTTACAGTTCCTATATAATTCATCCTTTTTTAGCCCAGCACAAAAACATATCTGATTTATTTACATTTTAGGGGACTTTTTCTCAGAAGCAGGTTTGGCCACCTGACCTGAGGTAGAACTCTGGACCGATCTGTTGTTGTAATTCTGGTGTTCCTAACTTTAAGCTGAATGCATGTATATGAAACAACTGGATAGATTTTAATAAAAATAGTAATTACTGTCTCTGACAGGGAGAGAGATGGCATTTTTTTCTTGACAATGCAAATGAAAATTATACAAATGTGAGCTTAAAGGTAGTTTATTCCTTTGTGTTATAAAGGGTCTTATTCAAAAACAGTGAGATAATTCCCAGATTTTTTTAGATGACTAGGAGATTTGATAGATGTCTCATGGAAGCCAATTGAAATGACAAGCAATTAATAAGATATAATATGCCACTATAACTGTTTTATACATCTTTAAATAGCCAAACTGAAAAATGTTTCTGATTGATCTTCAAAATATGAATTCTCTTTAAGGAGCACATTCCCATTTTTAGGTTATTCATACCAGGAGTTCTTAGGTGTGTCTAGGTACTCTCTATTCAATATTTTGTATTCAGCTGTGGTCAATGCTGGACAATTAGCTGATCTGCCCCTGTCATGTCATCTACCCACCAAGCAACTAGGTTTACATAAGTGTTACCAGCCATAATTCTTCTGACACTTCAGAGTCTTCTATGAGTTCTCCTACCCCCATCCCACAACATATGATCCATTCATTTGGTTACATGATTTGTCCCTTGTTTTTGAAAATATTCAGCTGTCTTCTTTCTTCACAGATGTCTAGGTCTCAGACTCATACTTTATCAGATTCAGGCTCAGACATCATCATTCAGGCACTGAATTCTGAGGTGTGGTGGGCTCCTTACAGAACAGAAGGCAAGTCAGCATTGATGTGATTCATGAACTTCAAGCACATTTGTTGCTTTATTGATCTCAGTAAAAGCACACAGAAAGTACCCAAGTGCTGTGCTGAATTAGAGCCCCAGATAGTATGTAAATTAAATGAAAACCAAAATGCTTTATAACAAAGTATTTAATTTCCATATTCCTCAAGGGACTTGTTGAAGGTGCACAAGGGTCTTGGACAGTCACTCTTTCTTCTCATTATCTGCCTGCTTTCATATTTAAAGAGTTCCAATTATTCTGACAGCTGGATAAAACGTTGTTTTCACAAACCGCAAGTCAGTGAAGGTATCAGGAAAACCTAACTCAAAAGCAATAACCATAACCTGCCCTCTTTCTCAATAGCTGGTTCTAATATGCTCTATATAATTGTAACCTTAATGATGTCACTATTGAATTCTAAGCTGCTTCAAGTTTTTCTTCTTTTTTTTTTTTTTGACAGATTAAGTGGATGTGAAGAGAGAGAGAAAGAACTTTTAGAGGTTAAGAGTGTTTTTGAGATTTGAAACAAATAATTAGTCTGGATATTTGAAAAAAATTTTTTTTTCCTGGAAGAATAAGTGTGTTCAAATTCTGATTTGTCAAAAATCCTTGTCCTCTAGAACAGAAAATTCACTAACCCACTCCATATAAATAAACTGCAACAATTGTACCAGCTAACGATTCAGAAAAGCCATGCATCTTCTCAGCTTTTCTCAGAACTTGTATTGCTTTCAAACAACCCAAACTCATTTGTTCTGTGACCATAATATTGTGCGTGATGGTTCTTTCATGTCACTTTTAACCCTGAAATATCTGCCTTTCACTTAACATCTTTGGTTACCCAAGAAGTGTCAGAGTGGGCTAGGATCCCATAACAATGTCCAGTGCTGTAGGTCCTGTGTAATTTGTGATAAGCAAACAGCAAAGTAACAGATGGTGGAGGTGGAAACGAGGGGCTTGCTGAGAATTAACAATGGAAGAAGCACCTAGTTTAAGACAAAACAATTGGAGAATTGTTGGTTGAGAAAGAAGTAAGAGGTCTAAGGAATGAATCAGAAAGGAAATTGGATACTGGCATGAAGGAGGGAAAGGAAGTGGTTGAAATGGCCGCTGAGGTGGTTTTTGGAGGATGGAGTTAAATGCCCTTGTATTCAGCTTTAAATTAATATTTGAGACATTGAGATCAAAGCCAAATATTGATCCAATGCCAAATGTCGATACCTACAGTGTTTATCAATGTGGAAAGACTTTAAATAAAATAGCAACAAGCTTCTGAGAAATGCTTAATATAGAATGATAGATGGGCAGCCTCTATTCAGTTCTCACTTTTGCACGAGACTGGTCAAATATCCAGACAGAAAATGTAATCCCCAGTTTGACATTATCTCTTCCCATTAAGTGCATAACGTACATTTAAACATCAGGACAAATTACTCTAAAATATAAGTGCTATGGAGACATGAAAAAGGATGGATTGCATTTTAGTTTAATTTAAAATAACCATGTTATCATTGGATATATAGAGACTATCCAAAATGAAGTATCCCAAACCAGTGATATATTACTTTATTTTTCAGTTGATATCCTTTCTCCCACTGATTCAAAAATCATTAAAAAGGAGACATTTATCTTGAAATGTCAAATTTCAATGTTAAGGACTAATTTATGTCTACAATATAATATACGAAACATATTCAGGAATTCAGTTCAAATGCTGTTACAGTGCCATCTGCTGAAAAGCAACTATGGCTAAAAAACATTTTAGCTACCGCTAAAAATCATTCTTGGTAGGATATCTGTAAATTCTTGGTCCATCCTGGGTACTTTTCATTCTTCTCTGCCCTACAATATCACAACACAAAATCTGTAGTACAGGAGAAGCTACAAACACTGCATTAACCCATATCGTTATGTGTAAATGGTATCACTGAAAGGTAAGCATGTATGTAAATGTCTCAAATAAGAGATTGCTAGAGATGCTTAAGGTTTAAATTGAGTTTTGTATATGCACAGCTCAAGGGCTGGATATAAGCATCAAGATTTTTACCCTCTGTCAGGTTACGTCTGATAAAATAGCCTAAATTTATTAAATGTTATTGTGTCTAAGAAAAAGTAAGCTGATGTGTGCTAGCTAATATTTTTTTAAAAATTTATTTCAATTCCCATATCTAGAATGCATCTCAAGCATGCAAATAATTATTTTAAAATTAACAAGACAGACTGCATGGATAAAGGTAAGTTTCTGTAGAAGCCTGAATTTGGGACATGTGGTAACAGCCCACTTGTCTGAACTCAAAGATTATTTCCTTTTTTTCTTCTTTTAATCAGAAATCGATCTGAGTTTCAAATTCGTTCTTAATTACAGCTGAATATTTTTGTGCTGCTTGCTGTGTTAAGGAGACTCATCATTCAGTCTTTTATATTTGCTTATGAATTCCTCTGGCTTCTCAGTCCCCAGTGAATCAAATTTTCAACAGGTCTCACCTAAGATCTGGTCAATAAGCTCAAAGCTGTGTACATGTATCTCCACAGAGATGCAGTGATTTTGTGGTGTACATACAGATGTACAGCATCCTGTCAGTAAAAAACAGATGATTTCTCTCCCCAGCCCCAAGTGATGTTTGAAATGCAGTCTACTTGGTGTTATCCTCCTGCTTGGAAATTTTGCAATGGCGCCATTTTGAGAAGAAAAGTAACAAAAGCTATTCCAGTAATTAATCACAAGCTGCACACTGTCACAGTGGACATTTCATAAATAACCAAGAGGCTGAAATTCATTTTCATAGGTTCTTCCATGAATAATTTAGACTTGTAAAAGCAAAGTCAATCAGCAGTTCACCGAAAGAGAAAAAGACTGAATTTCAATTAACTCTGTCAACCAGCATGACTAATTCTACCCACAGTTCAGCTGATGTAGGACATGCACAAGTTTTGCTCATAACTATTGAGCACTGTCTCAGGATCTGGCAGGTGAAAATGTTCAAAACTGTTTGTATGATTTTTTGCTAATGAGTGATATTAGGTATGAATTGCCCAAGCTAAGAAAAAATTACAAAGAGGCATGGATTTAAGCTTATGTTTTCCTACTTTGCTTTTTCAAGGTTTAAGTTCATATGTAACTGGATTCAGAGACCGGATCTAATCTCCTTAAATTCCTCCTATGATTACTGTTGTAAGATACACTTAACTCCAGAGGGTAAGTAAGTCAAAACAACTGAATTTCAACTCCATTTCCAACCTGTGCTCTGGCAAGCCTCTCTCCCTCTTCTCTTTTCCCCATTTCTTCAGTTTGGAAGAAATAGAGGTAGGTTTGCTTCTGGAGGATAATATTAGCCTCTGTGAATGCACCTTCAAACCCTTTCTTTTCCTGTGTCTTTCTCTGTTTAAAACTCTGGTAAACAGTGTAATGATAAAGCAGCACTTAGTAAGGTACAAAGGAAGTCTGGGGTAAATGCTCCTTATTTTACTCATTACAGACTTTCTCAGTAGCTACGCACTTCCAGGTTGAAAAAAAAATCACAAACCCCCACTCTTGGGGCAAGACATTCAAAAGATGTGCATAAGCATGTGGATGTGTTTAAAAATTTGACAGATGCCTGCGTCTGTAGGCACCAACTTAGTTGGAAATTTGAATTCAGTTTTCCTAAAATCTTCTCCTGTATCAAGAAGAAATACTGTGTATTTTGCCGAATGCAGCACTGTCTTCAATACAGAGAAAGATATCAGCAAAGGGACTTCAGGTCACTTCATTGTGTGCACTGGAGATGGTGAGTATAACAGGGGTTCCAGTTGTTAGTTTAAGGATTTTCAATCATGCCACTCTGTTTGTTAACCATACCCTAAAAGAAGACTGACTGATTTCTAAGAAAGATGTTAATTGACAACTGCTGCATATTCTGGGAGCTTTCAAAGGACTGTGAATTGACTACATGGTTGCAGCCAGCCTGATCCTCTTCTCTTTCTCTGCTTGCAAAAATGGATTATTTCCAACGGGCTTCATTTTGAAAAATGCCCTAACTTTGGTGTTGTTGTTACAATAATAGTAACAAGAGTAAGCTTGGCTGCCTATTTTGGCTCAGAGAAACAACAGAATTATAAATGCAACTGATGGAGAAAAAGAAGCATTACTCCAGCAAATTCTGAAATCACCCAGAACACTGCAATATTTAAAGAGGAAAAAAAAATAACAAGTGCAAACATTTCCCAAGTATAACAATTACTTAGCATGGTATCAAAGCCTTAAGATTTATTTTCGTTTAGGTTCAGTAACTTTCACGCAATTTTAGGGCAAGATCTAAAGTCCACTACAATTCTTTGGACCAGCTGCTGTTCTATTCAGTTATTACTTTGCAATGATCAAAGAGATCAATATTTGCCTGTGGGCTACAAAGCAATGGGAAATTTTGATTTTGGGTGCCTACTATGAGGTACTACAGAAGATTTTGATTTTCAGCCAGCAACCATCTTTGTAGAAAAGATGGTCAGGCAGTTAAACTATTGATTTAAGATGTGAGAGGCCTGAGTTCAAAGTTATCTCCTTAGGATGCCTGGTTAGATTGCTCAAGTCACATACTGCAGATGTGCTACTTAATTATTGTAAAGCCTTTTGACTCTGAAGCTTGGAAGCTGATGAAGATATTCTTACAACTAACTGCTCATATATACTGCAAAGAAAGACTTGAGATCTTTGGAATAAGAAGTTCTTTAGTGGGGGTATTACTATGTGCAGTGAAGGTCATTATGTATCATAGAATTATAGAATAGTTTGGGTTGGAAGGGACCTTTAAAGGTCATCTAGTCCAAGCCCCTGCAATGAGCAGGGACATCTTCAACTAGATCAGGTTGCTCAGAGCCCTGTCTAACCTGGCCTTGAATGTTTCCAGGGATTGTTCATCTACCACCTCCCTGGGAAACCTGTTCCAGTGTTTCACCATCCTCGTTTTAAAAAATGTCTTCCTTCAACCTAGCCTAATTCTACCCTCTTTTAGTCTAAAACCATTACCCCTTCTCATATCACAACAGGCCCACTAAAAAGTCTGTTCTGATCTTTTTTATAAGCCCCTTGAAGTACTGAAAGGCCACAACAAAATCTATCTAGAGCTTTCTCTTGTTCAGGCTGAACAACCCCAACTCTCTCAGCCTTTCTCCATCCCTCTGATAATTTTTGTGGTCCTCCTCTCGACCCACTCCAACAAGTCCATGTCTTTCCTGTGCTGAGGGCTCCAGAGCTGGACACAGTACTCCAGGTAAGGGTCTCACCAGAGCAGAGTAGAGGGGCAGACTCACCTCCCGCAACCTACTGGCCACACTTCTTTTGATGCAGCCCAGGATGCTGTTGGCTTTCTGGGCTGCAACCGTGCACTGTTGGCTCATGTTGAGCTTTAAATCTACCAGTAACCCCAAATCCTTCTTGTCAGGGCTGTTGGCAATCCCTTCATCTCCCAGCTCATATTGATATAGGGAGTTCACCCAACCTGGGTGCAGGACCTTGCACTTGGCCTTGTTGAACCTCATGAGGTTCACATGCACCCACTTTAGACTTCACTGAACACCATTAGGATTTTTGGGCATCATTTGCTTCAAATGTTCTTTCACAAGTAGTCATTATCCAACTGTACTTCTGCAGATTAACACAGCTCAATCTACAAGTAGGTAGTAGGAAAAGTCTTTCATTTTAAGTCACATTAGAATTTACTATTCTATAGATAGAACATTATAGAGGTATTCTTTTAAGTGCCATGGAGATACTCTCCTTGCAGTTTACAAGCCATGTCAGCTTTGCTTCTATAGGGTATAGGTTTCCTGAATAAACAAGTGATTTCTTCTTCATTTTTGGAAGTGTATGCAGTGCTGCTGTGCATGGCACCAGACCACAAGCATTGTTTATGTGCACTCTGCCAACTATCTTCAAGATGCTCAATGTTCTTACACTCTTCAGTCAGTTCCTGCCCTAAATTACATATTTAAAACCCTAATGGCTTCAGGGAGATGGTTTCTACCTGTTCAGGGCAGAAACCTCCCCTGCCACTTTTCAGAGAGGCTGCTTTAATCCCCACCTTGGAATTTCAGGCGCTTGCACTCTGTCCAGCAGTTTTAGAAAAAACAGCTCTGTTGATCAAAACGTTATCCCTCCCTCAGTGTTTTGGACTACAGATTACTAGAAGTCAGGGAAAGAGAGTGCTTAAAAAACGCACTTGATAGTTCCCCAATTTACAGTCCTCATTATACGTAAAAAATTAGAACTCCATTACTGTTCTAAATATCACAACCACTGATATTTCAGGGCTGTGCAGAAAAGTCAGGAGTTAGAAGACAGTGGGAGATATTCCAGCATATCGAGGTTCTGCAGGACACTGTCTGCTGTGCCACACAGGCTACGCAGCAGGGCAGAGAGTGAGAAGAAAAGCACAGCCAAAATGTACTTGTAGTTTCTACTTAGAAGATACAGTGTAACCTCTTTTGAATAAGACAATAGTATGTTCAATAAAAAAATGTGCAAAGGCAAGGGCATTGGGTACACGTGTAAGAGCTGAACACTTGTTATCTCTACAACTATCCTTGGGAAGCATTGTCACTCCATCCTTTCCCTTCCCTTTCTTTGCTCTTACCTGTCTTTCCAGAGAGGCTTTACTGATATTTGCCTAAGGCAAGATTTAGCAGGAGCTGCAATATCTTTTTTCAAACTTAACACAATAGGAGGAAAAGATAAGCCCTCAGGTATGCAGACCCTTCCTTGACTACATGCCAAAAAGTCCTTGTGCTAACTGGAGGGTTTTGTTTAAAAATATGTTTCTCCAGCTTGATAGGGAACAGATGTGGACTGTTAGCAGAAACATATGAAATGGAGATTTTCACAACCTGGCTTGGGGCTCATTTACATCTATGTTTTTAGTACAGATCAGATTTACTAAAATTCTTGGTCACAGAATAATATGGAGGTGGAAGGGACCTCTGGAGATCACCTAGTCCAATCCCCCTGCCAGAGCAGTCAGTAGGGATTTATACCAAGCTGCTAGATAAGAGATATCTGAGGAGCTTGGGTCTTCACTCTGGAAATGTTGTTGGGAAAGTTACAAGCTTGGAGTTCAGCTGTGCTTTGGGAAGGGTCCATGGGCCCTCATCATACATGAGTGTGAATATTCTAAGGACCCACGTTTGGAAAGAGAAACATTAAGTCTATGGCTGGGTCTTTTACTTGAAGTCTGTTAACCTTTATAAACCTAACCCCCCATTTTTCATTTTTTAATGCAACAATTACTTTGGCTAAGATTTCCCAGAAAAGCTAGAAGGCTTCAGCCTTCCCATCTTCCTATCACCAGCCAGCTGGCTGTGCCCTCCCATGGAATGTCCTGAGGTCACAGTCTTCGTCTGTATCTCTTCCTGGTCATCCTCTTTTATCTTATACAACATACAACTAGAGTGTGCCTAAATAAAATACTGCTTCCTGCTCCAGTGTAAAAAGAGTAGAATTTAACTAAGACATCGTGGACAATTTATTTTTAAAATTAGTTCTCAATCTTAAAATTGAGCTCACTGCTAAGGCACTGAAGAAAATCCTGCTTCACTTTACCAGATAGATTTAATTAGAAGCAAATTTAAAGGCACACTAGTGAATATTCAACCCCACTTACTGGCTTGTCCCAAGTCCTTTTGTACTGGCTTCAGTGCAATTTAATGGCATATCATTGAGAACCAGATTCTTAAATATTCTGCAGAAGAAAGACCTCAACTTCAATTGCAGAATCTGCATTTTGTGATGGCAAAACCAGATTCCTTCCTAAATTACAGGATAAGTAGACTCAATTTAGATATGCAATTTTAGCTGTAAAATGAAATGGGACTGGGGTGGGCGAAGGGGGTAAGTGGGTCGTGGGAGTGGGAGTGGGGGTGGGGAGGGGGACAGGAATGCATTTGTTAAAATAAAACAGGTGTGGTCTGCCTAATTCCAGTCCCTAAACAAGGAATATGTCTTTGGCATGTTTGTGAAACAAATTTCCAGGTAAAACACGTTTACAAAAAACAATGTTTCCCAGCCTCCACGGGCACACAAAGTAAGTCCTGCATTTGACACTATATTTTACCCTCTGTATTAACCTAAAGAGATGTGTATCAACAGAAAACAAAAGGTAAGATCTGGTCATTACTAGTCCACAAGGCTGAATTGGAATAACGGGTCTATATAGCAAGATTTAACAACTTGTTGCCAAACATCTGAATTAATAAAATTAGGAGAAAAAAATCCTAATGTGTATTTTTTAAAGCTTTTGAACACGGTGAACTTTCCACTTTGTTTTTCAGAATTGTATCTCAGTGTATTGTCCAGCTTCTCATATATTTTCATAATAGTAATACTTAGCACTGCCATAACGGCTTATATTTTCCTGGCTGCATGCAAACAATTACTGATGTGCATCCATATTGACACAAATTAGGCCCACATGTAGCTTTATCACGCACATACAATTTCTCCATCATTTAATCTCAGTCGTAAATGACAACTTTGGAATTCTCTGCCTCTCTAAATCTGCATTTCTCATTGAATTTAAATGGATCTCAAATCTATAAATAACTGCATCAACCCTGAATATTGCATTCAATTACTTTGAGTTTGCTACTGTTCACATGGCATTCATGCTGGTCTTTCATGCTGTTTGCATTAGCAAACCTCTTCTTTCTAAAACAGCCTCCTGTATTCATGATTAACAACTCAATCTGAGGTTGAATTTTTTAAGCTTTTTCTCCGACATCTCTAGTCGGGTAAATTTTTTAAAAAAGTACAACGGGTGATCTGCGGCTACAGCTCGACCATTGTTCTTTTAAACAAGACTTCATTTGGAGTTCTAACAACTGGGTTTCAACAGAAATAGTTGGTTTGTTTTGCAGAAAGCAAACTGAAGTGTAGCAGGGAATTATAGGGAGAACAATAGCATCTTATTACCAGCAGACAATGCATGTAGGTGCCCCGTAAAAGAGGGTCAGGCTGTGAAGTGCTCATTTCAGGCAGCTGCTGCTCCCCACTGGTAGGAAAACTGGCGTCACTGGTTGTGCCTACAATGCTGTTACAGAGCGGCCCGGACCAGGGATGAATTTTCTGTTTCATCTTTGGCTGCAGCAGCAGCCTCGGGGCTGGCCCTGGAGAAACACTGTGAGGAAACTTTCAATGCTGATTGTGTCACAGTACACAAGGAAAGGTGCATCTCACAACCACGGGCTGCGTATTACACCCTGCTGCTGGGCAAGGAGCCTCTCTCTAGCTCCTCTGGGCTAAGAAAATGTTCTGGTCACCCAGCATCCATGATTATGGGGGCTGAGTGTTAACTGGTGCAAGAGCAGATGATATCTAGAGTTTAGGCTGCTCACAGGGCAGTATAAATGTACAGAGCCCAGTCTTCCCTGTGGCCCGTGTTTCAGGTCATTAAGGACAGCCTGAACATCCCTCTTGGGAAAAAATTAAGTGCTCCTTAATATGAATATTAGATTGACAGTTCAGATCTTAATAGGTAACCAAGGGAGATAAGATCAAGAGCAAACTCAGAGACCAGTGTTAGTTCACATGAGCATAGGCAATTCTATTAAGAAACACAGAAAGGACTATGCTAGAAAGGACTCTGAAGACCTGTCCAGATCTATTGTCTGATAAAGGCCTGTGACGTTCATTTATTGATGACCAACTCTATGGAATAAGAGCCTCTGTGCAATACAGGAGTTGATAACAAGTGACTTGCCCAGATACTCAACACTGCTACATGTAAAGAAAATGGGTATTTTACTTCAAAAGCAGGGGATTATTTCAACATCTTATCGAAATGAGGAAAAAAAGAGATATTCGTCCTCACTGGAAGCTATTAAAAAAGCAATACAGGAGTTGATAATAAGTGACTTGCCCAGATACTCAACACTGCTACCTGCAAAGAAAATGGGTATTTTAGTTCAAAAGCAGGGGATTATTTCAACATCTTATCGAAATGAGGAAAAAAAGAGATATTCATCCTCACTGGAAGCTATTACAAAAACCAAGAGTGAAACATGGAGATTTTAAATGGCCCTCCAAGTTTTCTTTTCTTCTTTTACTCACTTGTGCCTCATATGTGCGCAGGTTCCCTTCTTGTTAGA
Organism: Xenus cinereus; assembly: GCA_025774025.1. Taxonomy (NCBI): domain Eukaryota; kingdom Metazoa; phylum Chordata; class Aves; order Charadriiformes; family Scolopacidae; genus Xenus; species Xenus cinereus. Next base: position 184,173,019 of record JAOXJK010000001.1, on the reverse strand, counting down.
GGTATACATGTCCAAGGTGGTCCATTGTGGTTAAGGCAAACAAAGTCACTTTTATTTCAGAGTGGGAAAATAATAAAGGAAAAACCTATTGGGACTGAGGTATAAGGCAAGAGAGGCCTTTGAGATCCGTTCACTTTTCAGTGCCTGGTTTGCCTGGGTGAGGATTTCACATTTGCTGCTAAAAGGCATACCTTGACTTATTGATGGGGAGAGATATGCGCTGATCCATGTACAATCCATGTTTCACTTCAGCTCTTTTCCAAGAGCACCAGTGGGGCCCCAGCCTGCCACTGGCTCTCATTCTTCTTAGCAAAATTAATCTCTGGGCAAACATAGCCCAACTTAAAAAAATTCCTTTTATTCTAAACCGAAAACAAAAACAAATAAATGTACTATGAAGAGAATGCTCCTCAAGGCTCCATTCCCGTAATGATTTATAAACAACTGTCCAATGTAAGCCAAGTGTGCTATGTGTCTGCTAAAAATATTTAAAAGATACCCTTGCTGTTACAGTAATTAAACATGCATGAGACAAAAAATAACAAACACACAAAAATAGCCACTGTTGCCCAAGAAGATTTATAAATATAATAATGGAAGAGTTACATTTAATAAGTAAAACAAAATAGTGTGGTAACAGTGGACAAGAACATAAAATCCCCAGAAAATAATGTGTTGTGTTAAAGAATAACAAAAAAAGTAAGTCTGAAGGGCAGAAAATAATGATGAATAATACTGAATGAGGAAACAAAATATTGGTGAGCAAGAGACTACAAATGCTCAAGGCTGCATGAACAGCATGATTATCTAGAGTGATTACTGAATTTTCTTATAAATCTTCACAATGAATTTTTGACTAGAAAGAAAAAATAAATACCGACTTCCTATGCCCAAATGCAATGTAATTTTTTCCTTCCTCTTAGCACGCAATAGGGATTTATTATTTTTTTTAATGTAGATTTGTTTTGTGTGACCCACGTCACTCACTTTGTGAGTAGGCCAAACTTCTGATGACTCAGATACTGTAAAAAACTGAGCAAAAGCAAACTTGATAGTCTCATAGTTATCCATTTATGCTAGATAGTTGTAAACATTATTATGTTTTCTTCTTATGCTAATGAATAGTTCTGACTTACACAATTAAAATCTTTAAAATGACCAGAGCAAGAGGTATTTATACATCACAATGATTTCCAGCTGCTTTGTTTTCTTATTGTAGCCCTCCCTTTTACAAGTGTATGTAAGAACTTTTAGTTCTGAGAATTAACTTCAGAGGAGAGACAAACAAGTGATTTTTATATTGTTTCACCTTCCCTCTTTGAGCTTTATGAGTGTTGCTACTGACACACCATTTAATTGTTATTATTCCAGGGAAAGATCTACCTAGATTAAATGTAAACTGTTGTAACATTCTGGATATCACCAGACAGTGACCATTTATATCATGTGAGATTTTTTTTCCCATATTTAAAGTCTTTGGTTCCTTAATTTTACCAATCTCTGTCTGAATATCCGAATTGGGGCCAGGATCCATCCAGCTTTCAAGTTGCAAGCATAAAAAACCCCTGAACTTTCTTTGTTTCCAGAAACAGAATAACCTCTTATTTTGTTGTGTATATGTGTGTGTTTAATGGCAGCACTGTGCTTTGCTATAGCAAAAGTGAATACCTGTCCAGATACTCTTTTAAGTATCATCACACAGCAGAAAGTTTATGGGAAAACCTGTTAAAACGTGGAGGCTTTGGTTCTGCAGAGATTGATGCCACTGACTGCCGGGAGGTAGGTGTGTTAGTTCTGTGTTTCACTGTCAATTTAAATGAACCCAAAAGTCGAGTGGAGTTCATTCCTCTCTTCTTCCTCCTGACATCATGTCAAACAGCTTTGGCACTTGTTTTCACTTCAGAGAGAAAGATACTTTCGCTGTGCTGCTGGTTAGAGTGCTGTTTGCCAACCTGCAAGTCACACTCTGCAAGGGAGACACAGTGATGAAGGGGAGATAAGGTTCAAAGCTCAACTTACCCAGATTCGCCAGGCTCCTTATTTCTAACCCCAACCAAAGCCAGGGTTTCTGTGAGAAGGCAGCGCTGGTGGTCCACAGTGTACCCCAGGGAGATGCAAAAGTGGCAGAGGTGAGGAGGCAGCACTGAGAAGAAGCAGAGCCTGGGAGGTGGGAACATCAGCATAAGAAGGCAGTGCCCTGGCTTGAGCAAGACATGGCAGCATCACCGGAGAGGGCAGGGAGCTTGATGTGGGAGAGCAGCATGGGACGAAGGAGGAGGCTCTGGCAGGGGTTAGAGGAAAATAGGAGGAGGCAGAACCACTGAGACCTCCCTAACTGTGGTTGGCAACCACTAAGATCAGTTGTTCATATGAAATATGGAATTGAAAAGGTTAAACCTTTACTCTAAATTCAGGCAGGGGGATTTTACCCTGGGTCTCTAACTTTCCTTCACAGTGTCCCACTCAACTAATCTAGTGCAGAATTGATATCTTTCACTGTGATAGGTACATCCCTGGGAAGATTTTTCGTTTCAATGGTTTTGCATTTTAAGTTTCCAAACCAGCTCCAGTATATGGCTGCAGAGCTGGTTTCAGTAAATAAGTACCATCTGCCCAGGTTTTCCCAGGGCTGGTGCCAACTTTGCAGAAATTTAAAAGCTTTTTTAACTAGCTCGGTCCAAACACAGATTTAGCAACTTTTATTCTATGCTGCTTAACTTGAGTTTGATGGTCGTTACTTTACTGGTTCAGTAGAGTTATATAAAATTAAAAAAGGCATACACAAGAAAAAAAAAACGTTTAAGCATTCTATGGGTTTAAAACAATGATATGAAAACCTGCTGCTCATAACTCCTCTAGAAAAGATATATTTTTCTATAGATTGCAAAGTTGACTTCCCCAAAAGATTGTTATCGGAAAGACACAGGATTTCACAGGTCCCATGTCAGAATGCACATGCAGCGGAAAGAATCCCAACATGGGAAAATAGGTTGATTTAACAAACTGAAATAAATAGTGTGTGTCTGAGCAGATAATAGGCAAGGTATTACAAAGGAACTCTCCAGCTAACCATATTTTATCAGACTTTGAAAAGAGTGCACTTAAATTATCCAGTATATTCCATGTACATGCTATGCACCAGCTTGTTACATATACATAACTGTTTCTCCTTGCACCAACTAAATAAGGAAGTTTAAGATAGATATTTTAGAAAACTATTCTGGAAAACTCTTAGAAAAAACACATTTTTTCTTGTATTCAAAAAGAGACATGAAAAAACTCAGAATATTCAGATTTCACTCAAAACTTGCAAAAATAAAATTCTTTAGTTATTGTAATACACAGTCTAATATTGAATTAAAATGTAGGTCCTGACACCAATGCTGGTTTAAAGGACAAAAATTCTAATGAAATACTTTTGCGTTCAGGTCAGTTCTGTAGGAACACACAGATTCTTTGCCTGTTCTCTGAGGATCAAGACTAGAACAAATCACTCCTCAGTCAGTTTTCTCAGTTTCTGGGACTAATTCAAAGCATACATATACATATATATATACAGGTGTGTGTACATATATACATACATGTGTGTGTACATATATACACATGAAAGTTCTGAGGCTGAGAAACCAGGTTAGAACTTCAATGTGTTAGGTGGGCTCCACTTTCTTGCGCTACATTTAAGCCTATCTACCATCCATACCCTTTATACATGCTCCTGTAGTGTTCACGATATTAAACAAAACCCAGAAGAAGAGCAACTGGCCTAGAAGATAAAAATAGCAAAACCAGTGAAATGGATTGATAAAGATCATGGAACAGAGGTTTCAGTTCAGTATACAGCAACAGAGAGAAATAACAGGCTGATTTCAGAGATGTGTCAAAGAATCAGAGCTGAGAGAAAAAACAGTAACTGCAAGAGCGATGACAAGGAGAACCCTTGGAGGGCTGAGTTTGTAATCAGTGCTTCAAAGAGGGAAAGCAGGAATTGAGAGGGATTTTCACTCTACTTTTCAAAATATGGAGTGCGATAAAGACAAAGACTGAGCTGGAATAAGAAAATTAGTCCCTTCATAAATCTTGGGGAAAGATGAGGACCCTCACTATATCTAAGCCCCTCTGAACCACATCTGGCCTGTAATACACAGGCTGCACTGTAAACCCTCTTATGTTTGGGAAAATAGTAATAGACACAATTAATAATTTTGACAAGTCTTGCATTTGCCATGATGTCAGCAAAGGTCTGACATTAGGAACCTTACAGGCTCATTCTTCAATGGTGAGAGAAAATATGTCACTTTGGTTCTAGGCTTCTGTATTGACACATACTCTATTTATGCTGAGGCATTTTAGGTCCAGTCCTGTAACTGGTATTTACCTACAAGTCAGGCTGTGAGCTCATCCGAGTAACTCACTTTTTCTGTCAATATGATTATTGATAGTGATTTAAGCAAAACTAGTACGTAATGACAGTAAGTTCTATAATACACATAATGGTACTAATATCTCCTTGCCTTGAGCTCTATATTCCATGTTAAGGGCATTAACATGTACTCTATGTTACTGTTTCTCTTCTCATTTCTTGGTTCTTTTAGAAACTCTTTTTTCTTTCTGTCTGCCCTTGGATTTTATAGGTACAGGTACCTATTAGGTTAGATGTGATATGAAATGTAAAAAGTTTCAGAGTTCTCATTGGGAGAGAACTCTGAAGTGTTTTTCCATGGAGTATTTTTCAATGTTTTTAAATTGAAAAATTCTACAGAAGCAGAACATTACAAAAAGAAGAAAAAATTGTTCCTATGGAAAACCATTTTCATAAAATGCAGTACTTCTGACTCACTACCAATGTCAATCAACTGCAGTAAAAAATTGGCCCTGAAAGAGGAGTTGTTCAAATGATCTTTGTCTGAGGACAAAGTGGGTCTCAAAATTGCACATGAAGTCTTTGAAGCCCTACACAACGGGCTTCGATTAATGATATTATTCTCACTATTGTAATTTTTCCCTGCTTTGTCAGCAGGTTACATTCTTATTCCTGTTGCATTGTTGAGCTAGCTTCAGCCCAGCTTGACATTTTGCTGCCCTTATCGTCTTTTCTCTGCAACTTCTGATTGACTGTAATTTTTTTCTTCTTCCTCTCTCTCACTTGCATCACTCTTCCCTGCTTCCAGCACAGGACATTTATTATTGCCCTTTTACTTTTGAGCAAACCCTCTTGAATACATATTAGATGCTTTTTGATCCTCACATTTTCTTTTTGCTGAGAGATGGCTGTCTCTTCAATCATTTGCCATGTCAGAAGGATCCTTAGCAGTCATAAATCTGCAGAACTCCACTGGAATCACTCTGTTTTATATTAGCAGAGGATCTGGCATAAAATCTAAAGACACTTCTTGTGTGGTACCTCAAGAGCAGCCTTGTTATTTTCTATCTTTGGTTTATAATCTTGTCTTTAAAGAAAAGAATGCATCACCCACTTGTAGTAACGTAGTATCTTTTAATAAGCTATATATACTTTAACAATGAAAAATGGATTTTACAAAATCTTTTTGGTTCCACTCACTTAGGTTGTCACATTCATATTTGGGAAGATCTGTAGAGACTTTAGATAGGAGACAAAATGAAAACATGTACATTAACTGAAACAGTCCCTGTGGCTTGTGAAATCAATAGATTGAAAGATCTGTCAGATCACAGGAATATAGTTCAGGAGACAGCAAATTTTCTGCTGCTCTGTACCTTCATACTGTTAAAATTACTGTAGGAATATAAAACACAGACCAGAACAAGCAGCAAAGGCTCATTACAAGTGAGCTGAAATGCACTTTTTAACCTTGTGGAAAGGGTGACATTTGAGAGCGTTCCCGTAATAGAGACCAGGGTTTCAATGACTGCACCAGCACTTCCTAACTTATCTTTGGGGTGGAAAACCAATTTCCAAACTGCGTTCATTGTTGTTTCAAACACAAAAGGCTCCCTACTGAACACAATAACCCTTTCCAAAGCACAAAGAGATCTGTGTAGCTTTGTACCATGGCATTACACAACTAAGGTTCTCATTTGCAGTTGTTCAGGGAACATAAGCATTAATAGGGACAAAAATCTTTGAAAAACCTGTGTAACCTTTCCCCATTAAAAGAGAGAGCACAGAAAATGCTAGGGGATCAGCTATGAACTAGAACACTAGAGTCATTTCAAGCTCTCCAGAGAAAGAAGGAGGAAGAATTGCATTTTTCTGCTGATGAATAGGAGAGCAATGCACTATGACCCAAGTCTCCCTGCCCTCTGGGGAGATGTCCATATGGCATCCCCTAGATGATGTGAAGCTCTGTCATCTCACGTTTTTGTGCCCCAAGAGACGATTGGGGTTATGTTCCTTTTTGGGCCTTGGCCCAGTAAGACTCCCATTGATCAAATTAGCTGTAGGTAAGCCCTTACCCACTATCATTGGAAGTGATACTCAACCACCCCAGTGTACCCCTCTGTAAACCATTGCTTTAGTTTCTGGAGGGCTGGACAATGAGCCTCTCATTTCCCTGGCAAGTCTGTAACACTCCTGTGGAGACCACAGAGAATTCCCTCACTCTTGATTATGCCATCAAGTTTTATAATTCCTATTTATAAAGTTCTTCCAATGAGGGAATACCACATAAATCTGAATTAATAAATAGTTTCTCTGCATATCTAATTTCTTTCCCTTCTGTCCTGCAGCCAAGAAAGTACTGTTAGGAAAATAAAGGATCCCCTCTATTTCCCACAGGGCTAAGATAAGAGGTATTGCTCCCCTCCTGCCTATTTTGAGTGCCATGCAAAATTGTGTTTGCCTGTGTTGTTTCAGAAGCACGGCATAGCTGCAAAGCTCACCTCAAAAGCTCTGTGATATCTATAATACCATAATTCAGGTGTTAGTTTGCACCCAAGGTCCTTATTTTTAGCTTTGTCTGTACTGCTAACAGGGCTGCTTTTTGGCCTTCAGGAGAGTAGCACGGCACATTCATGACCAGAAGAATAAACTTTCTTTTCCCAAAAGGAGGGCAGTCATTACACTCGTGCTAGTAGCAACATATACTATAAGATATTAGCAAATCAAATCTGGTTTCAACCAACAGCATACCACAATGTGGTAATAGTAATGGCATACAACAGTGTTTCTATCTAGTCTTGGGCTGGAACAGTTTAAATCATAATTAAAATACTCCTTTTAAAAATCTATTTCATGATCACATCACCAAAGCGTGACTTCTTACTTGGCAATTCTTCGATTAGGTATTTCATACAGGCTGAGGGATACATGGAAACAAGAATAACAGGCTCCTTATTCCACTTAGCTTAATGTGCAGGACCACCCTGTGACACTTCAGTTGTCTGTCAGAGACAAATCTTGCAATCTCCTGGACATCATTACTTAAAGGAGGCCTACAAGAAAGACAGGACAAACTTTTAAGCAGGGCCTGTTGCGGTAGGAGAAGGGGTAACGGTATTAAACAAAAAGAGGGTAGATTTAGACTAGATAGAAGGCAGAACATGTTTACAATGAGGGTTGTGTAACACTGGAACAGGTTTCTCAGAGAGGTAGTAGATGCCCCATCCCTTGAAACATTCAAGGTTAGGTTGGACAAGGCTCTGAGCAGCCACATCTAGTTGAAGATGTCCCTGCTCATTACAGGGGCTTGGACTAGGTGACCTATAAAGGTCCCTACCAACCCAAACTATTCTATGATTCTATGATCCTATGATCCTTAGCACCATGTACAACAACTTGACAATGACAACCACCATTAGCATTCTGCAGTAGAGCACAGTAGAAAAATCACTGAATATGCGACTTGACAGTGAAAGCTGATATGTACCTAGATCTTTCCATAATATAATCATATCCACGGACATTTTTTAATTTTTTTTTTTTTTAAATCTTACCTATTTTAGTAAGAATAACGCTGCTGTAGAATATGTATTTTTACATTGTGGCACCTAAGATCCTAGTTACAAGTTTTATTTCCCTCACAAATTAAGTGAACTGCTAGCAATCGGTTTTCAGTTGTTCTTAATAAATTCAGGGGCATTTAATGGGGGGGATTTCCTAATATTAGGTCAAAATTGTTGTCATCTAAACATCCTCAAATTTTTTTAACATTTTAGTACTAGTGCTTTTTTTTTCATAATAGATTGAAACTTTGTATTGATGGTCAAGCAATTTGCTTCCTTAAACCAGTGCTCAAGGAAAGTATGCTATGCACAGCGCAGAAAATGCGTGAGACTCCTGGGCCAGCTGTATCATCTCAGATAACAGTAAAAGACTGAGTGAATTCTGCAAAATTGATAGAATTTATCCTGAATGTGCTGTGAACAAAGACGGACTTTCAGCTCCATCTGTTTGGCATTCTCTGTGGTTTCCATAAAGGTTTAAAAACCCTTTTATTACTTAATTCAAACAACTACAGGCTTTTGCCCAAACCGAAATACATCATAACTGGTCTGTGGACATATGTTTGGGCATATATTCTGCATTACATAATCTTACACCAGTGAAACTTCTTTCATGCTAAAGTCCATTCATATCTGTCAGCGCTAATTGGTTTTGGCCTATCTGGGTGGTATTTGCCGGGAATGAGCTCTTCCCAGATTTTGCAGCTGCATTCCTTGGGTGCCAGATTGGAGGCTGGCTGGGTAGTAATCTGATCAGTGCTTTGTCAGCTAAAGGACTGTGGCCAGATAAATTAGAGAAAGGCAAGGCCTTACCTGTCACTATCTCATGGTAACTGTCAGGTCTGATGCGCACTTTGTCGTCTTGGAAGCAAAAGTATTACACTGTCCTTCTGCCTTGTACAGGTAAAATTGTCTGGATCTTGGCACTTCCTTCCTGTGGGCTGTCATAACCAGGAGAAATCAAATAAAGCCATATATGCGTATGTCCTTCACATGTGGTTTCCATGAGCAACAGAAATATTTAGTATGCTCTCTGCTGCTCTGTTCTTATACATGTTCCCTTTTGTTTGGGTGCAAGGAGCCCAGCAAATAAAATTGCCCTAACTTGTTTTGTATTCTGAGGAAAACCAGCAAAATTTACAGTGCTGTAGGGTCTATGAAAATGAAAGCAAAAATCCAGGATTCTATCCTTTTGGGGAGAAAGTGAGAGTACATGCACTCTGGGATAATGCTAGGAAAAGCTGCCCATTCTCAGAAATTTCCCTGACATACCAGAAGAAAAGGTTTAATATGAGTATCCACCCGTCTTCTGTCACCCACACCTTGGGGATGGCATGTTTACTGTTCTCTCACTGTTTGGCAGTGCTAAGGTTGTGACATCCCAACACAAGCACCATCCCCTTACCATGTGGATGCCCAACACCAAGATGGTTAACACAAAACCAAAAAAGTCAGGATTTCTGTAAGAGACGGTCTGGGCTCTGTCACACACAATGTGACTCCAGCACCACCCATAAAACTAGTGCTTCTGTTGCAGTTTTCCCTCCAAACAAGTGGAGAATCATGACAACCTCTATGGGATATGGATCTATTTGCATTTGATAAAGCCGGTGGCATTTTTTTGAAGCCTGTTTTAAGATGAGTCTCACGTAAGACCCATAGAGACTGAATTATCTAAGAATACATATAAAATCAGCTAGATTAATGAAGCTTTTGAAATAAAAAGTGTTTACGTGTGTGTATGTGTCTGCCAAGGCATTGAAATAAAACAATAGAATTTCAGTCAGAAGAGTTTTCATAAAGGCAATGGGATTTAGTTATCATATACATTTTCTCCATAAAAATTAAGAAGTTTCAGTAGTAGGTTTTCTAAAAACTATGCAGATGAGTGTTTCAAGTCCTAGGAATATGGGGTGAATTCTTGACCTCAGTAGATGGTTTGCCCTTGACTTCAAAGGAGATGAGACATCATTCACAGACACTGGAAGAGCAAAGAATCTTTTAAGTCAAAAGATGTGCCTTATAGCCTCAATATTTTCTTAGAGTGTACTTTCTGATCTCATTATTTATCAAACTAATCTTAAAACCAAGAGGCAAAAAAATATCTTTTGACTGTTTTCCATATCATTCAAGATCTGACAAGTAATGTTTCCAATTTTTTAAAAGCTGTATTTTTTAAATTTTTCTTTTCACTCTTGGTTGCAGCACTGTGGAAGGAAGATACTTCCTTTCCCTTTCTTTTCACTTCAAATATTTATCCTGTAGTTATTGTTTATCCTACCTACCTGTACTTGACACTTTATTTTCCCCTTCGCTGCCTGAAATCCCAGTAACTTGTCAATGCTAAGAATAAAAACAACTACTCAGAACATCATCTGACATTAATTAACCTTGATTTCAGGGCAACTATGCTTTCTTATGCTGGTGAATCATAAGGCCTCAATTTTCACCAATGATCAAAATCACATCCTAATAGAAAGCAGGGGAAAAAATCTTGCAAATTTCACTGAAAATTACACTAGGAGATGGGGAATGCTTCAAAGTGAAACCCTATATAGAAATTCAAAGTGCTGCATGACAAAATATTTGGAAATGTGTATCATTGTTCTGACATCACATGTAAAGTCTTGTCTGATCTGCTGGACCTCCAGATAATTTTTCTTATTGCAGATATCTACATTTTGGGTTGTTTTTGTTTTGTTTTGTTTTTTGTTTGTTCTTTTAATAAAATGATGTCTTGTTTAATTTAAAACAGTAGGATTATACCCTTGAATAGAAAGAATCATAGGATTATACTATTTTCTTTACAAAATACTGCACATTTAGAAAATTAGTTACCCAGTCTCTCTTGGTGAGTATTTAATATATTCTGATTGAAATGAGACATTGCATATGATTCCAGTGAAAATCACCATGGGAACATTTCATTATTTATGTCTGTGACAGGTTGGGGGAAAAGGGCTTAGCTGTCAAAGTATAACAGTGTATTACTAAATCTTACGATTGTAAAATTCTCTTTTATTATGTTTTAGAATATAAAGGTCAAATGTGACTTTAAAATAAATGATAAATTTAATCTTTATTATAACTCTGCGGAACTGAATGAGATAAAGAAGAAATGTGGTAAAAGGAAGACAAGAAAAAGAAAATGAACTGAAGCAAAGCAAAGTACTTCTAATGTATAAAAACTATTGGAGTGTATTTTATAGCAGTTCCACATATGGATTAGATTTTTATTATATTGTTTAACTTGCTAGACTCCTTTTCTGACAAGACACTGAAAATCTGTATCATCTAAAGCTATGAAATACAATCTAGTGTTTATACATACAGTATATTCTGTTAAATTAATGTATACAACAAATGATAATATCCCAAGCTGTTAAGACGATACTAAAAGTAAATAAATTCTTTCTGCCAGATTCCTTCTTATAGATGTACCATCTATCACATACATGGAGCCAATTTCTACTTTAACAGGTAACAAAAAGCCCCACAGCTATAGTGAAGTTATAGGAATGTAAAAGTCAATCTGAGGCATTAGGTATTTTATTTATAAAACAGAACCTGGGCCTGTTTCTCTTCTGTCTTGCAGTTTGAATAGTCATTTATATGTGTTTGAAGTGGCTGTTAAATATTAAGAAATTGAGATCATTATTTCCAGTTCCAAACATCGGGCTGTATGGTCTACATGCAGGTAAGTGACAGCCCGTGATACTGCCCAGGGGTGAAGCTGGCACACCTACGAACAGCTGCCTTCTAACAGGTATTGTTTCCTAATGCCACCAAGAATCTTTAAACAGACTGGTTCAGCAATGCATTTGCTAGGTGTCTTAACACACTTTTTCTTTCCTGTATATTTTACGTAACTGCGGTTGGAAGCATTTAGAAACTGTTCAAAGAAATGTCTTTACAGTATGCATGTTCTGGATGCTGAGAGATTACGTCTCAAAACCAGTTGCTGACTGCAGTTCACACTTGCATCACTCAACATTATCTACCTGTTTGTGTATCTGTCTGTCTATCTTTTAAGAATTTGTTTATGGCCAAAAAAAATGTAACTGTCCGTTTGTTATAGAAAATATTTCTATATTCTTGCTAGTGAATACAGTCATTACAGTGAAAACTCTAAGGTTTCCAAAACACGTCAGAAATGTCATTCTGAGTCACTCTACTGTCTGATAACATTCCAGTGCAACCTGTCCTGGTCCTTTGTTACAATTACTGTTAGTTACACATAAACGTTGTCAGAGATTTTGATTTGCAGTGATCACAGTCCAAGCAGACTGCCGTGTAAGCATGGCTTTCAGCAGACGGGGTATTCTAATTCCTCACAACACATTAAACTTAAGACTCCCAAAAGGTGTATCTTTTTGTAGGATGGCAAAGAGCCTGATTCTCACTGGGACCTTTTGGGTGCCAGAATGATGCAAAGACAATGCCGAACAAAGTCCAGTTTTACTTGCTTTTTAACATCACTGGTTGGTTGGTTTGTTTGTTAATGGCTTTTTCATATAAGCATATTTCATTTTCTTTTTTCTCATTTCTCTGAAATAACTGCTTTTAAATTAGACTTATATTACCTCATTTTTTTGTTCTTCATTGCCAAAATGTGCACCTGTTGTACCATGCACCAAGGAATGTGTTCTTCCCATGAGTTAATTGGTTTCTCTGGTCTTTTATGACGTTCTTCTAAAACGCTTTACAACATAAACCAACATCAGTCTTGACCATCTATACTTCATCTGTCCCCTGTGTCAGCAACGATTAACAGTCTCAAGAAATGGGACTCTGCCTACATAAGGAAAAAAAAAAAACATAAAGCTCTCTTTTTTTCCCCCAAGGAGCAGTATTAGTGTAAAATGTATATTCTGTAAAGAGATGAGATTTGAGCACAGGAAAGCTTGTTTTATGGATTAAAAAACCCGTTGGGCTCTAATATCTAATAGTGCTAAATGATTGGAGCGCTCATCTGTTGACTATTAGGCCCAATCAGTTTTTCAGAGTGTCCAGCTGTGCATATAAATGGGCTTTAATGTTGTTATTGATGAGACTGTGGGCAGAGCAATGCTGCTAAACAAAAGGAGGCCCTTTGAAATGTGTTGCTGGTGTCTGAGCTTCTCTGCAGAGCGAGTAGCAGCATTTAATGTGATTAGAGATTTGTGGCTGGCATCAAGCCTGAACACAAAACCACAGGCATTCGCTCTGCCCCAGCAAATACCAGTTCAGAGTTCAGAAACCATCAACACCTGGGAGAGCAGAAAATAGATATCAGACCTGGGCTGCAGAACTGGGTAATGGCAGCGCAAAGTGACACAGCTATTTTGGACCACTGCTTATGCATTGCCCGGGCATAGCCTGTTACTGACCAGCTGAAGAATTGTCCCTGTCAAACAAACGCAGAGCAGAGTTCCTAAGAAGTATTTAAATCTGAATTGTGCTTTTTGTCCTTGTCTGGCAAAGTGCAGCTTGGACCACGTACCTCCATCTCACGTGCTCCCTTTTGCTGCAGGGAGGTAGGTTTCTGCAGGCCCTGAAGAGGAACAGCTGGTGTTTTACCTCCTCCTGCCAAATACTTATGGTGGCCAGTGACAAGGACCTCAGTGTGTCCTAGCTGACTGCTCACGCCATGTCAGGAGAGGAGGGTGTCCCCCACCTGCTGACTGCAACATCCAAAGCCAAGGGAGGGAGGAGGACCTCAGGCTTTATGGATGCATCCATGGTGCTAAAATGCTGGGAATGACTGTGCCCCTTCTGCAGTAGACAGGCCGTGCCTACTTTACAAAGGACTTGGCTCTGGGTCTCCTCTGGGTCCCAACTGGTTCTCACAGAGTCACAGAATGATATGGAGTTGGAAGAGACCTTTGGAGATCATCTAGTACAACCTCACTGCCAAAGCAGGTGCACCTAGAGCAGGATGCACAGGAACATGTCCAGGTGGGTTTTGAATGTCTCCAGAGAAGGAGAGCTCCTGTGTCCCAAAGCTATAGCTGGTTATGTTTTGTTCAGAACATCTCACGCCACATGAGTGGTGTGCTGCAACTCACCAAAGTGGCACAAAGCGTACTATTTATGGCATCTGCCCTAAAGATGCCAGCATGTGAGGCCAGGGCTCATGGGCTAGTCTGAGGAGACTCTGCTGGCCAAGGAGGAGGTGGCATTGCTGCAGAGCACAATGAGGACTAGTGGTTCCCCACAGGGGGGCAGGGCAGGATCTGGCAGCCAGGACCCATCCCGCTACCCCAGCCAGGACCAGGGCAGGCAGGGGGGCCCTAGGGGCAGCCTCGGGCACTGGACACCTCCTTGGGGGTGAGGCCAGGCTGGGACATTGACCTGGCCCATTGGGATCCATCATTGGGCAGGGCAGGGCTGCGAGGAGCTGGGGACTGGCCCTTTTGTGGCTAGTGGCCCTGGGGGGCTGTCTTCGGGTCAAGGTGGGGGGAGTCCTGTGGGTGCCCCTCAAAGCCCTGACAGCACTGCAGGTTCATCCACATTCCATTTGGGAAGGTGATTTAAGCCACGCTGGGAACCTTGCTTGGCTCTTTCTCTGGGCTGAACCAGCTGTCATGGCCAGCGGAGCCACAGGGCGAAGCGTTTCTCGGACAGGGGCAGGGGGAGTCCGGATCCAGGGGGGATGCAGGCTTGTGTTATCTCACAATAGTTGCTGATTATTTCTCAGCTCCTTTACTTTGATTTCCTGAGTGTGCCTGGGATGCACTTTATATATTTTTATTAACTTCTGCTATGATATTTTTATGCAGTTAAAATTGCTGCTGTGCTGTTGGCCAGGATATTTTTTCTCACTAGCATCAGAGACACCTGCTGGCTGTACTGCCAGGGAGCTGGGTTCATAGGTCTTGGTGTGGTGATTTTTCAGTATCCCATAAAACTGGTAAGGTACTCTTTTATATTCATCAACACACCTAAAAAAAAAAAAAAAAAAGAGACCCTGCTAGATATCCACCACGGACAGAAAGTTTGGTCCAGAGTTCTGGCAACATGGGCTACTAGTCACCTACTCAAATACTAAACTTTGCAGGCAGAGATACTAATGAGGACAGCAGCAGTAGCTTATGGTATTTATGTATTCTGAGTCCTAGATATTGAACAAGTGTGAAAGAGGTTATTTCTCTACCCTGTGTCTCTTCTATTTATGCGAACCCACACATGCATAATTCAGTCACAGGGAAGATACAAGAAACTACTTGGGAGAGACTGTTGTGCATCTGCCTTTTCAAACATGTTTGCCCATCCTGAACATGTGGGTTCTTCTGGGCCTTACAGAATTATATGGGCCTTTTGGCTGAAAAGAAGCATTTCTTGTTATCTTTTCTTTTTCTTTTTTTTTCCCCCACAGAAATGGGGAAGATTTAAAACCGGCTGGGGAAACAGCTGGCATGAAGATTTCTTCCACAGAAGATAGAAGAGCCTGGAACAAATTTCCCACCAATGACTGAGCAATAGTGAGAAGAGCTTTTTGGCAACCAGCCTTTGCAAAAGTAAATGGAAATTAAAAAGCTTTTCAGTTTATCTCATTTTAAGTAGAACTTGCCTGTACAACTTGTGCAGATGAGAACTTCTGCAGTGCTCAGAGAATTGGATCTAATAATTTTTAGTACAATTAGATAAAAGAAGATACTGTACGTTTTATGATTTCCAAAGTCTTACTGATTACTGATTAGTAAGACTGAGATTCTTAATCGATAATTACTACCAATTCAGACTGCCAGTCTCTCTGAGGGAGTAATTGTTGCCCTTTGATATATTTTACATGATCTTACAGGCACAAAGAGACTTCCTGCCTGTTTGCCAAGCTCTCTACAGACCTCGTTTCTCTTAGTTTAGTTCAGTTTTATCCAACCTTCAGTGGGAGAATAAGTCCATCTTACATTTTGCTGTATCCTGTGTCTTTGAAGAACTCATTCCTTTTAGCTACAATGTCTTGTATTCATTTTCAGCTCTGTGCCATACTTTTTGTTTAAATTTGCCTGAAAATTAATTCTAAGCTTCTTTTGGCAGCAATAACTTTGGAACATTTTAGTGAGAACTGCATTTTCTTACCGTTTGAACTATGAATATCAGAAATACTGCCAGTATTGAATGAAATAGTGAAGAAAGAGCTGATTTTAGACAAACAAGTGCTATTTTGAGTATCTTAATTTTGGAACAATTGTCCCAGATGTCTAAATATGAGCTGTTATTTGTGAAACCAATGAAAGCAAATGGCCTCTCCTTCCCTTGCATCATTGTCATTTCTGGTGACAAACTAGAGTTTCATACTTGATTGTTGGTCTAAAGGGCATAATCTGCTCTCTTTTTCAGAGTATGGCCAGATAAATGTGTGACAGGATCTGCTCCTGAAGATAGCAGCTGCTTCATAAATCAGACAGGTTTGCAGCCTGCATTACGAGTTGATCCTTGCGACATAACCTGTTACAGCATAAACTGTTCCAGCTATTATTTGGTAGCAGTGACAACAATGCTAACATGCCAACTCACTCCCTGCCTGGTTGCAGAACAAAAGATGCTTCCACGTACAAAAGCATATGACTAACTAAATGTTACTGTTACGCAGTTTTTTTCCTGTTTGTTGAGTCTATACAAGTTTAAATATAGAAGTCATAAAGAAGAAAAAAGACAGCTGGGGAAATTAAACATCAGACTGCATGAATGCGGCATTTGCTGAGCTCCTGTTGTTAGGGAAGCCACACACTAATGCAGCCTTAAGGTGCAAATCCCAGGAATTTGTGCTTCATTTGCTTATTTTTATTTCATTCCTAAATGTGTGCACAAGTACAGGAGACCGCTAATTCTTCTAGCAAACCAGCATTTATGTAGTTTTTAACCCTTACTTAAAAAAACACAGAAGAATTTCCATATCTTTGACAATGAGACTTGAATAAAATCTAACAGTGAAAAGCCTACATCCTCACAAGTTATAGGGTTTTCGCAATGTCTTTTGGGGTTTTGAACTGTTTTTCCCTAAGGGGTGCAATAGGCAGTTTTGAAGTGGCCTGCTTTTCAAAGACATCTACAACTGGGCAAACACTATATCAAATCAGTGTTCATTTTAAGAATGTAAGCTGAATTGGAAGCTGTCCTGACAAAAAATTGAAGACTCACAAACTGAGGAACGTGTCTCATCCACTACATTCTTATAATCATACTATTAAGGGAACAATGGGGGATTCTCAAATAAAGTTTGATGAAAACTTTCGGTGTTCACAGACTTTTTTTTTTTTTGCAAAGCTATTTATGCTAGTACTGCACCAGACACGTCTTATCTGATTTATAGCAAGGAATGTCTAAAGATATTTGGTTATAATTGATGCAGAATGGCAGGAATTTGTTTTTAATGCTGATGGATTTGAAAATTAACCACAACAGGTACAAAGATCTCGCAAGATTTCTAGTCCTTGCAGTAGAACAAGTTTCTAAACTCTTGAGTATCATTTTCAGTTATTACAAATTGCTCAGCTTTAGCAAAATGAAATCCAGTAAAGTGACCTAAAGCTTAGAGCAGGGAAGAAAGGTTGTGGCTGTGGAAAAGAAGAGAAAGGCAAAGTAGGCTGATCCTCAGGGTTGAGCCTTACATGGTACGTGCAGAAGAGGGGTCCCAGAATGCTGCAAGCATTTTGCCAGAGGGAGAAAGACCTCACCTGTAGAGAGATAGCACAGTGTAAGCATATTGCATGACAGCATGGGCAGGAGCTTGGTACACAGAATGCTTTTGCAGGAACATTTTGATTTTAGTCTTTGGGGATTCTTCAGGGGAAACAGAACGTGTCTGTCTATATTTTAGGCAGAACTGAGCAGCTGCCAGTTGGGGAGATTTGGGGATTACCTTTTCAGATATGGGTACCCAATTCCTCTCAAATGCGGTTTTCTTAAAAAGTACTGCTATGGTACTATGAATTAAATAGCATTCACATAGATAACTAAGGAGATATCATTACAAGATTAATGAAAGGAATGACATGACTGCTAAATTTAATCAGTAATGAACTTCATCCATTGACAACCTTCAGAGCAATAGTAATACTCTTATTTTAGACTTTGGGCTTTGAGGCACAGAATAAATTACTTCCCTGAGGAAGGAACTGTACGACAGCCCTTCACAAAATCAGCTCTCTGAGCTGTTTCATGCATTTCAGATTCCCCTTGCATTTGCTGTAGGCTAAGGCACCAAACTTTGAAAGTGTGAACTAACTTGCCATCCAATAGTATCTTTTTTGTTTGGTCTGAGTTATAATTTCGCACTAGACAACTGAGGTAGCAAAGAAAGTCCATTTTCTGTGACCTTACCGTTACTTGGTCCCTCTTCCCTGCTGTATAACACTGGCTTTCAAATACCTGTCTGCATTTTCCTGTATAAAACATTCAGGTCTTGTGCATCCAGGCGTATGATACATCACATCAAAACATGCCATATTGCTGCCTATATTGAGCAGATCTTTATTTTATGATTTTTTATTCAGAGAACAGATTTCAATGTCAGGGTTTTGAAGTGTTTCTATAAACAGAATGGCATATTCTAATGCTGTGGAATGGCTCCAACTTTGTCAGAAGAAGATTCATTACTAGGAAAGGTATACATTTGCACCCAGTTCTGTGGTCTTTGGGGATCCATCCCACATTTAGACAGATACGGTTTTTATTAGCAAATTATTATCAATGTTACAACAACTTCTGCATACCTGAACATCACAACATTTATCCAGCAGAACCTTTTGCATGCATCCCCTGGCAGGAGAATCCATTTCAGCTCCTCCTTTCCCCAAAACTCTTACAGCCCCTGCAGCCTCATGCCAGATCACTTCCCTGCAAATGCAGTGCCGTGTTTTGCTCTCACTGTTCTCATCTAGAATTCCCTCTCTTCCTCCGTTTAATTATGTAAGATGATGCTTGTTTCTTCTGGACATACTATATGTCATTGTAAAGCTTGACAGGGAATGGAGCTTTTACAGTTAATTATTTTTAAAGAGGATGAACAACTTGAGATACAAAAAAGCATCCTTTAACCATGCAGAGCTTCAGCTCGCACAGTGCCTGAGCGCGCTCTGTTGGACTGCTCTGGTAGTGACTGCGCACATGAAACACTCATAGTGTTTAAAGGGCTTGAAACCTGCTCACAAGAAAAATCAAGCAATCTTCTTCAGACCAGTCTAGGCTAGTCCTCAAATTAAATGTATTCCAACATATATAAGTTTATGAATCCAAATTCTTAAAATATTAAATGCAGAAATGATACATGGATTACTATTTGCAGCAAAGACATAAAAAAGAGCATTTTCAATGGTAGCCAAAATTCACATTGCCATTAATGTCAAAAAAAAAAAAGGAGCACAAATGAGTTGGTTCATTTCAAATTCTCTGTTAGATTTTATATAATGACAAGTGGCTTTCACAATACATGCTCTGAGCTGACGAAAAAGAAGGTTTGCTGTAACAAACATTTCCTTTCTCTGAAGGGCTGTGACCTGTGGAAATGTTTACATTACAGTGACACATCAATGAGCTAATTGATTCTAGTACTTATCTTTCTCTGATAGAGGGAAGCGGGAACAGGGAATATTCAGGTAGAAAAAGCCAGACTACGAAATCCCAGTTTGTCCTGGTGAATTTGCAAGTGGTCCCAGTGAGGTCATGCCCGAATTTCAGGTTTCACATGATGCCTTTGGATGCATTTCAAGACTGGTTCTGTGGGACCATTCAGACTTCAGAGAACAGCCTCTCTCAGTTAGCATCTATATCACTGCAAATGCAAATGCTTTGCTGAATAACGATAAGATTAACGTTCTTCATGTGCTTAAGCACTCAGAGAGCCTTAGTAGAACAATAGGCAAAATGCAACACTTAGAATCGTTCTCATTTAGACATTGATACTGCAATACAGTGTAGCTTGGAATGTGCTTCACACAGTGTAATTGCAGTACCTTTAACGATCACTGTGTTTACGAATGAGTTTCATCACTGTGTTTATGAATCAAGTGTAATCCAATTTGGGAAAGATTTCCAAGACACATTTTTCTTAAGTGCTTTAGTCTTAGTAATTAATACAGTTAGAAACCATTAATGAGTAGAGACCCATATTTTTTCTTTTTGGATTTTTTTCCTTCAAATATTTACATTTGGATTATTTAATTAATTTAAGGTCAAATTCGATTTATCTAACTAAATTTGAATACTGTTTTGCATATGTTATATGATTGTCAGCCAGGACTGTAACCAATAAGACCAGCACAGCTGTGCTGCAATAGAACTATGGTCTTTTGCATCTCTGCTGAGATAATTCATAGACATTTTCTGCATTAGTGGTTAGCTTGTGTATTTGTGTGGATATGGAATGAGAGAATCAAATCCAGTCTGCGTGGGCCAGACAGGACCTGAGTATCACTCAGCTACTCCCTGGTCTTATTACAGTTGGTAACAATAAATGTTTATTGGCAGCTCATTTCAAAGTTCATTTATGCTCTTCTGTTTTATTTGAAGTCTTAAACAATATTTTATTTCACAAAGTTGGCTAGCCTACTCCCTATCATAAAGAAAGTGCTTCCCCAGTTTCAAGTACCCTGGTATTGTTCAGCTTTCAGATGATAAACAGATAATGGAGTACACTATGCTCTATCAAAGATAGTCAAAAGTGAGATTTGACCCGTAATGAGGGATGGTGTGAGACTCAGCATCCCATGCCAGTACATACTTGTGCTCTAGTTAGGACGTGAGGAAGGAACAGACAACTGCACTTCATGGTTTTCCAGGACAGACAAAAACCTCAACTCAGACTCCTGAGGGGAAGCACAGAAAACAAATCCAAAAGGGCATTTTTGTCTTTTAGTGTCATAGATATAGAGGTCAACATGCATCTCAGCAGAGATGGCACACAGCAGAGGGAGATCTCCCTCTTCTCCCTGAGGTTCAGGCAGGATTGCCTTTGCAGAGGATGGCTCGTAGCTTAAAAAAATTGAAAACTGGTAGAAGAGACATAAAAAGGAGATGCAGAGGAGCACAGTGCAATATGTGATGACTGGTTAGACTGTGATATACTTTTAGGCTGAAAGAAAGTGAAGAGGAACAAGTGCTCAGTACCTTTTATTTTGGTTTAGTCTGGAGATGCTCATTCCTGCTCTAGCAGATGTTCAGTGAGATCAATTCCTATGGTCACTACAGTGCATTTAAAAGCAAAGACAATAATTATAGGACTTCTTATATGTTTTTAAATGAGTATTGAGTATAGTTTAAAACTAGCTTACCCTCAGTCACATATGAACTCCTAACTCTTTTATAATCCTCCCCTTGAGACAGACAAATTAGAGATGTCTCTGTGAACTTTGTCTTGACGGAGTAACAAACCTGGTTCTACAAACAGGGATTTTTTACAAGGTCATAAATTAGTCTTGTATAGCTTTTTCTGAGATTGAGACTCTTGTTCCACAGAGGGGCTGGGAAAGTTTTGTTATAGGCTCGTTCCGTGTTAAAATGTTTGCAGAGTCTGCCTCCCTGTGATGCTGTGAGTCAGAATCAAAAAGCTGGCATGTGCTGTTGTCCCTGTCTGCTCGCCACTGACGCTTTTTTTTTTCCTTAATCTAAAAAACAGTAATTTTGCCTGAAAATATATGGTTTTAAGGAAAAACACAGGAAAGTTCTTTCAGATAGCATTCAAGACATATTTCTTTTATAAGCATGCATAACCACATATGTATTTAAATAAGAACTTGTGATCTCCAACAATTCTGGTTTTATTTTAAAAAAATGCACACTTTCTCTTCGGTTCAAAAATAAATTAGTATTCAAAGATTTTTTCTTGAAATGTATTAGTGTTTTTCAAAGCCATAACATACCGCTTAAGAATTTTTGTTATCTCTTTGGAAAATTAACAGTTGCATTAATCCTTAATGTGGATTATATATGCACATTCATACTGCTGGTCATTTTCTCTTAAATAGAAAAGGAAAAGAAAGATTCACATTTTTCTTCTGAAAGAGAAATTTTTATGGAAATTACTGCCTGTGCCAAGCTTAGTATCTTAAGGGAGATGTGCAACAGTTCAACTGTTCCTTTAAAAGACATCGATTCATCTTTCAGTTCACTCAGTAGATGTTTTTACCACTTACTTTAGGAAGAATTGTACCCAATCCTAAGTAGACAATGCAGAAATCTGAACTGCCATTGTTTTGTGGGTTTTTTTAATTTTCAACAGCAAATAATCGATCATATATTAATCTTTATAGGACACAATTATGTTACAAAGATATTTTTGATGTCTATCTTTCCTAATAATGCGCTCGTCTGCCACAGCCTCGCAGAATGTCATTTGACGTCCTTTCTGCAATGACGGTGAATGTATCAGCCAGTTCTGACAGACATCAGTCATTTCAATTTCATTTGACAGTAATGGAATTAAAGTTCTTGTTAAATTCAGTCATTTTTAAATGATACTGAATCATACTTCATTATGAGAGCATTTTCTTTGATTAATCATAACAAAGCAATTATAATTATGCATATTGTTTACATAAGAACCACCACCGCAGGCTGATCTTTAATTCATGTATGTTATGTACTAAGGAAGAAATTTGACTCCTCTATCTGTCTAACCACAGCTGGGTGAGCTCTCACTGCTGAAAAAATCAGTTACAAGTAAGGTTTTCATGGTCCTGCAAAAAAAACCCATTTCACATATTCACCTGAGTGGATAGATTACAGCTAAATATAGTCTGTCTTGGAAAAAAACAAAATTTAGTAACTTTCATTCTTTTTCCAGGGACAGGAAATCTGCCAGTAAAAATAAAATAAAATAAAAAAATAATCTTTGCCTATGCCTGACATTGATAAATTATCAGCAAGAATCAGGGACCTTCAAAAGACCAAAGGAGCATACATCTACTTGCTTTAAAGTCAATTTTTATTGAGGGGAATATTCTCTTAATTCTTTACTTCCAGCCAGTTTAGACCAGCAGCAGAAAGCAAGAAGTGTATTTGGGATGTGTGTTTTCATCCAGCCATATGTACTTACCTTTATATATTGCACTACTTATATTTTTGTTCATTTTACATAACTTAAGATGTATACAATGTATATAACTGTATTGAGGAGACTCTCAGTGGAGAGAAGTGGCATCTCCAGAGCTCAGTTCATTTGAGCAGCATCTGAGCTAGCATCTGTACCTTAAAATGACATGTATCGCATTCTTCGACTACAAGCGTCTCTGAGATACCTGGTTAAGATGTATGCATTTAACTGTCAGTGTCTTAAGCCAGGTGACTGAATTGTATTCTTGATCCTTGAATCAAGAAGACCTTGTGTTAAGTATCTCAGATAAAGGGAATTTGGATGTACTGAGAGGGCATAGTCCCTCTCTGTGGGATGAGAACCACCAGCATGCTGAGCAGGCAGCTGCCTATAACTAGCCAACAAGAAACTGATGATGGCAAATGTCTTTAAGCCATTTTCTCAGTGGCTTAAAGAAATCTATCCTTCATTCTGAGAGTCAACCCAGAAATTCTGAAGGTGCCTTTGACTGTTCTTTCACAAGCAGAGCAACCCATGACCCTCCCTTCAACCACTCATCACTCACAGGGGACCTCAGTTTAATGCCTTCTTCCATTGAATACTATTAAAATGGCATATATCTTGTCTTGTGGAAGAGTTCAGCCCATCAGGTGGCCCCAGCCTACCAGGAATACAGATTCAAAGTCATTTCCATTGATGAAGATTTTATGAGGCTACAGTGGGAGAAGGAACCTTGTTAAAGGATGACGCCTAATTTTTAGGGTGCTGACTGGTGAAAGGGAGCCACGGTTTCTAGTTCCAGCTGGAGGGCTTTTTACGTGTTAATGCAAGAAAAAACCCTTGAGGTCTGAGAGCCTAGGATTCTTTTCTCCTAACAATGGCCTAGAGCCTCTTTTCTTATTCCTCTCATCCGTTGACTCAAAAAATACTGGGTTGGGTGTTTTTTTGGTGTTTTTTCTGTACATATCATGGTGGCTTTTAAAGGACCGCTCCTGATATTGTGTTCATTAGTACAGGACCTCAAAGTGATATCACAGCATAGTCCACAGCCCGATGACACGGGTATTCACTGGAGAAAAGGGCACAGGCATACTGTAGAGCACTGAACCAGGTTTTCCCACATCCTGAGCAAATGGTCTACTAACAAAGTAGAGGAGTGTGTCCATTGGAGTGGGGTCGGGGTGTCGGAAGCAGCAGTTGCTACTCTGTTCTGTGTGGATTTTGGATTATAAAATGTTTGAAGCTCTCCACATGTAGAGGGAAAGGCTGGAATGGCAGTCTCACATCTGCACTGATCAGCTTAGGCTTCTTCTATACTAAAGGAGGAAAAGCATGACATTTCTATGGTGCTCCCCATCTTTTGCAAATCTGCTTTTGCATGTGTCCCAATAGTGAAATAAATAGCTCAGTTGTAGATGTTTGCTTGAAAAATCTCTAATGGATCCTGCCATTTGTGGATTATGGTGCTGGATAGATGCTGATCTACTCAGCTCAGTAAAGGGCACATCATTCCTAAGTATGACCAAAAGTAAACTTCCCATATTCCTGAGTAATTTCAGGAGAAAGAACAAGTTGCTCTAAAGTGTGGGCACTTTAGGTATGGCACCTGAGTGGGACTTTTCAGGAGATATATTGACACAAAGTCATGTCTGCACAGTTTTGATCATGGTTTTAGATTTTAACAATTTTGATAAGCAAGTGCTTTTGTAGACATTAATTCTGGGATGAATTGTGAGTGAATTTGATGCAGGAGGGAAGTCTGCTTTAAAGCCTTGATATTAATCTCTTATTTCTCACTCCTGTAACGTATATGTATTATATTGCTTTGTGTGGACATAGTCCTAATGCAATAATACAGTAATAATTGGACTTCTTAATTACAGTAAGCAAAACATCTAATTTTTCTTTATTTCAAGAGTATGATTATCTAAGTGAAGCTGGATGGAGATTATGCAAAATACAATGGAACAAAATGCTTTGATGTAACAGTAAAAATTGGTGAGCATTAATGTCTAACTTTAGACATAACTTCAAATTTTAGAAAAATCAGACTAGAGAGAATATCAAAGGTAATCTGGTCCACTCTACTATTCCAAGACAAAAATAACTGTATTGTACCTGGCAATATATCTCCTACCCGCTTTTCAGACCTCTGGTGACTAACGTTCCATAAAGTCCCTGGGAAACTAGCACAATGCTTCACTGCAGTGTCCTTTATGATAGTCTAACCCGAGCCTTTCTTACAGCAGTTGAAGCTCATGGCTCTGTTGTATTCACCACAGATGTGGCAAACCTTATTCTCATCCTTTCCAGAGAGTATCTGACCATAAAACCCAATACTGATAAATGTTGCCCTTCTTCACCTCACTAACCATGGAAGACAATGTGACTGTCTCAAACATGGTAGCTACTATAGTCTGACTGAAGACAGTTATATCTTTCTTTATATTAAAAATAAGTTTCCCTTTCCTGAAAATGACAGCTATGTGCTTATATTCTAGTGTTGTCATTCATCAGACAGCAAACATTAGTCTGGCTGAGCTGAGCTAAAGTTACTGAACACACAACAAATCTGAATAAGCGTATATGCCTGCATTGTAATAATCCTGGTATCCATGTCTTACCTTGAAGATATTATTTCAAGCAATATCTCAGTGTCCTTCTAGATATACTAGATAGACTTTATGATGTGGTTTATTAAAA
Source organism: Xenus cinereus (assembly GCA_025774025.1). Lineage (NCBI taxonomy): Eukaryota > Metazoa > Chordata > Aves > Charadriiformes > Scolopacidae > Xenus > Xenus cinereus. Next base: position 184,147,380 of record JAOXJK010000001.1, on the reverse strand, counting down.
TCTGGGTTTCTGCTTACTGTATTTACCACTGTGAAACTGGTTTGTATCTATGGAGAGGACCAGAACATATGCATACGCATTTCATACTGACATTAGACGTACTAGATAACTGAAAGGAACTGAAATCTGTTTAATGCAACTCTCCATGTTGTAAGAATAGGGTGTTGGTATCTAAATTCTAATCTAATCTTGTGTAATGACAGCATTCAAGGGATGCAATCAAAACTTTGCTGCCTTAGGAAAGATCTGCCAGATTGAACAGGAGTTAAACAGTGGAATAAACCACAAGAATTTTATCATGTTGCCAATAAATTAATTTGAAAAACCTCACAAAAATTAACTTTCTGCAAGTCTTGCAATTTTTGTATGGAGTTCTGAAGTGTCACTATTGGTGCAAAACGTTTTGAACACCTCTAATTTCCATTAAGGTCTTCTATACCTTCTTCTATACGGTCTTCTATAGAATGCTATACCTGAACTCGGAAGACTAACTAAATTAATTCTTTCTAGTGCTTTGTATTTGTTCCTGGGCACTCAAGTTGTGCTTTAGCTAAAGCAATTATCCTTCTGAATAGTTTGGAAAGTGAAGGTAAGGACTTTAACTGAATCTTATTTGATAAACTCTGCAAGAGAAGAGAGAGATTACTACTGCTCAGCAAGAGAATCCACTGTTTTTGCAATGTATGATGGTAAGTAATTTTTGATCTGTATTCACTGCAGTTTGGAGCTATTGCTGAAATGAAAATTACAATCGTTTTGGGTACCTCTCAGTAAAACTTTTTTTTTTTTTCTTTTTATCTTTTTATCTTTTTTATCTTTTTTTCTTTTTATCTTTTTATCTTATATGGGGAAGCAGAGAAGGATTTAAAAGAGGTTGCCTTCCTGTGTTGTTTCTAATGTGTTGAGCAGAGTCTATTCAGAATTAAATCCCCACTCAGTGACTCATCTGAAAAGTGCAAGAGGTGAAAAGTGGAAGATTCCAACTGAGTAAAGGTACCCTAAAAACACATGGCAAACTTTTTATAATTAATACAAAATCCAATATTACTTGCTGATAAAATTCTGGTGTAGCGTTCAGTTGTATGTAATGCTGAACAGTTTTACGGCCAGATAGTCTGTAACAAAGATAACAGGAATAAACTGATTAGCTGGATAAGTGGGGATTGTGAAGAGATTTGGTTGGGGATAAAATAAAAGAGAATTAATAGCAACTTGTAGTTACAATTCCTTAATCTGTAGCAGTTTTTCTTCTAAAGCTAACTCCAAACATTACCCCACAAGCTTCTTTCACCCATTGTGAAGATGCTTTGTGTGAACTGACCTCTTTTTCCACACAATCATTTGCTCAGGGGACATTTTTCAATAGTTCAGGTATCTTATATCTTAGGTCTTCTGATACTCATAGAGAATATGTCAAGACCATACAAGAGCTACTAGGTAAGCTGACTAGACTATTTAATTATTCAGTCTACTTTAGTAGCATTCCAGTAAACAAGACTTCTTGCCATCTTATTGCTATCTGACCTTATCATATAACAAGTAAATAAGAATTATTAAGAGTTTATAAGTTGAGATAAATTTACAAATGTATCTCAATTTGTTTGTGTTTATAGAGAGCCAAAGATTTGAAACTCTACAGTTGTCAATAAACAGACCCAAAAGAACAAGGTCAAAGTACTAGTGCCCAAGATAAAGAGGGAACCTGATTTTTAATGTGATTATGTTAAAGAATTGGGGTTCATGATCTGAGGTAATCCGTGGTGAAGAAAACCAACAAAAATCTAGCAGAACTGCAGTTCAGTCTTTTTAGGTACTGAGAACTGGGGCTGATACTGAAATGAGAAATACCTTTCTAAAACAGAGGGGATAATGCTTTTTCTGGGTAGAGCATAATGAAACAAAAAGACTGAGTTATAGGTGTAACACAGTAAAAAAGAAGCACAATTTTTCCTTGGCAAAACCCCTAGATGATATTGCAATAAATGTAAAAGGAAGAGAGATGATAAACAGCTATGCTAGTGCCATAGTGTGTGGGATGGTGCTTTAATTTGTGAAAAAAATATCATAAATTAATCAACCTGGAGCATAAGGTTGTTGGGACATAGGACTATCTGGATAATCTACAAAAAACGGGGATTCTGATTTTCTTCTATTGTCTGAATATTTCTTCCATCTGTGGACCATAATGTAAATTGCTGAAGCATAACATACACTCAGCTTCTCAACAAAATGTCTTGCAATAAAGGTTTTTGAGCACTCATAAAAATGTAAATCTTTATACTATATCAAAATCCCCAGTGAACCTACATAATACAACCTGTATGAAATAAACTGACAACATGAACCAAAAAATTTGAAAAATATGCAACGAGTATGAAGAAATACAGTGAATCCTAGCTGCTAAACTGCTTGGTCAGCTAAACTCTTCTTACATGAACAGCAGTGCAATTTATTCTACTGAAAAAAAATATGCCAAAATTATACAGCAATCTGAAAAATCTTTCAGTTCTTAATCAGTTGCTTGTTTTCAAATATTTTTTGTCTCTCTTTACTGCTATGATGAGTTGACCCTGGCTGGATGCCAGGTGCCCACTAAAGCTGCTCTATCACTCCCCATCCTTAGCTGAACAGGGGAGAGAAAATATAACAAAAGGCTTGTGGGTTGAGATATGGATGGGGAGAGATCACTGACCAATTACTGCCGTGGGTAAAACAGACTCATCTCAGGGAAAAAAATAATTTAATTTATTAACAATCCAATCAGAGTAGGATCATGAGAAACAAAACCAATTCTTAAAAACGTCTTCCATCCACCCTGGTGGGTGAGCCCTTCGCCCCAGGCTCAAACTACTTCCAATTTCTCATAGAATCATAGAATGGTTCAGGCTGGAAGGGACCTGAAATATCATCTAGTTCCAACTCCCCTGCCATGGGCAGGGACACCTCCCACTAGATCAGGTTGCTCAAAGCCCCATCCAGTCCGGCCTTAAACACCTCCAGGGATGGGGTATCCACAACTTCTCTGGACAACCTGTTCCAGTGTCTCACCACTCTCACACTAAAGAATTTCTTCCTAATATCTAGTTTAAATCTACCCTCTTTCAGTTTAAAACTGCTACCCCTCATCCTATCTCTCCACTCCCTGATAAAGAGACCCTCCCCATCCTCCTGTAGGCCCCCTTTAGGTACTGGAAGGCTGTTATAAGGTCTCCCCAGAGCCTTCTCTTCTCCAGGCTGAACAA
>JAOXJK010000001.1:184125868-184144038 GCA_025774025.1 Xenus cinereus | reverse complement strand
GGAAGGCTGTTATAAGGTCTCCCCAGAGCCTTCTCTTCTCCAGGCTGAACAACCCCAACTCTCTCAGCCTGTCTTCACAGGGGAGATGCTCCAGCCCTCTGATCATTTTCACAGCCCTCCACTGGACCCATTCCAACAGGCCCATGTCCTTCCTGTGTTGACGACTCCAAAGCTGGACACATTACTCTATGTGGGGTCTCACAAGAGCATAGTAGAGGGGCAGAATCACCTCCCTCGACCTGCTGGCCATGCTTGTTTTGATGCAGCCCATCTCTACCTCCTCCCCCTGAGTATAGTTTCCCAACAATGAGTTGCAAATAGTCCAAAATACAACATAGCAACACATCTTCCTCATAACCTGGTGGCGTGTCCTAGAAGTCATGGCCCAGTTTCCCAGTATTTCTCTCAGTATAGTAATATTGAGCACAGAGGATTGTGCTTGTGAGGTAAACTCAATGTCTACCTTACATTTGCAAATAATGATGTAAACCTATAGAATTGTTCAGTGATATTTATATCTGAACATATTATATCTGGACATCAGATATTTATATCTAAACCTGAAATATCTGATGAAGCTGACTACCAAAAAGGTATTTCTGAGCTATAGGGTAGCACTTGCACTACCTACGTGAGCCATCCAACTACAATAGCTAATGCTAGGGAGCCTGGTTCCTTCCACTGGAGAAAGGTAGATGTTTCCAGAGGTATTTGGGAGCATCTAAATTCAGATATACAGAGATATATGCTGTGTTTACTGGGAACCTGCAGGGTCAAACAAGGAAAAGGCTACTTGTTTATTTTTTAACCTCTATTTTGCTGAAGAGGACACAGTTTCATAAACGTGGCCAGCAGAGGGAAGTAGCTCTCTATGTTTTGAACTCGTGGCCTCTGACCAAGTAGGGAAAGCAAGAGCTCATGTTCTTAAAAAAGGTGCTGCAGTGCTGAAGTGAAATTAGTTTAAGAAAACAAGCTGAAAGAGCTTTGGTAGTGTTTGCCTGTGCTCTCCAATTGGGCATTTTGGAGATAGGACATCATTTATATTATTTTAGGTTCATATGTTCCATCTTTAAAATGTCACAAAAGAGCACAGTGAGAAAACTTTCTAGAGGGGAAAAAAAAGAAGGTTAGAAAGTCAAATAATAAATCTGATGACTACCTTGTGTTTTGAGCAGCTCACCTAAATAGCTGTGTGAGATGATGAGAAAAAAACCAAAAGTCATCTGGCTTGTGGCACGGCATTTTTTTGGACAAGAGAGATGCTGGAAGAGAGTGACAGAGGGAAGGCAAAACTGTTCCTCAGGCTGAGGTGATAACATTCATGTGGTTGCGTCTTCTTAGTCTTGGCTATGTCGTTTGCCTTCCTCAGGCAAGTTGGGTGTGAACTTCATGGTCTGTCTGAAGAGGTCTGTTAGGAGGAACGGAAACTTTGCTGTGGCTTGGGTTTGGAGGGGCAAGGCCTCTCTTCCTCTCACCACCAGCATTGCTTGGAAGCGCTGCTGCAGACTGGGACCTGGTTAGGTTTGGCACTGCAAGGGCATAAAGATGGACTCTAAAATGGAGACAGCTCCTTGATAGGTAGATGGGAGTCAACAAAATGGTGCTGATGACAGGAGGTGGTGGAGGCAATCCCTCAGCCAGAAGATCAGAGCAATGGCAAATTTCAGCAATTGAGATAAAAGAGGGCACAGAAGCAGTACTGCAGATATAAGAGGTTCCACACACTGCAAATTTGTCATGTCATTGTTTGTAGGGCCTTAAGAAAGAAGTATGTTGATTTTAATTGGAGTTTTTCTCTACCTCTTCTCCTAGCTCCCTGTTCTTGAATGTCCAAACAAAAGGGGAAGTAGCTGGAATGTGGCCAGAGTATTACCTTTATCTTGACAAATGTTTTTCCAAGACTCCTCATTGCTCTTTTGAAATGACAATCAGGCTACCAAAAAAACTATTTACCACAATTCCAGTTAGTTTTAATAGTGACTCAAAAGGAGGGTACTGCTTATTGAACAGCCAAGTTTTGATCCTGCTGCAGGTTAGCAGGAGACCTGCTGTTAAGATGCCTCTGTGGTCTTTTGGCCTAGTTCTAGTGTTGCATATGATTTTAGGTTAGAAAACATTATAATGGCTGGAGTTTACAGCCATTGCTGTAAGAACATTACACCTTGCTTCTGTACACATAGCAATATCCTACGATTGGAAGTCAGCTGCCAAAGGCAGGCACTAATCACCAAGAAGGAATGGGGGAGAATTACAGACTTCCTATACCCTGACTGATCATAAAGTAAGCTTTTTCTGTTCTTGAAGAGATAAAAAAGGCCAGTATTATAGTGTTATGTTTGCCATCCATAGACAATCATTCCTTCAGGATCAAAACATTTACTTCCAGTAAAGATTCCTAAACATTACCTGGGGTCTGCATTGCTGACCTTTCGTTATCGCCATGTAAGTGCAACATTATCTTTCTCTGTGAGCCACACACTTCCTTGCATCAAAGGAATGTAGCATTTTTTTGCACTTAACTTGAAGGGGAGTGATATTTAACAATCCTATGCCTACATGAACAATTAATTAACAGGTCTTTAGGATATGGTCAAGTTTGAACTATGTTTTTGGAGCCTCTGTTCTTCAAAAGGGACCAGCAGCAAACTGAGGCTTAAATTGTCACTCATCAAATAGATAATGACACTTTGGCACGACTCTGTCATTTGATCACTAGTCCTTGTGTTAGTTCGAAGTACTTCTTTGGCCAAGTGTCAGGTTTAGCAAACACTGTGTAATTTAAATCTTCCAAGGAGATTGTAGAGGAATGCACACCAACTAATCAGTGCTGGGGAAGAATAAGGAGAAAAAAAAAAAACTTGACAGTGTTGGATTTCAGCCACGAATTACTATCAGTAACACTGTCTTTGTTCTGTAGATGAGGGTTATTTACAGAGTGTACCTGAAAACTGGGTTATGATGGTTTATATCACAGCTAGATTTAACTGTTCAATTTCTTTTGATCAAATGTGTGCTTTTCCGTGTTAAGAGTTGGTTTGCAGCAGTTTCAAATGCTTCGCTACACCTCTGATTTATGGAGAGTTTTACTAGGTCACAAGGGAGGTCATGTCTCAGGGAAAAGGACTATCAGAAAAGACGAGATCCAAAGATAGGAGATTAATAGATAAGAGCTTCTAACGTGGTCCTCTCTGTGTTCCAGAGAGGCCAGGGTATCTACCTTGGAGTAACTCACCTATTCTGTTTGTGATTTAAACAAAGCCTTTTCACAAAGCTATACCTAAGATGGGGCATCCAAACCAGACCTACATGGGTACGGGCAATCCACCTGTGGAAACTATAGCAAAATTAGTGTGCACATCTGCACAAAGAGGAGTGCATTGAACAGCCATCATTCAAGACACTAGAGAAAAAAACATAGACTATTTGAATAGCTAGGGATAACTGGCAGCAAAGGTACTCTGAGCTACTGGCATTTGTTTGCCTCTGTACAGTCATGGTCCAAAATTTTATTGCCAGTGCAAATAGAAGCATTACACAAAATTATCTCTCTGCTGTGTGCCTGCACAGCATTACCTTTGTCACAAACAATGATTTTAATAACCGTACTAGAGACTAGGAACAGCCTTCAGCATCCTGCCCTTAAGAAATCTCCTTCCTAGGAAGAAAAAGCCATCACCTCTGGGTGGTTTAATTATTTTTCTCCATCAAATTCAGCCAGATAAATTAATATAACACAGGCATATCCAATGTCTATAATAAAAAATATTTTGCAATTGAAAAATTGTGTTTTAAACTTGCTTAAAGCTGTAGTGACTGATGCAACTCTCCCATTCATGTTTGAGAGTATGCATAATATATTCTCTGTTTTCTAGAAGGAATATTTCCAGTAAAGTTATATACAGAGTATGTACAATACCTTTTGCTCCTTTAGTCCATGCCAAACATGAAGCCATAAGTCATACCCCAGCTGCTTGCTGCAGAGGTGAAATGGCAGAAATTTTCTTCATGAGAAGCCTGTGACAGAGTGCAGCTGGTATGTGTGATCACCAGAAAGCCTAACTTTACACAAATGACCTTATCAGAACAGAAGAGAGAGAAACAACTTTCATCTGAAGTAAATCTCATGCTAGAAAAATGATTTATCGATTCTGAAGGCATTGTATCAAACACAATATTATTTTCTTTTGAATTCTTTAAAATTTCCCTGCTGTGAGGATTACTGGTCAATTGCTAGACAGCTCACAGGATCTGTTATTAAATACAATAATAATAAAGATAATAAAGAATAATAAAGATTGCTCCCCTCTCTTTTAAGTTCTGTTTCTGTTCCTGAGATTCATAGCTTATCCTTCACTGAAATACTTTGGAAAAGCATTTCAGTTTTGAATTGGAAGTAGTGAAGCTGCTCTTTTGGGGGATAACTGTGCCCTTTGTGTGCAGGAAGAGGAGGCAGAGTTGGTCTGCAGCCCTGGGCGCTGGCTGGTTATCCAGGACACAGAGATTTCCACAGCAAAGAAAGACACTAGTCTAATCAGGTTCTAGAAGATGAATCTGACACCAGTAATGTCCAGGGGAAAGAACTTGGTTTCATTGTGTCTTTCCCTACTGCAGTAGTTAGAGGCTGCTACAAGTTGGGATGACATGGTGTTTTCTGCATCTTATATATTCTGGGCAGAAAAATTTAACAGAGGAGGGCAGGAAGCCATAATTCAGAGCTCTTCCAGGATCTGGGAATCAGTCCAGGTACATGAGCCTTGAAATCTGCTCTTTTACATTATTTAACAACAAAAAAAAGAACTTATCTCATATTAGAATTTCATTCAGTAATCCAGAGTTTTTCTACAATGTGTATCCGTGCCTGCACTTGCATCGGAAGGGGATGAGGGGCTTTGCAGACCTGGATTTAGTTCTGCGTTTGCAAGCAGTGTACTGGAGATGAGATCATAGGGTTTGGCTAGGCCACTGGAAGCAGATCTGGTATTTTTTCTATCATCTCAGTCATACTGAGATACTTGTGTCAGTGACAGGCATTGACAGCCAGCAGTGTGGAGGAACCTCATCCTAAGATACGGTTTGCGCCATTTCTCTGATGTGTAGCACTCCTCTCTCTGGCATTTAATACATGCATATTCATTGCTACCTGAGTCTTCAGTGCTTTTCTAAGCCTAGATCTTAAGAATTAAGCCCTTCTAAGTTTGGAAATGTCAGACTACATTAGTGTCTTTGTATCTCTGAAGATGAAAACCATGCTGTTGCTGCAAGAAGCTGTCCTGCCCTAGACCACATATCCCTGTTGACCCCTTTGTGTTAGCATTAATGATGGTGCTGCTGTGTGGTGAGCAGAATCACATCACTGATCTGGTTAAAAAGGATCTGGGGAGGAAAGCTAGCTGATTTTCTGGCTCTGCAGCCAGGCACTGCACCACACCACAGCTGGGGTGGAGAGGTGCAAAAACACAAAACAGAAGATGGAGGGGGAAGATGACCCTTTCAGTTGTCTTGTAGTCTTTGACTGGCTTATACTGCTCATGAACCTGCATCCTGAGTCTCCATGTGTGCGCCTGTAGCCTAACTCTGAACCCAGTTATTCCTTTCTTCCAACGGATAAAAGGAAGGTCTGCTTGTTAATCACCACCATAGACCTATTTGGAAAGAAGATATTGTAAAGCTTTGGTAATTTCTTTACCCCAAGATGAGGCAAATCTTTGCCAATGATGTCTTCACGTCAATTGCAGCAACAAGAAAACCCTCCAAGGCACTGCAGTTATTTCCATAAATGACCACGTCATAGTCTCCTTCTCAACACTAAGACACCCAGTGACTAAGTCCAAATGTGACATGGGGATTAGAAGTAAGGTCACAAATTTGTTACTGAGATTACCTACCTATTGCTGAATAGCTGGATACAACAATTCCCCTTAATCATGTGTAGATTCCCTGTGCTCAGCCTTTTTCAGGACTTGAAGAATAGCATGGACTTTTTCAAAAGCACCTTGTTTAACTTAGTGTGGCAGTACCAGCTTCTCTGAAATTGTTGAGGCGAGATCAGCTCATACCACTGCAAGGCGTATTTAGTCTTCAAATCAGTTCACCATAATAGCACATATTGAATTGTTACTAAAAGCCACTTACAGCATTTAATGCTTTTCCTCTCATCTAAATTCACAAAAATGTTTTTGAAAAGGTAGAGTTACATAAAGATGGACACGTCAGAGATTTCATTGTAAAATGAACAAAACTGTAAAGTAAAGGCTTTACAGAAATTTATGTGTCACTTAGAGTAAATTAATGTCTTGCCAAGGTGCCAAGATTGTATTTTGGTTTCAGCCTACATTTATTTCAAGATATACATTGTGTTACACTAGATGTGTGACTTTGTTGCAGTTATTCATACTTTACATACACAGTAGTGTCCAAGCCATTTATTGTTTTAGAGGTACTGTCAAAATGAGTTACTCTTTGATTACTAATGTTTCCAGTGGAATTATTCAGTTACCACATTAAATTGACAAAAATGTTCATTATTTGACAGAAAATAGGTGAGATCATTTATCGCTGCTGTAGCTGTCAAGCAGCGCTATAACCCTTCGCTGTAACCCATTCTTTTTTTGGGCAAAGAGTGTTAGGAGAGAGGGACAATAGTTGCAAGTTTTTCCAATTTTGGAGAATCCATTTTCCATATGTTTAAATTCCTTCTTCTGTCAAGGCATATAACACTTTTTTAAAAGTTATTGCTTCCTCCAGGAAGAATGTAACTTCTGAGATGTCATCATGCATTCCTCAGATTTATTGGATGCAGAGAAATAAGGAATGGAGTGTTTCCATTGCAAGCACTGAGTTTGTAGACTGAAATATGCCTTGGCATGAGTTGTTACTCTTATAATGCCATATTCAGGTACAACATAAAGCCTGTATGATCCTTGGTTAAACCCAGTTATGAAAGGTTTGTTCCTTTGTAATCAAGAGGAACGTTTGTCCTCCATTTGTCAAGAGGCTTCATTCGTCCTTACACTCTAATTGACGTTTGAAGCTTCAGAAAAGTGGGAGCACTTCAAATGGGGACCTGAGACTGGGTTTAGGGGTTTGATATGACTTGTTTCATGTGATTTATATAAACAGTAATTGTTCTTCTGTCCCACTCTACACTACCAACATCCACTCTTAGGGTGTTATTTCCTCACAAGTCTATCCGTATGAGCAATATTTTTTCACAGGTTTCAAGGCACTTTCTCACCCATTTGCAAAGCAATCATTTTTAGAGATATGCCAAATCAGATTGTAATCCTTGGTTTATAGTAACATAATAATCAATCCTTTCCAATAGGTAGGTAAGGCCAGAGGTAGCGATGTTTAGGTACCTAATTCACATTGATCTCATGAGTATTCAAGTGTATAAAAAAATAACAATATTAGATAATCATGTTTAAAAAAAAATTAAATTGAACACAGCAAAGTTAAGTGTTACCCTTTTTTCCAGTATATACAAGAAACAGCACTCCTATCTACACAATTCTCTTTCTACAAGATAGATCGTCCCCACCCATTTTTATGTTCTCTTTCTTCCATCCATTTGTTCCTTCTTCAGCAGTGCCTGCCTCAGATGTAAGTCAAATTTCAAATGTCTCATCCTCCAGACTGGATTTTGTCTTTAAATCTCTGGAAAAAAAATCTCTCCTGATTTCTCCCATGTCTTACTTCCTATTTTATCCCCAAATTAATTCCTCATCCTGCTGCGTTGCACTCCTTCACCTTTTCTTCTTTTCTGACTCCACCCTACCCTTCATTTGAATATTTCTTTCCATCACAGAGCCAAAACTTGAGGGTGTCGACCCAGTTGGGCAAGGAAGCTTGTTCTGTCCATGCTCTTAGCTGACTAAATAAAATCCAGTTCTCCTCTGAAAGCCATACACCAGCATTCATTCAGCAATGGGCCTGCAGCAGTAATCTCAGCTCCTCTGCCAGGTTCATTAGCCGGGTGCAGCTGTGGCCGTCTCAAAGCTTTGAGTAAGACAGGGAGAAACAAATTTTGCTTCCTCAAGAATAAAAGGCCAGGATTTAATCTTACAAAGATACTTGAAAAATGCAAGGCAAAATGCAATTTCGTATGCTGCAGTGATAGGAGAGCTATTAGACCATGTTCAGGCTGTTATTTGCCATAACCTGGTCCAAGCCCTGCACTGAGACATTGATCTGCAGCAGAGCAGCAGTAGCTAGAGCAGACAATTAAAACAAATGTCAACAGAATCCTACCATTTCTTTCCACATTGCTGCTCTTTAACAAACCTAACATATCTCTCTACCTGACCAGAGGAACGGTACCCAGGTGTTGCTGGTGCAAGTTGGCCCAACGCCATTGGTTCCAAGGATACTTATTTCTGACCGTTCAACAGTACAAAAATAGGGTCATGAAATTTATATTCAAATTTTGGCTCGTAGGTTTTTGTAAGGTGTCCTTGCTCTTACTAACCCCTTAAAAAAGTTGGTATGTTTAGTGAGGGTATTTTAAAAGTAACTTACACAAAATAAGGTAATTTGAAAACATACGTCTTTTATAACAGTTTCATCACAGAAAGGTTTACATTTCAGGGAAGTCCTGACTCAAAAATTGAATAGAAGAATTTAAACAATAAATTTCAGATAATGATGTTGCTGTGAGATAAAGATTAATAATTTCTCATGCGAGTTACCATGCTTTTTTTTGAAGTCATACATTAACTCCCTTTGTTAACTGTTAGATTTCTTGATCTCCATTTTCTTTGGCTGGGTAAGGGTATATTATATTTTATCTCTAGACTTTAAAGCGCAAAATTTTATTGGTGAAAAGCAATGAAAAAGTGACACTTAATGATTTACATTTCCGTTATCGTGGTCTGACCTCTCTTCAGCCAGATTCAGCCAAGAATTCTGCCTTCTGGAAGTACTCCCCTGCTCTCCCACAGCATGCCTGGGCAAATCAAAGGGACCGAGAGCCAGTAAGTGAAACATTTGGCAAATTGATGTGTAGCTGCTGACTCCCATAACACCACAGTTTCTTTGATATTTTGTTTTTAAGCAGGTGGTTTTGAAGAAGAACTTAGGATCAACAGTGAAATACTTTTTCAGTTTTCTAGGTTTATTTCTTAAAGTTCCTCCTGCTTCTGTGTTTGATGTTCAGGAATGCTGGAAAATGTGTTCTTAGGCAAACACCGTTGAGGAACATCACAGGATTCAAAAGGAGAAAACGCCTCACAGGAAAAGACAAGTCATATTATTCTGTTCACTTCTGTATGATGGAGGGCACTAAATGCTTTGCATGTTTCCTTTTGCGGATGTCAGCAGTACATCTTTACATGCCTGCTCTTTAGGACAACATTTCCAGAGCCTCTTTCTCTGGCTACTTGGCTCTTGCATTTGGTCTCTGAACAACTATTTGCATTTGAGCAGCCTTTTACAGTCACTCTTCAGGCTTAGGGTTGGCTTCACAAGGTGAAAAACACTCTTAAGGATATATATTTTCCAAAAATCATGTGGCATTACTTTGTTCATTTTGAACAAGTTGGAGACTGACTCTTCTAGGGACATAATGGAGGGATGGACAAGCCCTTAGCTTAAATTGGGGTAATTATATAATTATAAAGTAGGAGGCAAAGTTATAGGGAAAAGTTTTTCTTTCGAAGAGAGAAATGTTATTACAGCTTTTCACTTCAACTTTCTTCTCCCCAAACAATGGATGTAAACACACGCCTTGCTAAAAAAATATGAATATTAGCAAATAATTTCAAATTTTTAGGCCACATGCCATGCCTGGTGTGGCAAGACTGCAAAAGCTCACCTCACCTTTCTTTTTCTTGGACCACAGGCATGGGATTTACCTCCCTCTGTTCAAAAGACTGGACTGGAGGCTTCTCTGGGCCCCAAAGGAAAAGGAGAAAAAGCAGTGGAGACACTGTTCTGCAATTGGAACACCTTTTCAGCCTCTGCCTGTGTTAATGAAATCTGCCCAGCTGTGGAAATTATCCATCTGGAACCTAATGTTAGGTGGGTTTCACCTCTGTCCCAAGAATTCAATTAAATGACAGATCTGGCTAATGAAATAATGAGACATCTATCTCCTACGCATCATCCTTATTTTTGACATCCCTTTATTTTCTGAGTCATGCCTTAACCTGAAAACTAGTAAGCAGTGCTTTTTATACACTCTCCCCACAGGTAAGTGAAGCTCACATAGGCATTCAATGCCAGTCACAACCAATTTCTTCCAGCTCAGTGTGTTCAGACATGAAGCTCCCAAACAAGAATTTCCTGAGATGCTCCTGTCTGGATTTCCAGCTCTCGTTTCTCATGAGGGTATCAGCATCATCGATCGTAACCCAAGTCATCTAACAATAGCACATATAATATGTATTATACCGCATGGCTCTGTGGGGTTGTTTTTTGACTCACATTGTTGAAAAAAGAGTGTGCTGTAATAGAGAAAGAACAGTCTGAGTCCTAGACAGCTCTCAAAGCCCTCTTCTCTCAAGGGTTAGGCTGTGGTATACAAAAAAGAGAAAATCAGTTTGACAGTCCTGGAAACAGTATGCAGAAACAAACACAAGGGGGCCTATGTTATATGAAGCTTCTTAGTAATGTGAGAGGTGTTTTTAACATGACATGACTGAACATAAAGAAAGACAATTTAAACACATTTTCTTTACAGTTTTCTCTGGCGACTTTGGAAAGTTACATAGTGCAAAACTATTTTCTTCTGAAACAGAAATATCTCCTTAAGTGCAGAGGTTGAGTCAAATAAAATACGGCTTTCAAACATTTGAGTTTTGGAAAGCCATGGGACAAAAAGAATTCCTACAATGTTTGCAGAAGTAGTATTTTATCTTTTTCATTCCTCCTCCCAGTCCTGTATTCTAATGAATACCACAAACCAAGTTTGGGTTATTTTAAGAGTCTGCACATGGATTGTCCAGTGACACTTTTCCTCCTCCTTATAGATGGTATTTGAGGACATTTTCTTAGTCTTTATGTCATACCTCAACCTAGTCAAAATTTCAGTTCAGACTGGTCAGCCAGCCAGCCTGAGGTTCTGGATACATCCACTGTTCACACTCATGTTAGCTCCATGGGGCTTGTGCAGTGGAAACTAAACTTTAGGGAAGCAGCTCAGGGATGTTCTGCCCATGGTGAGTAGCTCAGGCATGATAAAAGCAATGGTGTTATGAACATCCTATATCCCAGCGCCAGGTCAAGGTAACATGTCCCAACAACACTGGAGGTACTGCTTGTAGAGGACACAGGAGAACACAGTGGTATTTGGGAGATGGAGGATGCTGAGTGGAAATATGGCAAGAGGAGTAATGAAGGAAGGAAAAAAAAATCCTCCTATGGGACTGGAGTGAAAACAAAGAGGCTCCCTTACTGCATTATTGTACTGCTTCTTGGCAGTAAAGCTATGGCCATATTGTTTGTCTTTTCTGCGACTGCCTCGCTTCATTCATACTTGTGATTGATGCACTGTACCTGAGCATAGCTTCTAAAATAAAAGTAAGAGAGGAAATTAATTTCATGATTTTTCATATGATGACAGAATGCTATATGGTTACAGAACACTTTAAAATGGCTGATCTAATCCTCATGGTGTTAGGAACGAACCTCTTTATCAGGAACACAAAGAGACTAAGACACAGCTCCGTGAAAGCGCTAAGGCCAACACAGAGGAAGACAGACATCTGATGGGTCTAGGACTGTGACTTTATTCTGACACATATATTTTCTCACTACATATAAGGAAACTTAAAATGCAAATAAGTATGCTGTCCTGTAGTAACAGTATTAAATATAATCCTGACATAGAAAGCAACACGTATTCTCCATTAAAAAATATTTTTTTTATAGTTGAAGGGCACAAAGTAAAGAAATCTCTATTTATAAAGAAGTAACATAATCTTTTGAATGAAAAATACAATAAATTTCAGCACAAGTTGCATATTCTCTTCCTTTAGCCATGTAAAAACCAGGTGCCTAGTGTAGGCTTGCTATATAGGCTTCTGCAGTGGCTTGTTGACGTAAACACGTGGGATACCTTTTTCTCTGAACATATATTTTAGGATGAAGTAAACTGCCCTCTGGATATGTCTATCCACACTGAACCAAAGACCAGGCATTCAACTTTGGCTGGATACCTAACTGTAAGATGGTTAGGGTTAGATGAGATAAACTGCCTTCTATGTGTACACAAATTCTAGTGAAGTACAAGAATTTTAAAACTCTTATCTAGCTTTGTTTTATAGTTCTGCAGTATGTTGCTTGAATCCCACACCCTTATCTTTAAGAAATGGTTATTTTCACTCATACTGTGTGAGGCAAGGGGAATTTGTTCTGTATTTCTGCTGTGCATAAGAGGCAACCCTCTAAAACCGGTATAAAATGAACACATTTTTTTAGATTATATACCGTAGTTCTATAACTCTTAAGACTCCACGTAATTTCTAAGAATTAAAGATATTAGCTATATTGTTTGAAGAAAGCCTAGGTGGACAACAGTAACAACTTGCTGGTGTTGGGTGAATTTTGTAGTAGCTCTTCTCTGGACTGTGGAAGCACTCTGGTGACTGGCAGAACAGTAAAAATCAACAGCAATATACCATTCAATAAATTGAGCCTGGATTGTCCTGCAAGCCGAATTACAACTGTAGTAAGTTCTCTCTTCAGTAGAAAAAGAAGTTTAGCAATTGATTGATTTGGCACATGCCACATCAACGTGGTGTGAAACAGGGAGTAGCACTCTGCTTGCAGTACTCCAGAGGCACAGCATGAGCCAGAGCATCAGCATCAGGATACCAGACTTCGAGTGCTTTGGGCATATATTGCTGCTCAGATTAGGGACAGTTTAAATTAGCAAAACGCACCATTTGTTAGTACAAAATTGTATTCCTCAGCTATGAACAGTTGTGAGGTTTTTTACTAGAAATTAGTATTTTGGCATAAAGCAAAATAAGAGCAATAAAAAGGTCCTTTAAAATGCATGTGTTTTACATACTAAATTCATTCACATAGTCCAAGCTACAAATGCAGCAACTGACTAGTGTCCAGATCAGTGAATTACAGAGTTGTGAGATGGCCCTGTACTATCTTCTTCTCCACCTTCACATAACAGTTAAAGGTCACTGCGTATGGCAGTTACATTTGATTAAATACAACATTTTATCTTATCTGCTTAAACGTTATCTTCAAACTAAAGTTTCACATTAAGAAAACTCTGCTTAAAATTAGACATGTAAAAAAAGCATGGTTATTTTTTTCTAATACATGCAAATCCTCGTCTGCAAAAATGACCACATATTTTTGTCAGGCAGATGCATTTCCGAGCTTAGTTAGTTTAAACTGACAGTTAAAACTTGAAGTTAAAAACTTTAATTTAAGAGTTAGCTTAAACTCTTCATATATTCTGAGTTGACTGCTAAGATTGAAAACCATGGGCTTTTTCTCTCTCATTGTCTGTGTTTACACTATGTGAAAAGGACACTTTCTATCAAAAGGGGATGACCAAAACAAAAGTAATAGTTAGAAACCTACTGCTGTATTATATGTGCAACAAACATGGAAATTAGGTAAGATATGTGTATGTCAACTTGACAGCTACAGTGTGTGGCTCAGCTGGTGTGGAGCTACACATATTTACTAAAACCAGAAGGTGGCATCAAAGACTGCCTAACATTTGCAGGAGAAACGCCTGGAAGCATGCAGTCGAAAACCTTTATTTTTTGCTGTCAGATAAAATAATGTAAGTGTGGGGAGTCACTGGCCTTTATTAGTGTTAGGAATTTGGGTTAGGCAGATTTCTGGAAATCTGTCCAGAGATAGGATCTAAAGTATTATGATTCAGTCAACCCAGATAAATAATTTTATATGAATCATTATGAATAATTCATCTTGTTTGGGATTAGTAAATGTATAATCCTATCCTAGTATCAGTAAATGTACTTATCCATAAGACTTCAGTTAGTCATCTTGGCAAACATAACAATATATAGGTTATCTATGCACACTATGTTTCACTGGTGTTGTCTGTCTTGGCTATCATCTAATTGGGGTTTTATCACTTCTCAAATGGATTTTCTTCTCTGTCTCACTCTTGGATAGCACAGAAGGGCAAAGTGCCTTCTCAGTAATAGCACCTGGTCAACCTGTCCTTGATTATGACAGGCTGTGCTAGAAACAAACTGAATGGATTGCGTTTGTGGAGAATATCGTTGATCTTCCTCATGATGCCAAAGTTTAGAGAACTGTGAAAGAGGAGAAGCACATGGGGTGAGGAGCGCTGGTGGGATGACTTGCTTACACATGCCACAGAGTGAGGACAGAGGTGAAGGGAGCCAAGTGAAAACTGGTTAATTTTGTGAAAGGCAGTGGTGTTAGCGTGCTGGCAGAAGATATAGTTAAAATAGTTACATATTATGACATGCCTACTAAAATTCATACAATGTTTAGGGTTTAAATAACTTCTTACATAAAAACAACCTTTCCTAAAGTAATGCTCTACATAGTAAAACAAATTTTGTTCTTTTTTTAAGAATACAGCGGTTTGCCTTTTTAATATTCAGCTGCCTTCTTTATCCAGATGTTTTGTTCATGTCATCTAACTACTGAAAAATATTCTCAACTAGAAAACTTTCCTGCAATGTTGGCAAATAATGTTTTATGCTTTTTTCATAGTATTTATACTGCTAGTTTCCCCGCTCTGGAAGACTAGGCGATTTTCTACTGGCCAATAAAAGAACTCAAATATGTTCAGCAAAACCAGTTAAACTAGTATTAAAGACCTTCCTCTAATTTTTCTTTGAGGTGCAGTAACCTATCCATTTCCTCAACATTGTGCTACCGGTCACAATGAATCCTAAACCTGCCTTTCATCTTCGTAGTCTTGTGTACACTTGTGTCGTCACCTCACTGAACTCAAATACAATATAAATTAACTTAAATATAAACCTGATTTATCACCTTAAATAATCCATTAATAGTTACTTATTTGTGCTCCTCTACTTCTGCTTTTGATTCTTGTGGGCTTCAAAGCTACAGTTTTTGCTTCTTCTTTCTTTACACAAATTCAGAAGATAAATAACCCAATTAATCTATGATTATCCAGAAGTATCATCTATCACATTATAACTTCTCTGGTGATTCTGCCCTCAGATCTATCCCATGTCTCCAAGCTGTGCTCATCTGCTGCCTGATTTACTGTTGAGAATTTTTGAAATTGTCCTAACATTACTTCATAAAATTTGAATAGAAAGCTGAATGAGGTGTAAGGGGGTATAAGGTGTAAAATAGATATTTAAGTTTTGCAATTTCCAAGTTTATTTTATTTTTCTTCTTGGAAGATTTTTCTAACTGAAGATTTTACAAATTTAATGCAATTTATAGGGTGTGTTATTCACTCTATTTTTGTGATTTTTAAAGACTGACGCATACCTCAGCAAAACTTATTGACAGGAATACTAAAGCTGGTCACCTACCTGCTCATTTTTCTAAGTTCGTCCTTTTACTTTCAGTTATCCTCTATACCACCATATTAATTCTTCTGCCTTTTTTTGATATTAGCAGCATTTAGATATTTTGAATTATCATATCCTACTCTTAGTCATTCCTTAGCCAAACAATTCAGATTTCTTCTTGTGTTCCACCATAAAACAGCTCTCTCTCATTTTTATATTGCTCTTCTAGCCAATCTTCAGCTGCCCAGTATCTTTTCAGCAATGTGGTGTTCAGGACCAAGGCTCATAATTCTAGGGGGTTTTGTGGCATTAGGTGCATAGTTACTTAGGGCAGTGTATTTTGCCTGCTCTGTCTCATGTGCATCCAAGAGATGAAATGCAAGGATTAGAGAGCTGCAGCCTGTCGGGGAGGAAGCAAAGGGCCATCTGCATTCCATTCTTCAGCAGGCACATGGAGAAAGCTCGTTCAGGCAAGTACCTGTTTACCCTGCAACAGGCACCACACTTGCATGTCAGTTATTAAGCATATCATCAGATAATAATATGTGGTAAAGCATGCTTTTTGCAATTATTTCAGAACAAGCATGAAATGATGAGGTAGTGAAACATAATATTGTCTATGAAGTAATTATTTGGAAGCCATTCAAGAAAAACTGAAGGAGTGGTATTGTCAATTTTAGTGTTAAAAGTCTGAGTTTGGTGATACGGTCTAAAAGAAACATTCAGTTCAGCTCTTTTCAAATAGGTCTCTTTTGGATTATCAGCTTTTTCCAACTGTATTGTAGTTTTCTGAAATTCCTTGTCAGCAAAAATGCAGCCCACTGACCTTACTGGATACTTTTAGAATTCTCCTTAGATTTCACGAAGAGCTTATACACAGAGAGTATCATCAGTAAAGAACCAATATTTTCTTCACCTGCAGACCTACACTACAATATCTGAAATAATATTTCTTCTCTGAGTACGTGAGGCTGTGCCTCTGAGATCAGATACCAACGTATGGCTACCAACGATAAATGCTGGCTCACTTATGATGGCTATTCTCAAGGAAAGAAAATCAACTGAGTTACTGTGGTGGGTTGACCTTGGCTGGCTACCAGGTGCCCATCAAGCCATTCTGTCACTCCCCCTCCATCAACAGGACAGGTGAGAAAATACAATGAAAAACTCATGGGTCAAAGTAAGGACAGGAAGAACATTGAATAATTACTGTCACGGGCAAAACAGACTTGACGTGGGGAAATTAATTTAATTTAATGCCAATTAATTACAGACTAGGATAGTGAGAAATAAGAACAAACCTAAAAAACACTTCCCCCCCCCTTCCCTTGTCCCTGGGCTCAACTTCACTCCCAATTTGTCTACCTCCTCCGCAGCACAGGGAGATTGAGAATGGGGGTTGTGGTCACTTCATCACTCATTGTCTCTGCCGCTCCTTCCTCCTCGCACTCTTCCCTTGCACTACTGTGGGGTCCCTCCCATGGAACACAGTCCTTCATTAACTTCTCCAATGTGGGTCCTTCTGTCAGGCTGCAGTTCTTCACAAACTGTTCCAACGTGGGTACTTTCCACAGAATGCCTTCCCTCAGGAACAGGCTTCTCCAGTGTGGGTCCCCCATGGGGTCACAGATCTTGCCATAAAACTTGCTCCAGCGTGGGCTTTCATAGGCTGCAGCTTCCTTCAGGGTGCATCCACCTGCTCCAGCATGGCGTCCTCCATGGACTGCAGGTGGATATCTGTTACACCATGGACCTCCACCATGGGCTGCATGGAGACAGCCTGCCTCACCAAGGTCTTCACCATGGGCCACAGGGGAATCTCTGCTCCTGCACCTGGAGCACCGCCTCCCCCTCCTTCTTCACTGACTTTGGTGTCTGCAGAGTTGTTTCTCTCATATTTTCTCACTCCTCTCTCCCAGCTGCTGTTGTGCCGCAGGTTTTTTTACCTTCTTAAATATGTTATGTTAGAGGTGCTACCACCGTCACTGGTGGGCTCAGCTTTGGCCAGCAGTGGGTCCATCTTGGAGCTGGTTGGAACTGACTGTATCAGACATGGGGGAAGCTTCTGGTGTCTTCTCACAGAAGCCACCCCTGCAGCCCTCCCACTACCAAGGCCTTGCCATGTAAATCCTGTAGAGTTTCTAAAATTTTTCCCTGAAAATACCATGATGGATTTTAATAACGCAGTCAAGTGTGCAGGGGGTGGGAGACAGAGAGACACACTGTTATTTCTCTGAACTTCATCAATTGAAATTAACCATCTAGTCTAAACTACTCATTAAGTTAGCCTCTGCAGTTAACAGAGACTTATATCTCTATAGAGCCATTTATCCTACCTTAAGATAAACATCTAAAATTAGTAGAATAACTCTTTGCAGCTGGTCTATCTCTCTGTTGGTTTTTGGACAATTAGTTTAGACTAAGAACTTGACCTCTAGACAGACAAATTTATGTAATTTGAATACTACCTGTAAATATTTGAATCTCTTTATTTTTAAAAGCATACAGGTAGAAAATGTCTTTATTTCTAACATAAAGAACAGAAACATAGCAAAGGTGGAGGCCCTCAAATTGCTGACACTCTAGGAAGTAATCTCATCACTTGCATAATTCTTCAGAAAGATAGAATTACCTTCTTTGAGGTTGATTAACACCATTTAAGTAAGTTAAGAGTAACTTTATCAGTATTATTGAAATGTGCTA
>JAOXJK010000001.1:184091379-184125768 GCA_025774025.1 Xenus cinereus | reverse complement strand
ATTAAGTTAACAGTAACTTTATCAGTATTATTGAAATGTGCTATAAATTTGTACTGTTGGGACCTGTGCAAAAAAAATCTGAGATCCGTGCAAACCAACCAAGAGCTATAGGAAATAAGGGGAAAAAAGAAAAAAAAAAGAAAAACAAGAAGATGACTAAGAAGCTGATGTTGCCTTCTGAGCATGACACGTTATAAACCAGTGTATATCAGATGCAGAAACAGGCCTGCATTTTGTTTTCAGAGGTTATGCCTTGGAACAACCACTTTAGACAATACAGGAACCTTTTGTTCTATGGTTCACTTCTGTCCAGTGTTTGTTGATGTAATCACTTTATCTTCGAAGTGAAGTGATGGCACCCTATTACAAGATGAACTGAGACATCGAGAGCCATGGACAGAGGAGAAAGGTGGAAAAATGGATCTTACAGCACATTAATTACTAGGGGTGAAAGAATGTAATAGGTTTTGAAGTGCAAATAATTGATTATAACAAAGCTGTTGACATACATCTCCTTGCTTTCTTCCCAGGCCTTGAAATTCCTCTCCCTCAAATTTGAGCAGCCTGAAGGAAAAGATCATTTTTTCCAGTAACAACGGGACTATTTCAGCCATTTCAGAGATGCTGGGATTAACCTTCTTGGTATCTGTGAAGCATGCTGGTATTTTTCTGAGTTGTATATAAATGTTGGTGTCTAATTTTGTCTAACTGAGCACTGATAAATAGCTGATACCATCTGGCAGTTTTAGGACAATGCTGAGATGTACAAAATAATCCCTTATTTTTGGAAAGTCCTTTTAAGAAAGCCCCAAACTCTGCAGTAAGATCAAATTAAGCTTTGCACCAGGTCAAAAAAATCAATGAAATTGGTGTGATTACACTCATTGATCATTTTCCAAAACACTCAACCCTGCAAGAAATATTACAATTCTGCATTCATCTGTCCTTCATGAAAACAGGTTTGAGGAGAGTCATCCATCTGGTAGTCATCTGTATGCCTGCTCCCTTTGAGCAAACATGCAGAACGTTACTACTGAGTGATGAGGCACTTACAAAGAATTATAGCAAAGGTACTTTTCTCTTTATAGGACTGACAGTCTCAGGAAAGATGCCTTTAAACAGGCTTTTACAGTTGTTAGAAAGATTTAAGTTGGTATCAATTCTTTTTTCCTGGTACTCTACCACAACAAGCATTCTTTTGGTTAAATAATGTCATTCATGTATCACCTCAGTGACTGCGTGCTTTGCCTACCTAACATTCAGTAATTCCTGTAAGTACACACAAGAGGAAACTGCATATACTTCCACACTCTGCGATTGCTTATCTGGAGTTCAAGTAAGGTCAAAATATATGCACGTCCCATGGGATATTTTTTCCTGGCCAAAAGAAGGGAGGTATCTCCTTTCACACGGGTTCCAGAGATTAATTTTGTGTTTGAAATGCCATCATGTTTTCAAGCTGAGTGAGCAAAAAACCAACACACACTTCTAAGTGTTTGTAGAAGATTTTATAACCATATCAGAGCTCATGTAAATCTCCTATTTTTCCATTATATACAAGATCACAGAAACTGTTTGTCTTGGAACCAGCATATCCTTCTGTCTGATTACATGCCAAAGGTGTTTTAGGAGTTGTAGGAAGCATGGTAAACCTTGGTGGTGTCTTCATCTGTTTGTGGACTAAAAGGAGAAAGTGCAACTGTGCATGATCACAGTCCTGGTCCCTTGATTGTCCAGACCAGAGACCTGGACAAAACATACTGCCCAGTGAGACTGTTCTATTAGGGTTTCTTTACACATAGACTTGTATCTGGATGCTAGTTAGAGGCAACAGACTTACATGGTCAGATAAATAAAAAAAAAACAAAACAAGAACCTTAAAGAATTTGTACAGCCAAGACTGGTATCTAAAAAGAATTGCTTCTGCAATGTTTTGGGGTTTGATTTTTACAAAAATGAAAAAATCATAAACAATCTCGAAAAACCCTTTAAAACCAAGAACTGAAGGTTGTTTCCCCTAGAAACTTGCTGAGAGACAAAAAAAAAATAAAATTAAAAATTAAAATACCATTAAATTCCAGAAATCATGATGAAATTGTAAACTAACCAAGTTTTGACTGGAAAATAAAATCAATTTTATGAATTTCTGAACTGATGCACTGGTGTAATAAATGCATCTTAAATTGCACAAGAACTAATTATTTGAATTTCTTTTCAGCCAGTTCCAAGTACCCCAGCAAATGTTAGCTGATGCTCTGGTTTACAGGCAATACTTGTACTGCTCTAGCATAAATATCTTGGTCTATGAAGCTCAGCTGTCACCCTAAAAAAAAATAAATCTTTTTAGTGGCCACAGGCTTTTCCACAGCACAATGGACATCTTGAATGTTTGAGAATATGAGACTGCTTCTTCCTACCTATAGGCATGGCAGAGTTCGATGCAGACAGACTGGGCATACACTCTCTTAGAGAACTGACCATTTGTTACATGATGAAAGAGAGTCTGAATTTGAGCCTGTTATTTTATTCTGTTGCTCCACCAGAATTAAAAACTGCAGATTAAGGATAGCCAAAAGATAATTGTTTTCACTCTGTGGGAAACTCCCAAGAACTCAGAGGAACAAGAATTTAAGACTTTTCATGCTCATTATGAAACATTTAACATGAAGTCTTGTTTTAAAATCCATATTAAGATCAAAGGCAGCAGGAATCAGAGAAAAAAATAGTCAGAAACTCTGAAATGAAGAGAAATAACAGAGCTGTTTGTTAGGAAATTTCCTTATTTCAATAAAGGATCAAATTCAGCATTTAAAAGCATCACCATATGGAGGAACTCAGTTCCACGTGCTCAGAATATTTTTGTATCGTTGCTAAATAAATTCTACTTTGATTCTAGGTGATATAAGTAAAGAGCAACTATTGTGATTACCTAGTGCATTAACAGCCTCCAAGAAACTAAGATTCAGAGATAAGGCACAGCACAAGGATGATGGACTCAAGAAGCATTTATAACATTTCTGCTTGCAGAATGTGTTAGCAAAAATGGCACCAATTTTATGGGAGGAATGGTTTTTGTTGTGCCAATGTTTGCAGTAGATCAGCAAAGAAATTCTATACAATTCTGTTCTTCTTCCCAGTGTGTGGTAACTGCAAGTATCTCAGATACGGTCTCAGTTTATGAGAATGTTTCTAATGCATATGTATATCGTATTCATCTCTGTGTTACTTTCCACTATTAGAAGGCAATAATAGCCACTGACGCACACCAGTAGGACCGGATGAGCCTTTAAGCAGGTGGTGGCAAAATCTGTCATGTCACATGAAATGCCATTTTTTTGGCATGCATGCCAGTTCTGACATATATGCTACCAATTTGCCTTTCCTTTGCCCTCTGTGATCTAAAAACTGGGACAGGTTTAAATTAGCTAGAACAGGATACCAGAATAAGGAAAGATTAATTTGTTGATGAATGAAGGTAAGGCTTATGTATTAATTAGGATATTATACATACATTTATACAGATTATTTCCTGCTTCTGTGATGCTGTTGATGTAATGCTAGCCAATGATTTTACTGTTTCAGGACCTTTCCTTCTACTGTTCAAAATCCAAATTTAAAAAAAAAAACAACATGCTAAACTTTGTAGGTGGAGAGAGAATCTGACAAGGTGCGAGAAGAATAGCCTAAAGGCCTCATAATTAGCGAGCAGATAACGTAAATTTAAAATGTTTTAATAAAAAGCTGTTGAGTATTAAATGTGTTTTTCAGTTGAGGGCCTCCTCAAAGCGTGTTTCACTCCTTAGGGTTGCCAATACTGGATAGGGTTTTTCTTACAATGGTAACTGAGTGCACAGATACTACAAAATGGCTAAGGCCAGAATCTAATTTGGTGTTGCAAAAGTGCCTGGATTGGTGTGAGTTCCACTATCATCAAAATTACGAATCTTTCTCTCTCTATCTCATGCATTCATAATTTAAGCAACCTAAGGCACTGTTTTACCTTGGTTTCTAGAAATCCCATGTATGCAGGAGGCCGAGCCCTCTGTTGTATTCTCTGCTAAAAAACCTGGCACAGAGACCAGACCCTGAGGAATATCACCATGTAGCATATGGCCGGCAAACCGATCCTTTGCTGTTCCCTTAGGGCATGGACACTCTTGGTCTAGTCTAAAAGGGAAAGTTTCTCTGTCCCGTGAGCCTTGAGTGTCCTGGGAGAGAAAGGTGCCAAGCCCAAGCACTCCAGTTTATAGTTTGGTTCCTCCAAACAGCAGCCTGGCCCTGCAGTGTTCAAGCCAGCAGAGCCAAGGCAGGGCATCCCCATCCCATCAGGCACTAAGGGGCTCTGAATTCTTGTAGAGGGCTATTTGCATACATCGGTCATCCCTCTGCCCCCTGGTAAAACAGCTCTCTTGTAGATAAAGAAACAATTGACATTTTGCAATTGCTTTTCTGGCTTTCCCAATCTCTTTAGCGGTTGGAACAAGTGAGCAAAAAGCCATCACAGAAGGAGACAAATAAATTTGAAAGGCAGGCCTAAGTGAAAAGGAGGAAAAGGGAAGGGATAGCAAAGGTTGGATAGGTAAAGAATATAGCCACATGAATTTTCTAATTGCCAGGTTATTTGAGAGAAAGCGATGCTTTTGTCTTACCCTCAAACCCTGCCTATGGAAATTTCCCATACGAAACAGACGTTCTCTTTCTCTGCATATCTCATCATCAATGAGGCTTTAAGCCAAGGTCCATAAACCTACAACTGCCTTAAACCAACAGGTTTTCCATGTATCCCAAGGAATCTATATTTTTCTCCCTGCTTTCATCTTTATTTCTGTATTCTACTGTGCCTGCACAGGGGAGGTAGGAGAGGATGGGGGGCAGGACCTTTGTGAGTAATGGACCAGCAGATGCTGCTTTCAGAGGTTTTCACAAGTCAGAAGAGCTGATACGTAAACTGTGTTATGTTTGATTTGGGTGAATGCAGCAAGGGAAAGCACGACAATCAGAGGTGGGCTTGCAGCACATGCAGACATTCTTCAGCTTGCTTCCATTCAGCTCTCATGCTAAATTAGTGAAAATCTGGAATCACACAGATTTCAGCTTGGAGTAACTACACAAGAAAAGGTGGATTGAGTGGATTTGTACAACTATGCCACTGTGCAGGTTAGCTTGAGGTAAAAATCTCATGTACTTACAATGTACTTACATTATAATGTACTTTTCCTGTAGTACAAAGGATTTGATGGTTCCCTGGGAGCTTTTTCCTTTTGTGTGAAACTATTAAATTTAGTTTGCTCACGTGCTACTAGTAAAGGGGCCCAGCAGATACATAAGACACAGTTAGTACCTTATATATGCTGCACCTGACTGCTGTACCCACAAGTATGGTCCCATATGCCACCCCACATCCCACCGCTCAGTACACAGCCTATGTGGTTAGGAGCTTCTGTTTTGTTTTTTTTTTAATAATAAATATTTAACGCAGTCCAGGGAGCTATGTTCAAAATGTATCCTGATAAATGTCAGTTTGGGAAGCAGAAAAGCCAGTTTTCTAAGATTTAATCTTCACATGAAGTGTCTGAAAATAGACCTAGTCCGGAGTGTTTACCACCTTTCTCACCTCTCTGCCTGTGCAAATATAAATTTTTGCCAAAAACAGAGGCATTTTATCATATATACTTCAGAGCCTGTGCCTGCATAATCACAAGCAGCTTGGGTGGACAAAGGAAAAATTAAATGTGTGAATGGATTTCTAGAGACAAGGAGATTTTTCTTTCTTTCTCTACATGGATGCTGGAAAAGTAATATTTCTTAAAACCCCCTTTTTTCTGCAATACTGAAATTTTACTTGAGGAAAAAAGCACGCAAAAATCTGACAACAAAGAAATGAATCAGTGAGTCTGCTTCAACATGTGTCTCCTCATTCATTGTTTCCACTTTAAACGTGCTCTTTTCTTGCAGAAGAATTTTTTCAGGAGAGATTTATCTGCAAACACAGCCCAGGTACATGAATTATGTGATTAAAACTGCTGATAGGTTTTGCTTGTGACTTGTCTGCGATTCTGTGGAATGCAGGTATTTTACTGAATAAGGCTAATTGTTATGTTTAGGTGCCAGCTCTCTGTAATGCAATGCAAAGCTTTTCAGTGGCAAACTGTAACTGAGCTGTCAGATGATAATAAAAACATTAAAGTACATTGAAAACTGGGGAGGAAAAGTCTTTCCTTTCTCACTTGACATGTTCTGAAATGCGGTTGTGGAAGTCATTCAGGCCTGAGCATTCATGCATGCACACTGAGCTCAAGATTCACAATTAATTCCCACCTCCCCCACAGCCCGGGCTATCCGCTGTGTTTGTGCAGTTTGACATTAGTTCATAGTCTCAATATTGCTTGGTGTCCCCTAGTCAGAGCCATGGCTGTGTGCCAGATTACTTGACTTACTCCTCAGCCCTGTCTGACTTGGTGAGGATGGAGAAGGGGAAAGGAGCTTCAGTGGTGCACTGGAGCTGGCAGCTCTGAGACATTGCTTAGCCCTGTGTTCAAAGGACCCCATCAGTCAAGAGTCTCCTGCTCTTCAAAAATGGCATCCAGCCCACAAGCCCTAATGACGACGACAAATGCAGAATCAAGTTGATTGAAAGGCCTTAATGAGAGAGCTGTGCCTCTCTCTGGTCAAATCTTGTTTCACAGCAACTCTAAATGACTTATTTTATCTTTATTTTTGGCAGCCCGATGCTGTCTCTAGTCAAATGAGGAAATATGCCTGAAGTACCCTGTGTTTTCTGACCCACAACTGTGCTGCCCTACTCATGAGAAAGAAACTCAAGCATCTCATTCACACTCTGACTGCTCAGGTCTTTGGGAACCCATAAACCTATTGAAACACATTAATACAATCCATACAATGTTAAAGACAACGCAATTATAGCAAACATTTTAAATCAGTTTAGAGACATAAAGAACACATGTATTTTAAACCTTAGCATTTCCAATGAGTTTACATTGGCTTTAAATCATAACTTTTTTCAGTAAAAAAAAATCCTAATTTCCTATGATAGCAGAGTTTTTCTTAAGAAGCAAACCATGGAACAGAGAAGGGCGTGATTTGCAAAGAAGCCATAAAGAACTTTATTTCCACTCTGAGCTGAGGAAAGTGTTCAGGGTTATGCTATACAGGCTCAGAGTCATATGCCCAAAGACAGAGCTGAAGATAATGTAGTTGTACCCTACACTGTTGAATATGACCTTCAAACTATACACAGAAATATCTGTAAAAAATACCCCCACCAACAAACCCCTAGCTCTGTGGAAGATTGAAAACTGCCTGATCATGGTAATTACAGACCACACAGCATGTCTTCTTTCCCATTCAAAAGAGAGATTTATTAACAAAGTGATCATGTTTCAATAAAGACACAAAGAAATCCAGTTCATGGTTTATGTCCTTCTTGTTGTTTTATGGCCAAAGGTCCTGTGGGGCAGGAATTTTTTATCCAAAAAAATAAAGCTGATGTAAGATAATTTGTCCTTCAGACAGACATACTCCTTCAGTCCTTTCTTAGAAACTTATCTGAGTTACTGAGGTGACAAACACTTTCGTTTGCCATAGGTCACACACACAAACTAGAAATCTTATCCACAGTTGTCTGAAGTTAATAGGATTTCTTCTCCACTGGGTGTTTGTTTAGGCCATGTTATAGAAGACACTGAGTCTCCATGAGGGAGGTTATTTCAGACCCAGGGAACTTGACTGGCCTTGCTGTTTCTCATTCTGAGAATCAAGGACACCATCCTGTGACCAGGCAAGCATCCTTCACTCCCAAGCATGTAGTGACAGTACAACTTAATGATTTATGAATCCCACTTGAGTGAGTCAGAGTAACTTCACTCAAGTCAATGAATGCACATGAGATGATAGAAACTTTCTGCATTTCTCTTCATATGCTTTTATTAGTGCAATAGGAGTGACTGAGATGGGATTCATTTAATATGATTTTGGCCATCTGCAAGTTAAAGCCTCTGTGGTGTTAGCGAGTTCACAGAATAGGATACGTACGTGCCTGCAAGAGGTTAATGTGTCTAAGCTCCCTTTACAGGTACAGGACACCTAGTTGTTACCATCAGTGCAACCCAGAGAGTGATTCAGCTGAGTAGACACTACTTTAGGATGAATTTATGTGTTCCCAAGGCTTCAGTGACTGTATTGACGAGATTGTCCTTGATTGTGATGAGCCTCCTGGTACACATGGACGATGATACACAGACACTGAAATATAGGTGTTTTGGCCCATGATCTGGTCCCATTTGTAGTCTTAGCTGGTCTTCTCTAGTAAATAAAGATAGAGAAGATCCTCTTGGTGTTAACTCAATTTTTCTTAAAAACAGAGGGTTTAAACACGAAAAAAACCCAAAGGTACCTCTACTGGTTATAAAGGAAACAAGCATGTCTTAGCCTTGACAATAGAATTTTGAAAAGTTACAGTTAGGTGAACTGAACCCTAATGCCAAATATTTACGGAAGTTTTGAAAATTGGATGCTTGGGGGCAGGTAGAAGTAAGAAAATGATGTCCTAACGACAAGAGCCCAGTAAATCCACAGGGCTGCTCTGCTACCAGCTTAATTTTCGCTGTCAGCTGTCTACTTGTCTGCTCACATGAAGCCAAGTTTACCATGGCTCTGTTCCCTACTGTCAGCGAAGCCACAGGGCGACACAAAATGCTTTGGCACGGGTCAGGCTGGTATGCAGGACAGCTGCTGCATTGCCCCACCCCTGAGCCCAGCAAGGCACTTCTAAGATTTTCTCTCTTTAGAAGAGCCTGGTCTCCATTGCCTCCCTCTTGTACCCTGCCAGCCATCTTCTTCCACGCTGCTTTTAGCAGCAGCTGTGATTACTGTAGTGTGGTCGGCCAAGTACAGCACACGCAAGCAGGGATCACCCAGGCAGGGCTGGCAGCTCTTGGCATCCAGAAGCCCAGTTTACTGGCAGACGTTGTTTTGTTAGTGATTTATCAATCTGCTTTCTCTTTCTCAGAGTCTGTAGTCCTTATCCGGACTCTATCATGTAAAACAGAAAACAAAAGTATTTCCATGTATTAAAACAGTGAAGCTTTCCTCTCTTCTTCTGCATTCTATAAAATAACGTGTCTGATTCACAACACTGCTATGCTGAGCTATTGCTGGCACCTCAGGCTAAGTTTGGACAAAGCTACATGTGATCTACAAGCAATAAAGGCAATAAATAACTTCTGGTTTATATTTGACTTCATCAGTAAATAATGTATCAAAGATTTTATGGGAATACATAAACAACATGGTAATATTTCTGATAGGAAAGAATTGTCTAGGATTTCAAACACTGCTAGCAGTACAGAAATATCCAGCAGGTGAATGTTAGGAATGAGTGTTATGCTTGCTCTCAAAGTCATTTTGAGCATTGGTAAAAAAAAAGTAAGCAACTTTGAGAGCAAGTACAAAAGCCAGTCCTGATATTCATCTGCTAGATATCCCTGTCAGACCAACACTGTTTAAAACCACAGTGCTTGAACGTGCTCCATCAGAGTTGTGAAACTGCTGTTGTAGGAGAGAACAGGATTTTGGCTTGCTATATTTTACACATCTTGGAGAGGTTCCCAGTCCTTCTTACGATAATATAGATTTACTCATTTCCTTTTGTAACTGATATCAAAAGTTATCCGATAACAAATATGTAAGAAAAGACTTTCCATAGCATGATGGGACATTACTTTTGATAGCTGCATGTGAGAAGGCTGATGTTACACCACTGACAATGAAAAATAAGGACTAAGGAATTCAGACATTCAAATCTCTTTTAAAATGACTTCAGGAATGGTTAATCTGTTTAAAAGCTAGTCTTTTCTAATTAAATGTACAAGTCTTTCTTTTTGTATTCTGAGTCATTCATAACTTTTGCAAGTTATCCACAGTTCTTTTGTATGGATCTTGTTAGAGACAGCTTTGTTGAATGTTAATAATAGGACAACTTAAAATAGGAGGCCAAATTCACCCCATTCCTATTCTGTGAAGCCAGGTTTTACTTGGATACTTCTGCCTGTTCCACACTTGTACTTTCTCTCCTTCTCCTCCATAGCTGATAGTGGCAGTGGGGGGACAACTGTAGTCTGGGCTCCCTCAGAGAAGTCCTGTGAGACAGAGCGTGGGGTAAGGGGCTCCTAATGCCTTGTCTGTGGAAATTATTTTACATGTGCTACCGAACTGTCCTCTTGGGGCATCAGTTCTTATACTAAAACACAGAGTTAGCTAAGTGTTGAAAACCTTGTGATCAGCAGGAGCGATGGTGGTTACCATATGTTACAATGGAACACAGAATCATGGAATCATGGAATCACGGAATCATGGAATTGTTGGAGTTGGAAGTGACCTTCTAGAGATCATCTAGTCCAACTCCCCTGCCAAAGTAGGATTGCCTAGAGCACATTACTCAGGACTGTATCCAGGTGGGTCTTGAAAATCTCCAGAGAAGAGGACTCCACGACCTCTCTGGGCAGCCTGTTCCAGGGCTCTGTCACCCTCACCGTAAAGAAGTTCTTCCTCATATTTGAGTGGAACTTCTGATGTTCCAGCTTGTGCCCGTTGCTCCTCGTCCTGTCACTGGGAACCACTGAAAAGAGTCCGGCTCCATTCTCCCTCAAACCACCCTTTAGATACTTATAAGCATTAATAATGTCTCTCCTCAGCCTTCTCCTCTCCAAGCTAAAGTCCCAGCTCTCTCAGCCTTTCTTCATAAGGGAGATGCTCCAATCCCTACACTGGACTCTCTCCAGCAGTTCCCTGTCTCTCTTGTACTGGGGAGCCCAGAACTGGACGCAGTATTCCAGTTGTGGCCTCACCAGTGCAGAGCAGAGGGGAAGAATGACCTCCCTGTCATCCTCCATGACATGGAGCATGTCGTGCTCCAACACACTGTTATATATCATGGCATACAAAAGTACAAACAAATTGTGAAATGAACTCCTTTCAAAATGGTAGTTTGCAGGAATCCAGCTGAGTGGTAAACAGAGTTTGTCCTTTTCCCCAGAACAGGCTTAGTTTTATCCTTCTGCACTCTCTAACACTCCAGGTGGAGACTGGGTGGAGAACCGGTGTCCAGATTTACCAGTATTTCTTCCACCCTTCCAGTGATTTGCCATTTCTGCTTCTGCCCAAGCAATGAGAATAAAAAATCCCATGAAACTCCTTTTCACACATGAAACTGGTGTGCAGCCAGTCCCCACTGTGCAGGTGAACCCAGTGACCCTTCACCCTTCCTAGCCTGAATCTCCCCGTCTCTCCTGCTATTCCCAAGAGCACAAGTATGATCCAACCCATCCTTCCCTGAGTACAGAAAAGACTGTGAAATACTACTTGGTGTTGAATTCTAGTGGGATACACTTCAGATGTGAATGAATGCCATCTCGCTGCTGTGTGAAAAGTAGTTTTCAAGGACTTGCCAGGAATCAGCCTTTTATTGCCAAGTTTTCGTTTACACTTTTCAGGGGCAATGTGCGTAAATGCTACTACCCTTCACTAGGCAACTTGCAGCTGAGCTGGTAGGAGTGGGAACATTTCAGTGAGAGCTTGCATTTTTCTTCAGCTCTTTTAAACAGGCTGACGGGCTGGAGCAGAGGGAAAAGCAGCTTCCTATTGATGATGGTCACGATAAGCCATTATGGCTGATGAGCTCAGTGTGGAGCTGGAGCGAAAGGGCCTGGCTGCTCATCAGACTGAAGGTGCAAGGCATTAAAGGGGATTAAACCAGCACAGTCTCTGCCAGCCTAATCCACTTGGCACCAATGAGCTGTAGGGAGGCCTGGATGCTTTGTGCTTATGGCATTTATAAGGAGGCTTAAAAGAAAAGAAGTAGTCAGTTTAGTTGCCATGGAGGCTTTCGGTGGTAATTGACTTTTGTGATCCTTCCTTTCCCCCCCCTTCTCGTTTTTGTAATCGTCGATTAGAAACTGTGCTCCACTCCACTTTCATGCCCACAAAACATAGGAAGCCTTTATTTCACAGTGGAAAATCAGAGCTTTAGGGCAGTACAAGATTTTGTGAACATGCCGTGTATGTCAGTGCACTGCTGCGGCACTACCTTTGCTCTGATTCTGCTAAGGCAGGTCCAGCTTCATTAGGCAATGGAAACACTCCATGCAATTATCTGAGACTGAGATTGGATCCCCACACCCTTTTCCAGTATCCAGAATGCAGTATACTATAATCTCAGGAAGGCAACTTTCAGTGGTGGTAGATGTCCTATAAGGAGGAGGGAAAGAAAATTGTCTTCTACGGTGAATTTGTTACTGATGGAGGTAATTTCTGTTCTGAACGTGGCTGATCCACTTCAGATGGCTCCTGATCCCAGTCACGTGCTGGAGACAATAATGAAAGGCTGCTTGTGTCTAAAAGGAAAAATAAAACATTATTCTGTATAATCTATGGATAGAGACAGTCTCCTCCTGGAAAAGGTCAGAGGAGGAGACTAACTTTAGCTGTTGTTGCTTACTATCCCTGTCTGTTCACTGAAACAGTGCAGAGATTTTACGTTGCAGTCACCAGTAAAGATACACTCAGCAGTGCCTTCAGGGAGAAATGTAAAAACAGATATTTTTTCATTGGCAATGAACACTGTGAGTAGGGATGGGCCTGGAGTAGTGCAGTGTTCACTAAGTGGTAACTTTTAAGTATTAATGTAACAGTGGTACTGAAGATCTTTCTTCTTTTCACTTTTATTTCGGACCTTTTCCGTCTGAACAATTTTCTGATTAAGTGTTTGAAGGGTGTAACACAAAGCCAGTACATTACTTCTTTGGAACAAGAAACCCGTTAAAATAAAGCACTGGATATAATTATTTGGAAGCTGAAGGGAAAAGAGAAAGACAACATAAAAAACCCACTAAACAAGCAAAAACCCAGATGCTGTTTTTTTAGAGGCAAAGCCATTTGAAAGGCTTTCATTTTTCTTTGCTTTTGGAGTAACCACTGTGGATGTGAAGATAAGAGATCATTAGACCTACATCAGCATGTGGCATAAGGGCTGCTCTTCTGTAGCACATCAAGCATGCAATAACCCAGCTGAAATTCCCACAGAGGTTAAACAATAGCCTCCTGTTTGTAGCTGCCTCCGGTTCATTTAGTAGAAAATGTATAACCCAAGTTTTATCAGATTCAGCTATAAAGACGAGGTGCTCAATATTTCCTGTGCTAAGTGGAGTTCTTTGATCCATTATCCTGCTAATTACCAACGGGGTTGACCTCTTCCTGGATTTAACTGCTCTTGCCCATTTTCTTCTGGCTCCCTGTATTTGCTTAATTAGACACAGCCATGAATGCTCCCACAGTTCAAGCCATCTTGAAGCCCTTTGGCTTGTTTGTGTGGATCCTGCACCCTCCGAGTGGAGAGTCAGACTCGCTCAAGGACTAGATTCAAAGGCGAGGGAAGTCAAGGGGAGACTTTAAGTCAAACAGCCAAACCCTGGCACAGTAAACAAAACCCAGCGTGAGTCCACGGAGAGTAACTGGAGCCAGGTCAATTTGTACAAGCAGAGAGAATTTGCCCCAAAAGTTTACCTTCTAATCTTCAATTCATGGTAGCGTTGTTTACACAACGGACATCAGGAAGACCGAATCTGGTCCTGTGCAAGCACTGTGTACACAACACGCTAAGGACAAACTTGTTTCATTGTCTTTGAAAATTTTTCCTTGTCTTTGCATGATACATGTGTGACACTTTGTAAGAGAGCTTATTTTTTCAGAATATTTATTGCTGCTTTTTAATCATCTGTAGAGTTGTAAAGAGCTGATCTGGAAGGGACACTGAAAGGCAGTATAGTCCCAGCCTCAGCCCTAGGGCATGTGCCTGTGTCATTTCTGACATATATTTATCTACACTACTTTTAAAACCATGATAGAGCCCTCTTTCTCCTTTAGCAATCTATTTTTGTGCTTCCTTGTGCTAACAGTTAGATTTTTTCCTCCTTATGTCTCCCTCTCCACAGCTGCAATACAGGCCCATTAACTGTTATCTTCCAATTGGATAGGGAGAATGATTTATTCTTTTTTTTTTTTGTGATATCTTGTTATATGTTTGAAAATTATTATCATGACTTCTTATATTCTTCTTTTCCTAGACTAAACAAACTTCTCTAAGTCATATTTGTTTCTATCGATCTACCCTGGTAGTGTGGAGGACGAATTTGTAGGATCTCAGTGGAGCAGAGCTTGGGCTGGACCGAATCACTTAAGTTAATGTGAAGGCCCTGTCATCTGTGGGAAGCAGAAAGAGCTGCTCCTCTGCACAGTTGCTGAATATCTGCTAAAACCTATAGCCTGTCTGCACAGCCATCTGCCTGGCCAGCTGATTTTGCTGACAGTTCATGGAGGAGCCACACTGCTTTCTCCTCCTGATTTCATTCATGCTCTGGGCATCCTGAGGGGCATAGGAAGGCAGAATCTTGTGTAGAAGCACAACATCAGTTTGCACACTTTTAAACAAGATGCATTAATGGGGAGAACTATACAGGCAGTGACCCTTTTAATGCTCACCCACACAGAAGGACCAGAGAGAGATGGAATCAGGCTCTTTCTTCCAACCCAGTGATCAGGAATTGGATGGTTTGTGCCATGATTCACCTTAAAGATGGACTGTGATAACTCCTTCTCCAACTACATTCTGGAAGAGAAGATCTCAGATAAACCTGTTATGGATAAATCTAAATTTAACAGGTCAGTAGGAGGGAAGCAGAAGGCAGGGAATGGAAGGGGAGGGCAGAAAAACCAGAAAATTTTATGAAATTTTATTTTCTGCATAGTTAT
The DNA here is from genome assembly GCA_025774025.1 of Xenus cinereus. Classification (NCBI taxonomy): domain Eukaryota; kingdom Metazoa; phylum Chordata; class Aves; order Charadriiformes; family Scolopacidae; genus Xenus; species Xenus cinereus. The sequence continues at coordinate 184,110,945 of JAOXJK010000001.1, read as the reverse complement.
GTCCTTGATCTGTTTAAACACGCTTAGGATGAGTATTTTCTTTTGAGAACGAGGCACAGACTACATGTTATAGAACATGTGGTTTTCCTTTCATTGAAGATAACATTATTTTTCGTTATCAGGCTTTCTCAGTGCTTGCAAAATTAGGTGTGAGTGTTCAGTCCACCTATTTAATCTAGTTTTGTGTGTGAACTTATGCTAGAGAAAAACTTTTCTCAAAGCTTGGTATATATCAAAGACATTGTTTGAGATAGCCACATTTCTGAGGGTTAAAAATGGAGTGTCTTAACATCTTCAAAGTACTCCTTAGGTTTATTCTGTCTCAGCAATATCTCAAACTGGAAGCACAGAAAATTCATAGTTGGTCTTGGTCAGGATCTGGATTTTTTTTTGTCTGACTACAGTCCAGAGATTATTTCAAATGTGCTATTCAGTTTATTCACATTTTAAGGAAATGTGGTTTCTCGCATCCTGTGGTAGATATTTCTTTAGAAAACTACACCTCCTCTTGCGAGTTTTCCAAAGCCTGTAAAAAATTCCTGGAAATCAAAAAGCATGTCTATGGTTTTACTGCATGAGTACCAAATTCTCTGAAAGACATGTTAAGATGTGGGATTCAGGGGCTGACTCACTTCCGGAAGCAACTTCTACATGCACATCTCTTTTCATCCATAGGTCTCAGTGCTTGTAAATACATATATACAATATAGTTATCCTTGTTCATTTTTTTTCTTAATTTCCACTTCAGAAATAGGGTATGAGGCATCATCCCCGTGTCACCAACTGAGAGTCAAATACTAGGCAAATTCCAAAGCTACACAGTGCAAATGTAGGTACGGCCTCTGTGTTCTCCGGTCTCCAGAAACCTTCCTGTCCTGGGGAATTTTGAATCTTAGGCATTGACAACCTTCAGAAGATTTCAGAGAGTGTAGCATATGCTTATCATCAAACTCTTAATTAAAGTGTGCTATGGCTCATGGAACAGCTACAGATGTCTTACTGTGGCTTTGTGGGTCACAGGCACCCCATGAAATCACTGAGCCAGATGGTGTTTTCCTCTGTTAGTCATGAGTTGATGAAAACTAGTGGCCTTTACTTCTTCTTCTGGGAAAAAAAAAAAAAAAAAAGCAAGCTATTTTGCACTTTCAAAGCGCGGTTCACCAGAGTGTGTCATTAACGCTTCAGTCAGCTTAAGGTAGAGGTGAAATTCTTACTTTTTCATGGAAAAGGAAACTAATACGGAGAGTTGAGAGAGATGGTAACTGGATCCAGGCTACTCAGAGAAATAACGGTACTGCCAAACTGGAATTAGGGTTTCTGGTACCATATCTCACTGAAACAAAAGTAATGTTAGCATACTGGCAAATTTCTGAATATTTTTGTTTCCTAGTTGGTAGGAATTTCTTTCGAAAATGATAAATCATAGTTTAATGCTACAGAATTTCATAGAGAATGATAACAATAAAGACAGACCTTAGGGCCATGTCTTATCAGGCCCAACATTCCTGGCAGTCCTGTTGTGCCCCTTCTATTTAGCTTTTCATTTATTCTGAGTTGTAATTCTCAAAATAGCATATGACAAAAAACACTCATCGGGTTCTCTATTACGCTGAAAGCATTTGGGCAGCTGGCTCACTTTTTTTTCCCAGATAGCATCTTTACTCGTCTGTAGAGTTCAGTAGGGCTGTAATGTGAAAACATATCCATGGTATGAGTTGGCACTCAGATGAAAAATTTAAATATAGGCCTATCTATTCTTGCCCTAAGCAAGCAAATGCCTTGAAACTAACTATATTCAGATGCTTCAAAATATTGTACTTACACAGAAAATCTCATTGCTTTACTAAAGGTATATAACTAAAAGGTGATTGACTGTGATTGCAGGTCTCCACTGGCAAAGGAGTGAGATGGGCAGCTGTCATCATGCTGTTCTGACAGCAGCGGCCACATAATCTACCCGAGATTGAGAATGCAACTTTTTTTTTTTTGTTCAGAAGATATAGTGAGAGTTTCTAATAGTGGAAAAACTATTACAAACATCCTTTAAAAAATAAAAATAATTTAAAAGTAAAAAAATAGAAATAAAATAAAAATAAATAAAAATTTAAAATTAAATAAAAATAATAATGGGATTCTTTTTTCCTGCTTGCCAAGGAATCTAGGTGATTAAAATGAACAACTGGAGTAGCTGAGTTTTGAGAAAAAAAAATTAATCTTGTTAGTAGTACTATTTCTGTTGATTAGAATGTTACATTCAGTGCCCAAGATCTGCTTAGGAAAAGATTCGGTGATAAAATGTGTGAACAGAGGTAGCACATCATGGACCTTTTCCGAGGCAAACTGAGGACCAAGTTACCCCAAATATTTACACACTACAGTTCTAATAAATGCACAGATCTGTAGCCCTATCAGGTGCATCCAAGTCAGACAAAAGAACAATGTAACTCATCTTTTGTTGTTGTGATTTTTTGTTTTGTTTTGTTTTTTATTTTGGGGTTTTTTTTAGCATCTATCTCTCATGGCACTGTGAGGGATTTGAAGCTGAAAGGAAATGTTTGAAGGTCCTTATGCTGCTAATATTAAACCATCCTAGGAATTTTCAAACTGTGGAGATGACAGTCTCCTAATTGCAAAGTCCTAGACCTGAGAAGGGCAAATGCTGAGTGAGAGCTCTTCAGGACAGATAAGGAGGCCCTGAGCTAACAGTCAGCCAGCAAAAATGAACATTGCTTGGTTAATTTCAGCTATGAAAACAATAAAGCCACCGTGATTAATACTACTCACAGAGTTAAGAAACATCATGAACTGAATGAATAAGGTGTAGGAAAGGGAAAAAAAAAGAAAATTTGGAAAAAAAATATTTTATATTCTAAAAACAAGAATTGGAAAAGCAAGAAAAAGACAATCTTATTCTTTAAAAAAAAAAAAAAAGCAAAACCAAACCACAACAGCAGCTAACCCCAGGAAGAAAATGATATAGTTAAGAAAGAGAAATGGAAACGTAAAAATGGAGGAAAATAAAGAAAGTTGATCGGCATGAATGTAAATTAGAATCTAGTCATTGTGGGAACATGCCAAGAGAAGCAAAACCAGGTGAGTATAAAGAGTTTGTCAGTGTACTTATGAACAATAAGAAAGCTTTGAATTATTACTAGAATAAAAGAAACTCTATTAGGTTTCTTGCAATGGAAAGGGTGAAATTATCAGTAAGAGAGAAACAGCAGTTGTGCTCAGAACATATATGTTTGTGTCATCTAAATAAAGCAATCCTGGACAGGCTTTAGAGCTTTCCTTGGCCCTGAGAGGAGAGAGTATTAAAACTGATAGATTCTACTTCATCTAGCTAGTAGGAATTGCATTAGCTTATGAATTTTAATATCTTGAAAGTGATACTTCGGCCATATGAATTTTTCTACGTGATAAATCAGCTTATCTACATTTGTATGATCAAAGTATTTAAGGACATCACTTTTATTCCCAAATAAAATAGAAGTCTACAATTGAAACAAAAATAGATCAAACAAAATACAGGCTGCAAATATGGTAGGGTTTTTTAAAATTTCTTTACTGAAATTAGAAATTTCCATTTCAGTCCAAGATTTGCATGAAACAATGTTGTTTTTTTAGAACTGTGCGGTCAAGTGGAAGGACCCTTCCAGCTTTGATGGCTAACAACTGAGCATTTAAGAGATTGGAAATAAAGGCAAAAAATGTAATGCTAGATTACATCATAAACTGAAGGAAAATCTCTGTTCTCTAAATCCTTTTTGCAGGATTGCAGAACTACTTTATTCATTCTATTACTGGCATTGCACTTTCAGTTCATGCTTGTCTTAAGTGTGGCAAGGAAGACTAGACACTTGGGTATGAGGCCAAATAGACTCAGGAGCACACATGGAGCATATTACTATGAAGTAGTTGCATCTAATCTTCGTCCCTGTAAGAATTTGTAGCCATAAGACCAGCTAATAACTCCAAATGTCGCCTTAAAATGAGAAGAGTTGTAATTGCATATGATCTCACAATGTCACTCTAGGCAGATCTCAAAATGAAATTGCTAGCTTTTATAATTATTTTCTTACTTTAGCAAAGGATTTTATCTTCCAGAATGAGGCAGCATCTTTTCTAAAAAATGGCAAAACCACAGCTAAGTTTTACCTGACAAGCTTTAGGTTCCTGCTGCTGAACTGCCTCCAAAACCAGACCCAAACTGCTCCTTGGAGATATCTACTCTGAGTGTAGAACATGGAGCAAGAGAGCCATGCAGAAGACAAGGCACGACAGTGTGCAAGTTCAAGCATCCTTTAATTTCACTTAAAAGCATAAAATTAAACCAGTTAGTTTCAAACCACCTTCAGTCTTTTATAACATCTTGACTAATGTGATTGCTTCCTTTCTTTCAGCGTTAGGTACTGTTTTAGATCCAGTCACATTTGACTGGCTGGCCGAAGGCTAGCAGGAGCCCTCTCCACATGATATGGAGCAATGTTGGAGCTCACCAATATCCTTGCCAAATATTTCCACTAAGATTACAAGAACTTACTGACCGTTCAGGATGAGCTTCTCCCTTTTTCTTAAAGATGTCTTCTACATCTTCCACATCAGCATGGAAGAGGGGTAGTACTGTAGGACAAGGTAGACTATCCTATTCCTGATATGTCCATCAGGAGAGAGAGGTCTGGTCTTTAGAGCCGACACTTTTTTTCATCTTTCTCTGCTCATATAAAATGCCTTTTATAATGTTTTGCCAGACAGTAATCTCATTTTATCTTTCAATGTCTTTTGAAAGATTGTGCTTGAATTTCTTTGATTTCTGCCATCACCCTGTGGGCTTGAGAATAGGCTCTGTGTGTGTGGTACATGCAGCAAGGCAGCTGAGAAAATGTTTGCTAATCATATCATGTTATGAACTTCTGAAGAGTTCTAAAGTATTCAAGGGCTGTGTTAAGGTTGGGCAGCAATAGTATCTGCCCCTCCAGTCTAAAGAAAGCAATTATAAAGATCAAAATAAGAGCTCCAAGTTTCAGAACACTGCATTTTACATTTGCCTATCTCTAAATCTTGGGAATATAATCTTTTGTTCCCACTTAAGGGTCTTCTGTTCTCATGTACCCTTTTACCGGAAGAGGTCCCCTCCCACCACCATTTTCTTTCGCTTGCACTTCTATTGCATGATATTCCTCCCCACTTCTTGCAGCGTGCATGTTCCTTTTAACTCCAGAGCCATGGTAAAATTAAACAAACAGCAGTGGATATTATTTATAAAGCTGAATCCCTGTAGATAGCAAAAATATCCTCTGAAATGTTACAGAAAAATGCAGACATTTGTATACTTAGTAGATTTGAGAGTATGGTTGCAAACAAAGAAAAACTGAACAGAGGAAGAAGTCTTAAGCAGGGATTTGACAGACAATATGCTAGGGATGAAAGCTGTAAAGGCCGCAGCAGGAACCAAAATACTTGTAAAACATTTATAGGACATGCACAGGTGGTGACTTTAAAAATACCACCACATGCAATTAGGTGATAGAATAGGATACATACAGGAAAGAACAGGGACATATCTCACATAATGCCGACCATCTAGCAGTTTTATGTGAAATCTAGGTAGGTTGTCTAGATTCACCTTGTCCTAGAACAAGTGTTAAAGGAGGAAAGATGAATTACCCCCTGTTAGTGTCTCTTTCCATTGAGGGAGGCAAAGTGTTTAATATTGTCTAGGTGCTAATTTCCAGACAGCTAGAAATGAAGCAGATGTATCCTGCCTTCTGTCTTTAGATGCACTTAAACATGGTGGGAAGCTTCCATCTTTCTCTTCGATCAATAATGCATATGTTTGCATAGCCATAAAGCCTTGATTCAGCAATGTCTTCTGAGAAAAATAAATCCCTGGGATACCACTGCTTGTGTAGGACAATGTTTTAAAGACAGCATGCATGGGATCCATCTAATTGATTATGGGTGTCGGTATCTGATACATTTAAGTTCCTAATGCAGCCGCATGAGATGTAACCATTGAAGTGAGGTTCATCTACACAATGTAGTTTTGTGCTTTAAGAGGAGATGAATTTCACCCTCAACTTCATTAATAGGCTTTGTTTCCTCTGACCATCAAATGAACTTGCACAACTGTCTCTGGAGACATTCAAAACCCATCTGGATATATTCCTGTCCAACCTGCTCTATGTGGACCTGCTTTGGCAGGGGGGTTGGACTGGATGATGTCCAGAGGTCCCTTCCAACCCCATGTGATTCTGTGATTCTGTTAACTGGTTTGGATGCAGCTATTTGTGCTGCAGAAATCCACATTTGAACAGGACAGATCAAACCCTTAATTTGCTAATGCATTTAATTTTGTTACTTATAAGAACATCCACACTGAAGAGGAACATTTGCTGTACCATAAAAACACTTAATTTCTGAGAACCTATTAACTGTTTCCATATTTCCAGGTAATTTAACAATTTGTTGATGTGAACAGGGAAAAAAATTCTGGGAACAGATAATTTCATTTGGGGATTAAAATAAGGAAGTCCACAAAAGTAGCCAGTAAAAATAATTTCTAGTTTTATTGAAAGATGAAGATCCAGTCCCCCAAAGTGTTAATTCCCACTTCTGAGAGGCACAGTACATCCTACTATCTCTTCAGTGAGGATTTAACTTAAATGCTTGTAGTCTAGACTAAAAGCATCAAGCTACCCACAGGCCAGTTATATCAAACTACAAAGTCAAATTTGCTTCACTGACTTGGAAACTATGGATAGGAGTAACATCCTTCTGCCCAGGAAATTGGGCCTCCCAATTTATGAGTTTGTTAAATATTTAGTCATGAATTAACAACATGTAATGCCACACTAAAACATTCCATTTGAGATCAGAGACCAGAAAGTTTATTTGAGCCTGAAGTCCTGCTTGACAAGATTTGCAGCATACATTTACAAAGGCAGTTGGTATATCCACAAAGATACAAAAAGGTTCCCCCTCACACAGATATACATCCCATCCATCTTATGGTGTATTTTAACTCTGCACTTTTCAGAAATATATAACCTGATGCCAAAATACTCTTAACATGATCTACTAGAAAACTAAACATAAAGAAAGTTAAAAAGAAGAAATTTTGTTTTCCATCACTTTCAGAAAGTGACTTTGGGGAGTTTGACTGGTATATTTTAAGTATTGAAACACACCTATCAAAGCACAGAGCAGTAGCCTTTTGGAGTTCTTGGATTCGTCCAAGGACAATTCTGAGGAAAATGGAAGGAAAGAAGAAAAAGAACTGAGAGATCATTTGGCGTGTAAACATTGTATATATTTCCCCTTGTTAGCTTGGATGAAACTGTGACTGGTCTGTATGCAAAGATGGTCTGTGGGAGTACGGGCAGCCTTCCATATGGACCACATGGGGGCTGGCTGCAGCTGTTTCCCACTGGTTAGGGGAACAAGAAAGCTATCTGCCTTTGAGTGCATGGGCAGATGGCAAGATCAGCAGAGGCTCCTTCTCCTCTCCTGCTAAAGCAACCATCTTGACATTTACTTACATGTGAATGTTTGACTTTGCAGATTTATTCATCTATTAATCTAGCAGGAGAAGGAGTAAAGGGAGGAGAGAGGGAATGTTAATGGAAAATCTTGGGTTTTTTGAAAAGGAAAATGACCCCCTTCAAGAAATCCATTATGTAGCAGGATAGTGATCCATACAGTTCATCATCAGAGTTTAGCTCTTTATATCCTTTTGAGTTAATAGTAGCATATTTGTCAACTTCTGCATAAATCAAGACAAAGGAGGAGAAACACATTTTGCCATCAGTTTAAAGCTGACAATAGAGGAGGCTCAGGAATCCTGAATGAGTTCCAGGATCCATTTGCTGGAGACCCTTCTGACCACATCCACATTTTGCTCCATTTCCTCCCTCGTCCAGACAGGATGGAAATGTCTGCTCTTTTCACACTATGGTTTTATTCTATCACCTGCACGTGATAACTTGCTCTTCTCTCAGTCCTCACTGCTTTCTACTTTAGTCACTTTGATGCTTTTTTTCAGCTAAGAGCAAAAAAGAGACATCCATGTCACGGTTCTGGTGCCACAAGGGCCCTTAACAGCCAAGGAATGATTTGTAGAGCAAGCCTGGCTCAGTTCATGGTCTTTCAGAAGACAAATTCCCCCACCTCTTGCCATCCTGTCTCATAGAACAGTGCAAGTTCAATGCTTCTTTAGGTAATTCTTCAGAAAATTTATCTGTCAGCTTCTGCCAGGGGCCTGAGGGCACCAACGGGTCTCACTTGCCCTGTCCAGCCTCACGTGGGACCTCCATTCATCCACCCTCTTCCCACTGCCCCAGGAGCTCCACAGGCGTGCCTGTCTCTGGTCTCGTCTCATGGATCAAGCTTGCACCTATGCTATTCAAAGCTTGTCTCCTGGATTGGACCATCATATGTATGTTGTAGCTTGTTTCAGTCCCCAATTACTGTTGCTTCAGTCTGGGTTCCCTAGATAGGGTCTGCCCCTGGTTCATCACTTGCTTCATACTTGCAGGTAGAACAACCTGCACAAATTAGAAGCATAGAGGCATAGAAGCACTGAGGCTGGAAAAGACCCTTAAGATCATCGAGTCGAACCGTAAGCCTAACCCTGCCAAGTCCACCACTAAACCATGTCCATAAGCACCACGTCTACCTGTTTTTTAAATACCTCCAGGGATGATGCCTCAACCATTTCCCTGGGCAGCCTCTTCCAATGTTTGACAACCCTTTCAGGGAAGAAATTTTTCCTAATATCCAATCTAAACCTCCCCTGGTGTAACTTGGGGCCATTTCCTCTTGTCCTATTATTTGGGAGAAGAGTTACTTGGGAGAAGAGATTGACTCCCACCTCTCTACTACCTCCTTTCAGATAGTTGTAGAGAGCGATAAGGTCTCCCCTCAGCCTCCTTTTCTCCAGACTAAACAATTCCAGTTCCCTCACGTGCTCCTCAAAAGACTTGTTCTCTAAACCTGTCACCAGCTTCGTTGTCCTTCTTTGTACACACTCCAACGCCTCAATGTCTTTCTTATACTGAGGGGCCCAAAACTGAACACAATACTTGAGGTGGGGCCTCACCAGTGCCAAGTACAGGGGAACTATCACTTCCCTAGTCCTTCTGATCACACTTTTTCTCATACAAGACAGAATGCTGTTGGCCTTCTTGGCCACCTGGGCACACTGCTGACTCATGTTCAGCTGACAGTCGACCAACACCCCTAGGTCCTTTTCCACCCGTCAGCATTCCAGCCATTCTTCCCCAAGCTTGTAGTGCTGCATGGGGTTGTTGTCACCCAAGTGCAGGACCTTGGACTTGGCCCTGTTGAACCTCATACCATTGATCCAGCCTGTCCAGGTCCCTCTGTAGAACCACCCTACCCTCAAGCAGATCAACACTCCCGCCCAACTTTGTGTTGTCTGCAAACTTACTGAGGGTGCACTCAATCTCCTCATCCAGATCATCAATAAAGACATTAAAGAGAACAGGTCCCAATTCCAAGCCCTGGGGAACATCACTTGTGACCAGCCACCAAAGGGACTTAATTCCATTCACCACAAGTCTTTGGGCCCTGCCATCCAGCCATTTTTTTACCCAGAGAACAGTACAAATTGTACAGATGTCATGGTGGTATCATAGCAGGTAGAACATTGGCAGTGACAGCTGGTGACATTGTCAGCCCAGGATTGATATAAAAAGGACTGTACCAGCTCAGGCTGGCAGATGAGCAGCCATGTGAGCTAGGGCAAGGAGGGGAGGGCACATGGGCAGGGGCTGCCCATGGTGATGGAGGGTGGCTGCTTTGTATTGCAGTTGGATGTCCAGACAGGGAAGTGACCAGACCATGGCACATTCCTGTCCTTTCCCTCCTCTGCCACTGAGGTGGAGAGTTGCCAACAGTCTACAGGACGGATAAGATAGGGCCAAGCCCTACCCTGTGATAGTCTTACAGGGAACTGGAATCTCCCCAAAGCCATGAAGAAAGGGAGCTCTGAGCCCATTTTCACTCAGTATCCTGGGTCTGAGCTCCTGGCACTAGTCCTAGTGATGTAGTGGCCATGCCACAGTGGGCGTAATGCTGCTGGTGGCCAGCATGGTTGGACCAGAATGGATGTTTCGTGGCCATCAGGGAGGCATGGAAGAGATAGTTTTGGAGTGAAGCTGTGAGAGCCCCAGCCAGGGATGTGGGAGCTGCCTATGGCAGCAGGGGTTGGCTGCTTCAGTTGATGGTTCTCCTGACTTTGACAGCTGCAGCCCCAGACAGGGACATGAGCAGGTCATGGCACATTTCTGTCCCCTTCCTCCTCCGCCACTCATCCAAGGAGTGTTGCAAATTTCTACAAGGATATTGACCTAAGGATAAAGAAACACCTATCCTGTACCTCTACACCTTATCTTGCATCCTGTGATAGATAGCGTCATAGTCCTACAGGCAGCTGAAAGGTGCCCATAGCTGTGAACAAAAGGAGCTCTGCAGCACCCATCTACTTTTTGAGAACCTTATCATAGAATGAAAAAAAGTTTATAAATAAAAAATTTCTGATTCATGCACCCATTGGCAGGTTGTTCTTGTTTGTGCTGTCTTTTGGGGGGAACCTTTTGAGACTTTTCCTTACCGTACTTGCTTTTTCATTATATTTAATTTATATATCTTTATATGTGTGCGTGTGTAAATGAAGCACATACACATATTTAAATATACATACCTAAAGTGTATCTATGTGTAAATCAGAGAGCTGCACAGACACAGCCAGGTAGGCAGAAGGCACCAGGGCTGGGCCCTGCAGGGTTCCCCGAGAACCAGCTGCACAGGCCAACAGACGAGCCACATATCCTGTATTGGCCCAACTGTTATTTTCCCTGTTAGCAGCAGGATTTCTAGCTCACAGCACTGGTGAAATAGGAGAATGGTGCTGGCATGGCTGAGAAGGAAGGTGGTATCTGAGGGGTGATATGGCACACATCACTGCACAGGACAGAGGTCTTTGATTTAGCACTATGGTTTCTATTGATACTTCTTAATTTGAGGGACTTAACACAGGCACCTAAACTAAGAGAATAAACTTAATTTGGTCTCTCCAGAAGCAAGTAAGAGTGGTAGGCATTCCCAAAGAATAAAGTTAAGGTCTGAATTGTTTTCTGTAAATGATTGTTACTCTTCACCTGAGAAGACACCGACTCCTTAAATAGGCATGGAGAGAAATCATTGCAACGCTGAAGACAGGCACCTGTCTTAGCTTACCTGTAGAAACTTGTCTGAAAATCACTTTGATTCATTTTTATCAAACTTTAGAATTCTAAAAACTTGGATTTCCCATCTAAGCTAGGTGCACAGGTTCCTGCACAGCTAATAGAGAAGGACAGATACTTTCGATAAGCAGTTAATCCTATTCTAAGTATTGAAAACAGGTGGAATGAATTGCCCTCTGGAGGTATCAATCCTCTTTCATTAAGCAGAACGAGTTTAGGATTATTTCATTCTTAAATTAATCACCTCAAGTAAATGGCTAAATTTCAGTGGAATTAATCCTGACCAGAGCATGCTGGTGTATAGCACAGAGTACTGTGGACATGCTAGCTCAGATCCACAAGCACCATTGGTGTTTTACTGTGGCAAGGCAGAATAAAGCTCACTATCTAGCTGAGAGAATTAACTCTGCTTAATAATAGACAGGACAGTGACCATGAGGACACTACGTTTCTGTGCCAGCGCTAAAGGTTGCTTTGTTGCAATGGCACAAATAACTCTTTATTGCTTGCTGCTGTATACTTCAGGTATCTAATGTGAATTATGATACTTTCCCCATTCCTTTGTGGTGCCAGGAACGGGATAGACCGAACTGATGCTGTTTTTGACAGTACATGCCATGTGTGGGCAACGGTGCCTCACATCAGAAAGCATCTGCCAGTTCCCTGCCTTCTCAGCATGCCCAGGGTAAAGGAAGGAAGCTCTGTATGGAGCAATTCCTCTAGGTAGCGTGTGGTGAGGTGGATCTCTACCTTCCTTTGTGGCGCTTGTCCACTACAGATGAAATCTCTCTCACATTAAGTGAAATGCATGTAAACTGGATTGCTCCAGGGTTAAGGCTTCTGAATTTTAAAATACAATTAGCATACAAATAAGTTGCAAAAATGCTAACTAAAATGAAAAGACTTGGCAAACTACAAAGGATGAATATATTTTTCTAAAATAACAAGCTTCTCAAGTGCTGAATCTACATTTCCTGAGAATAATAAATGAAGTATTTCAGAGATGATAAAAATGCTTGCAATGCCTTTTTTAATACCTATAGGATCACGATTAGATGACCTGCCTGTTCCCTCTCCAAATGGAATGAAAAACTCTGAAAGCCTATCTCAGTTCACTGTTGTCGTTGTCACTGAATATTTGTGTCTGTGCAGGAGAAAAAGTCAATATATTTATGGCTGGCTGCAGGCCAACATGTGTGTGCAGACGAGAAAGAACAGAGCTCCACTCTACTGTATAGGCACTGCTAAGGTTATCAGCCCCTCCACTTGTTCTTGTACCCATAAATAGACCATAACTTTTAGTTACTGTGAAATCCCAACTATTAAGAATTTCTGAAGAGGATAGTTGGGAGTAATAGCGTGGGCAGGAACAGCCAAACCATTTCGCCAAATTGGTCTAAAGCACTAAAACCCTAATGCTCATTCTGTCAAATTACATGTAAAAATAAAGCTCCATTATCTTTGCTTGGCCTGCAAATGTAAAAGAAAGTGCAAGCCCTCAGCTTTAGTGACTAAGTATAATAGCTGCAGTCACCCCTGTATTTAAAAACATAAGAAAAAAACCAAAAAGCCTCCACCCAAACCAGGCACAATGACTTACTTTTCACTGTAAGTGCTATTTTTGAGCCCTCTGCTGGCAGAAGTCTTTCTAAAATAGTCATTTTTAACTTAACACTAAAAAGCGTGGTAGAAACAATCCGACTATGTAAATGGTCACTTAAGATTCAAATCGTAATTTTGTACCACCTACCCTGCAACTCTTTTCCTGGAAAAGAGCTACTTTCTTTTAGTTTCCTTGACCATTTTTGCATTCTATGATTCTTAGCCACTGTTGGGTTTTTTTTTTTCTGCCTCTCTCCCCTTCCGCCCCAGCCCCAGTTTAAAGAACTTTCAACATTTCCTAGACAAGACTAAGGGAAGCATGAGCTGTTAACATTTGGGGTGACCAGCCCTGACTTCGATCCTACCCATTGACCTGTCCTGCTGTTTATCCCTCCACCTCCTCCTCCATGCAGACCTCAGGTCCTTGTTCCTTGAGAGCAACAGCAGAAGGTAGGACATGCCAGTCCCTACTGGGTAGCTGCTCCTCACCTCATGCTTGTCTTGATGCAGCTCTGAAGAAATTATTTTCTTCGGGCAGTGCTCATATCTATGTTTTACAGTCCTTGTTTGGCAGCCTTCAGAAACTCCATACATCTCCACTGAGCATGCATCTGTGTGATTTATCAAAAGACCATGATCCAGTCAGATTTGAATGAGTTATTTCAACCCACTTCAGATGTTTATAATAGTGTCAGGCACTACCAAATCCTAGATCCTGCTGAAATTACCTACAATGCTGCTTTACTATTTCTCTGATCTTCATCAGGCCCAAGCAGCCTTATCCTAAAACTGCAGAGTGAATTCCAGGTTCTATCCTTGGGACAACTTCCCATGTTAGAAGGGCTCCTTTGCACCGCCCTGGCATGAGAGCTCAGGTGTCTGAGCCCACGGATCAGGCTCGAGCTGGACTGAGGTTGGAAATGCCTGGAAATGCCACTTCTCTGCTTCTTTCCGTTGGGAATGCTTGCAGCTCTTACTTCACTGTGCCAGAGGCAAAGCAGAGTAGCTGAAGCCCATAGCGGTGTAAGAGCGAAGGACAGAAGGAAGGGTAAGACCATGAAAGCAACAGGTACTTGCAGCAAGTCAAACAGCAGGGAAAGGAGAAGGAGCCGCAGGGCAAGGTGGCAGCTGAGCTGTTTCTTTGCTTTAACAGTAACAGGGGGAGTCCTTAGAGTGGTTTTTTTTTTAATAAACTGAGACAGGAGGGACAGTCAGCTAACATTGCTGACTCCTGAATCTGATAGTAGTGAAGAAAATTTTAGTCCCTGGACTGAGCTTTGCTAATGAATGTTCACCACCTGAGAAGGCTGGCATGTGTGTATTTAGGAGGGGGCTGCTAATAGTTGACTTGTATTTGACACAGGTAAGGAGGATCTAAGACAATATGAAGGGTGGGATTCAGATGCCTAAACATGCCCAGTAGCATATTTTTAGATGCTTTTGTGTATTTTATCGTGCCTCTGCTGCTCCATAAGGCTGTAGCTGCTCTTCCATAGGTTCTGTGTCATATTTACCAGCTCAGTGTGATGTCTCAGATACCGTGTGGCACCTAACATAGCGCTAGACACCTATGCTTGGGCACTTGAATCACTCCTAAGGTCTCTAACCAAAATTTCTGGAGGAAAGGGGACATGGAGTCCATATATTAAGTGGTAAATAGCTGATTTTCCAGCATTTTTGCTTTATTTCTTTTTTACAGTAAACTAGATTTTATATCAACATTTACAGAGAGGTCATATACTACCAGCATGACAGGCTACACAAGTACTATCGACGTCTAACAGATAGACCCTCTCCTGAGAGAAAACCGAGGGTGGTCTGATCAGCTGCAGATATCACCATTCCCTCTGCCTGACTGCTTGTTAGGGCAGAATTTACTGCTTGAAGTAAAAGTAGATCAAATTGTCGGAGTGAGGGATGTTTCTATGTGTGTGCCTTTGGGTGAAAGGGAAAAGACCAAAGGAGTTTACCAAGTTAGGGCTCAGCAAAGAAGATATTCTATTTCAGCCATCACGTCTTTCCTGGACCCACTCTTTTCTTCAACTATGGAGACAAAATTCACTGCATTAGCAACCCTCTTTTCTGAGGGGACTAAAATAATCAGTCTTGTGACATTAGCATGTGTGTATTGGGGCTGGTGGGCAACCAGGCAAAAAAAAAAAGCTCAGAATTTATGCCTTTTGGCCATATATTTGACACATTTTGGATGCTTTACAGGAAAATGAAGCAGCACAGCCCTGGAATGATTCCAGGACAGTCTATGACCCCTCCAGCCAAAAAGCAGGATGTCATTGTTTAATTGGCATGTAATGCAAGAGTTTAGCAAGGATTGCTAAGATATGCATCTAAGAGCTTTAAACAACACTTCTGGAATACAGCTTGAACCACATATTTGCACTGAAGCTCAGCAAGATTAGGAAACCTTTGTTTACTCTTCTATCTCTAATGTTGTTTTTTCAGTGGGAAACACTGATACAGATAACTGTATTTAGAATTTGAAGGGAAAAATAACAAAACCCTTGCTTGCTAATGAATCTAACTCCATGTGTGTAGTGGGTCCTGTATAGCTACTGCTTATAAAAGTAATGTTTCATATAAAACGGATTTCATTTCTTATGTGTTCTATTTCCTTTGCATCTTCAGATCCTGTATTTTGCCACTATTTTTTTCTATGCAAAAGCCTTTAATTAATACATGAGACCTGCTTAAAACCACCCAAGGAGCACACTTCTGAACAGAAAGCCATATTGCTAATTGTCCTGTTAGTCCTGTTTGGAAATCAATGAGAGTGGGTATGAAATGTAGCAAATGGGGAAATGTACCAGTAAATAGAAACAGCAGCAAACAAAAGACAGCAAAACAGTTTAGCTAGTGTCAACACAGATGTATACTGATTAGTGCAAAGTCCAGTTAGAGGGCGACATTGACCCTTCATGCACACGTACAAAGCCAAAATATTACAGAAAGACTCACTCCCAAAGCAGCACACGTTCTACTAACTCTCTTATTTTCAGATGGATCGACTATTTTAAAAGTGAGTGATGGAAAAGAACATTCTTTTTTGCCTTGGCTTTGTTTCTTATGCAAAGAAATGTCCTTTAAGAGTTTATGGTAGAAATACATGTTTTAGCATAGGCAGCCTTCTGAATCACTGCAGTCTCTCCTGTGCCATGTCAGGTGGATCTGTTGCCATCAAAGAGAGTTTAACTGACATCTCAGCCTTTAGACTGTATCATTAAAGATCCTCTGGGATTTAGCTTGTCCTTCCTTGAGTGCACCATGTGTGCATGGTTGCTCGGAGGCAGAGTAAGAGGTTTTGATCTGCACTGTCTCTATTTATGATTGACTAGCAGAGATTGCATGGCCCCCCCAGGCAATCTCCTTTGTTGTATTAGACAAATAGGTATTTGGTCTAGGTTGAGTTAATCCCACCCTGGGGCAGGAAGGTGGACTACTTGACCACCTGACATCCTTTTTAGTCCTATTTTTTCCTACAATTTTCTGATTCTTTCCTGATAAGTAGGCTGCTGGGCTCTTCACAAGGTTAGGCACTGGAAAAAGATGGGGACCAAAGGCTGAACCTGTGAATGTGCTTAGAAGTTTAAAATTCATTTATTTCTATGGAAGTTGAGATCCTAAATACTTTTGTAGACCACAGATTGAGCCCAAAACTATCACTTTATCCTGGGCAAAATAAGAGAGACATAAAAAGACAAAAAATAACTTCATGTTAGGATCCCTTAACTCCCCTAAGACTTGTGCAAGATCCTTTTCCTAAAGGTATCCATCCTTTGCCAGTTTAATTTTTTGCTTAATATCCTACCAGATCCATCAGTACACAGTCTCCATGTCATGACTGATTCATCTTTTATTGAAACAAAGATTTCAGTTACTAGTGAAGTATTGGTGCTGCCCAAGTCATACAAACTACCCATTGCAGGTGCCCACCTTGGCCATCACTACCATGTCTCCTGCCGGGGTGGCCCTGAACAGTGGCTAGACTAAGTGACATATTACTCTCTTAAGCGTAAGTATCAGAAATCTTTGCATTAACTATCTGTATCTTTTCTACTTACAGCTATTAATACATCCCTACTATATAATAGTTTTTCTATTCTGGAGGTTTAGAATCTAATCCTTTCAATAATCCTTCCAATCTACCTATTGGCAGATTATTTCACAGGAAATATATCATATTTAGGAACTTTCCATCCATGTTTTAAAAATATATTTATTTTTATTGATTAGTCCTTCCTTTTTCCTGAAAAACTCTTTACACTCCTCGATGATACTGTATCATGTGTTTTAGCCCATGCTCCCAAAGGTTGTCAAGAGATACAAAATCTGCTTTTTTAGTACTTTCCTATAAATCTTTTCATATATCCTATAACTCTACTTGTCACTATTAGAATTCCCTTTATTTTGTCCTTGTCCTTTTGGTATAACGATGCCATAATTTGCAAAAGGGTGCACAAAACTCAATTTTCTGAGGTAAGGCTGGACCACAAATTGTGCAGAGGTAAACAATCTTTCCTGAATAATACTTGCAGGCTTTGACCTCTGAATATTACAGCTGCAATTTAAGATGTACATTATAATCTACAAAGGAGAATTATGTCTGTCAGCAAGCTACCTGAATGATCATATTCCTATAGAATACTATTAAAGGAGTTACAACCCAACGGGTTTCCTTTGCTGCTGATTCAGAAATGGGGAAAGGTTCCTGAAGGACTGATTTCAGACTGAACAACATTCTATCAATGAAATGGCCACACTTTGGCCCTTGAAACTGGGCCCTCCCAAGGTCTCTTCACATCTACAGTTACCTGGCATGGGAAGAGACCTACATCACATGTTTTGAGCTTCAGTGCTCTGTAAATAAAGTCTACTTAGCAAAGAGGTTTTAATATAAAAAAAAAGAAGTGAAATGTTTTTAATATGAAGATCTGACCATTTAGAGGGATTCATTTAAATGTTAACATTTAAAATACTGAAATTCACTCAGTCAGAAAATATATTTCAACTATTCAGAAAAGTTACAGTGCAATTTTACTGTATATTCACAAATAACTGAAATAATTTACCAGTGTGCAGGGCCATCTCATGTTGTGATCTTTAGTATCTAATTTCTGAGCATTTTCTCCTGTTAAATATTCATGTGCAATGTATAACAAGGCTTCCACTTCTTTATTCAAATGTTATGCTTAGGGCTCTAATTTGATCTTATCTATAGAAGTACAAAGAAGACATATTTCCAACACAATAGTGGCATTGGAGGGAGTTTAAAAGTAATTTTAAAATCATTTTAAGTAAAATAAGAAATGAGTGCTTTGAGTGAGCTTAAACACAGTTCCCTTTAGATGTCTGCAGTACAGGTACCTAAATTCCTAAGTTCTCACTGTAATTAATGAAAAAAAATGTGTATTTTAAATTCAAGGTTCATTTGACCTGTTTTAGATTCAACTTCAGGGTTAAATTAAGCAAATCCTGTGAACATTTATTGCATTGTCTCTAAAGAGATCCTAAAGTGACTCTCAAATGCAGACACCTACATTCAGATAGATGAATTCTGTTCCTTAATTCACATTCTCAATTAGAGTAAAGTATCAGGCCACCCAGACACAGGAAGATGAATCAAGTCTGAAAAAGCAGAAAAAGGGGCACTCCTGAACTCAGAAACAGAGAGGTTACAGCATGCTGGGATCTTACAGGTAAAGAATATGTGTGTATGCAGCACAGCTTCTAAGCCTAGATTCAGGAACTGATTAACCAGGAAGGAAGAAGTTTGCTTTAGCATGACATAACAAGTGTGGTATGTTATCGTATATCATGACATGTTGTTCTGACTGTATATCTCAGAGCCCTTCCTCTTTGTCTTGTGAGTTGGTATAAAGAGATTAAAATCAGAAATCCTTTTTTTTTTTTAAAAAAAAAAAAAAAAAAAGAGATCTGGTTGAAAGTCTCTCAGAGTTATAGAATGCTGATTTGACCAGATGAAAATGTTACCTGGAATGAATTACTCCCAGGAAATTTGCCTTTCAAAAACTGTCATCTTATTTTCTTAGGCCAACGCGTCACTGATGAATCAAAGTATTTTAGTAAAGTGGAATTTCCAAATTCATTTTGCTTATATAGTATTCTTATAGAACAGCACTCTTTCTACAGCACTCTGATACTAACAAACATATTTATTTCAAGTGGAAATCTTAAGACTTGGAGAGCTCTTTGGAAAGTGCTTTTTAAACTCATCTGTTTACAAACCTATGGAGTTAGTTAGTCATGATCTACCTCTACAACCTTGCAATAACTGAGCTATTTCACCTTCATTTTGACTACATTGCAGCTAGGATATTAAATGAAATTTAAGATGTTCTTTTCTGAACTAGCATCTTCACATACCCAGGCTCTTCCTGAGATTTGTCCAATAATAGCAGAAAAATGGATAGGTCATTTGTTTTGTTGCGTCTGCCCTTCAGCAGCTGTTTTAAGTTAGTCTACGGTTTAGTACTTCTTACAGCATTCATGGCAACTTTTTCTTATTTTATAATTCTATTTAAAAAACAAACTAGAGTCACTATGCCTGGATGTGTTTAAGAGCCGTTTAGATGTGTTTTTGAGGGATATGGTGTAGGGGAGAACTTTGTAGAGTAGGGTAGATGGTTGGACTTGATGATCCCAAGGGTCTCTTCCAACC
>JAOXJK010000001.1:184077174-184091279 GCA_025774025.1 Xenus cinereus | reverse complement strand
GGGTTCAAGGCCAGGTTGGACGGGGCTTTGAGCAACCTGGTCTGGTGGGAGGTGTCCCAGCCCATGGCAGGGGGGTTGGAACTGGATGATCTTCAAGGTCCCTTCCAACCCAAACCATTCTATGATCCCCAACCATGGTTTTGCACGTATTGGCTAAGTTAAAAGAGGATTGCAAACCACCTATATGAAGTTACTGGTTATACATTAAAAGTTACCAAGTATCTTACTGTACAGGGAAAAATTTCACTGAAATGCCTGGAATCTTCTTATTGCACTCTTTTTTTTGGTCTCCGTTTCTACGAAGACACACGTGCAGAATGGAAAAATAATCTATAAGCAAACATTTCGAGAAACATCAATACCTTCTATTCAGCGTGGAACAACTCCTTATTTTGTTATTAAGCAGCATTTCAGCATTGCTATTGATTGGATATGTGATAGTGAAAGATGAGACTGAAACAAGTATTTTTTTAATGGGAAAATGTCTCGGAAGAAAATGCTATGCATTTTTGGTGGGCTTAGCGAAAAAAAAAATAAAAAATGGGTGAGGTGTGTATTTAATAAGTAGCATGCTATCTATTTATTCCAAAAATGGTAAATAAAAGATAACGAGCAGAAAAAAAAAATATAAAAATAATGGTTTAAAAACAATTGTTCGGAATAATCATTGCGGCTCAGCGAGATATGGAGGTGGCGCATTAAGGCAGCGCTCCAGTCCCAAGGCTGCAGCTCAGCCTGTCTTTGTCAATCAGGTTGAGGTTTCAGATATTGTAATTGGTAGCAAGTTTCCTAATCTCAACCTGCCAGGCAAGAAGCGTTCAACAAAAGCTCTAGCCCCCCGAAATATAATGAAATTTGAAGAGAGAGATTTTTCTACTATTGGCAGCACGAAGCAAGATCACAGGTTGGGTTGACAGCTTTATTATGCTAAACTGACAAAAACATTACGCTCTGGTCAGGACTAAAAAAGGTGGTTTTCAGGAGCAATCCGGAAATACAAAGCACTGAGAAACTCTAATGAACTCCTACTTTTATCTCATTGGTGCAGCAGATGAGCTCAGACGTAGAAAAGTCTCCCGGCCCAAATACAAAATCAGAAATTAATATATCTTGATTTTATACTCGGATCTCCCGCTGCACCAATTTGGGGAAAACTGCAAGAACCTGCTGTCGCAGCTGAACATCCATTAAAAAAAAAGAAGACACCAATAACTTCACAGCGGTAATACAATTCATTAATAATTAGATGATATGATGTGCTGCGGTATTCTATAAATGGAAGCCAGAATAGATTTTATTGCTTCAATCGGAAAAGTGTTTGGGAATAGGGTTATGTATTAACACGCAGCTTTTTATACACATATTTAGGGGAGAACTTTGTAGAGTAGGGTAGATGGTTGGACTTGATGATCCCAAGGGTCTCTTCCAACCTAGACGATTCTATGGTAAATGTAAGGAGTGTACCACACAGATGTATTGTCCTTCCAGTACCATTCAGTTCTGGGGAAGAGGCCTCTGAGGGCTGAGGTGATCCAGGGGCAGGAATGAGGAAAAAGCAGGAGCGGAGGAAAGAGTGCTAATTTGAAATCATACAAATCCCACTCACCGTGGGTGAAACACTAGCTACCAAAAGTCTTGGGAAGTGTCTTTTCTTGCCTCAATTTCACAGTGGTAGCATAAGGACAACTCCCTCTGATGGTGCCTCTTCCTCTTCCTTCTTACCTTTTCCATCATGGGTAACTCAATTCTTGCTGCAGGGTACTGCATCTCCTTCTCTGTGAGATGCTTTTTCTGCAATTTCTGCTCCCTCTAACTGTGATGCTCAGTCTGCACTTTTGTCTGTTATTATTTTACAGTCAATGAAATATCATAGAGATTGCCAAACAGCCCATGGTTCTAGTAGCATTACAGCTGTAACAGTAGGGAGAGATTATTGTCTCAATTATGCAAGAAGCAGGATAAATTATTTTCTGTCAAGATCCGTATTGCGTATGTATGTAACCTAGCTGCACGGTGCTACAACGCCAATTGCCATGGAGGAAGTAAAAAGGAAACTCAAACTTCTAACAAGTGCCAGAATGCAATCTCTAAGTAATTTCAGTAATATTGTAGACAAAGATTAACTGGGGCCATTGTACTTTCATGAATGTCAAACCTTTTTCCATGCATCCTGGTTAAACTAGATAGATAGACAGGCTTCAGCTCTGGACTTTCAGTCACTATGATGTTTCTGTTTATTAAGTCAATTTTTTACATTTTGTTACATTTCATTTCAGTACATTGCTGATCTAACAGAGATACCTTTAATCCTAAAATACTTTCTGCTTCTTTTCTTACACTTGAGTAGATTTGTTAAGCTAGATGGCTGTGTAAACACCAGAAACCAGGCAACACAATTAACCTGCCCCACTTCCCTACAGCTTCGTAGGTTATTTGGATAAGCTCTAATAGAATTGTATATATGTGTGTATATATATTATGCATATGCGTGTATATATATATATCAGCAAATTTTTATGACAAGATAGGGTAAACTGTCCCATTCCATATTAAACATAGTTTATCTGCAGTTGTGTGCTTTTTTCGTATGTAATGGGCAAAACATGAAATGTACTGCATTTTGCTGTATTTCACCAGTTACCCTCCAAACCCATTTTTACTTCTTATAAGCAATATTTACTTTGACTACTATAATTTCAGGGCACTTCAGAATTTCTACTGTATTACCTCTCTTCAAAGATGAAGTGCTACTCTTCCCACTTTATAGCAGATAGCAGAAGAGATTCATAACCACAGACATGTAAACATTAGGCATCTGATACAAATGATGTTTTCAGGTTCCCCATTGTATATGGCTAGGCACTGATAAAGGGCAACTCAGTCCTTACGTATTCAATGATCCTATCGTTAGGATGGAAAGGATGGTCTTTTAGAGGTGTCTGTCTGTTTTCATCCCTATGCTGCATCTGACCTACTCACCTAGGCTTTTCTTGTGGTAAATGGAGATAGAGAGGCTTTCAGAGCATTATTCATCTTATTCTGAAGTGGTATCACATGATACTGAAGTAGGTCAGATGAATTGCAAATTAAAGCACCTTTTCTTTCCACTGATAACAAAAGGAGCCTGGAGTGATGAGCAGTGAAGTACCTCCACTGTAGGCACCTGAAGTTAGGTGTAATGAGATGCTTTCATTTACTTCAGATCCAGGGCTATCCTGTGGGATCGTGCTCACTTGTAGAGGATTGATGGGTTTTCTGAAATGAACAGCAAGAAAAGCTCTCCAAAGTATTTCTTTTTTCCTTCCTGTGATTTATCTGATTTCCAGGGCTGAGGTCAAGGAAGCTGAGTCTTTAGTCATTAGACTGGGCAGTAACAGGTTCTTCCTTTCATTGGGCCCTTTGCTAGTCTAGCATTACTGGGAAGGATGAAAGGTGTCTCAAAGCCATTCTGTAGCCTGGCAGTTCAGGTAAGAGGCAGAAACATTGTAAGTCCTCTTTGACTGTCAAAAGCCTAAAATCCACCTCTGGTGCTTCCTCAGAAAGTGCTCTAACCACTAGTTTACATAACACATAACAACTTCTTCCTTAAAACAATCAGACAAAGAAGACTCATGATCTTTAAGGTATGTCCCTCACTGTCTATTCCTCACACCTTTATAGAAAAATAGTAATAACTGGTTTTGAAAGTCAGAGGGGATGATCCATAATCTATGACATTTTATTTTATAGAGATCTGTAGGGATTCAGTGATCTCTGTATATGCTTTGGGAGGTTTTTCACTAGATACCATACACATGTTCTTTTTCTTCATGTGTTTTTGGACTGTAAATTTATGTTATTGTGCTTCCATTGTTTTACAGTATTCTGGACTGGCTGGTTTCAGATCTCAGAAAGAAATCTATTTGTTTCTCAGCTGGAAACTTCATTGGTGAGGCTGAGAAGTCTTGGTGTATTCACAGAAAAACAGATATACAAGAAAATCCCCAGGCAGTTACAGACTTAAGAAATATGATAAGCTAAAGCGATAGAAGAAATTCAACTCCCACAAATCCAAAATATTTCATTAGATGAAATAATGTAAACTTTCTGGGGCATTTAAATGGGTTCTCAACTAAGAGTGACCGCTCAGGGCAACATCGTGTTGCATTCTTTACTGACCTCTTATCAATCTATAGTAAGGTCCAGAAAAGCAAATCTAAACCTAGACATGTAACGGAGACTAACACATTACAGAGATTAAGGTTGTTATATAAACGAATGGTGTGGAATACTGCATGAAGAAACGGTGACTTGCTTTGTGAAGATTTTGCTTAATTCAAATGATATCACAGATGAGAGACCCTAAGGAAGGAGAATTCTCCACTGGATATATATGATGTATTTAGTCCTCACTTGGATCTTCAGTGTAGGATTTAATCCATAATGGGCTCTGAACAGAACACTTAAAAAAGAAAAAAAGTAAGGTAGTTTCTTAAGTCATATGAACACATACAAAAGACAAAGGGTTTAAACAACAACAGGGAAATCTGCCAAGTCTGGAAATGGTGCAAAGATACAGAGGTGCTTGACTGGGTACAGGGTAATCACGGGCTGTGCTTCAAGCAGCCACCCCCTGTAAGGTTCCCAGCGTTGTTTACAGAAATACAGGGAGCACAGGAGGCCTGATGGTGACCCAGCTCAAAAACCTCTTTGCTCTGTGGATCAAGCGTGTGTACCAGCCGCATACACCTCACCTCCCAGCTGACAGCCTTTCAAATAAAGCTGCCAATTTTACTTCCCTGAATATAGTTGAAAATACCATAAATACTGCAAATAATAAGGTTATTTGACTGCAACTACTTATTTAGCTATCTAAGGCAATTGGTGAGATCTCTCAAGATGCTGTTGTGTAGCCCCTGGTAGAGATCTCGATTTACCTGCTTAGCTGCAGATTTACATGCTGCAACAAGAGTAATCTTTATGGTGGGTCAGATACTGGTGGCCTCTGACCCCATCCCTCATTATTTGGTGAGTGTATGTTTGCTAATTGAGCTATTCATGGCAAATAGGGTTTTTTAAGGAAAAGAAGTTTTATAGCTAACTGCTTTTAAGAGTGGGGAAGGTAGCACACACGTTGTGTGTTCTGTCTTCAAGTGGGTCCAGAAACTCTTACTGCGAATATTATTTGCTCTCTCTATTTTGTGCCCGTTTAGCCAAGTATATTCCCATTGGAGTGCCTTCGATTTCAGTGGACTTGTCAGGGATGAATTTGGCTTTCTGAGTCACACAATACAGGGACATCAAAATGGTGGGCAATGCTTTGAAACTGATAGTTACCTATTTTTACTTTCTTGTAAACAAGCCCCTCAGAAATCCCAAAGGTCACAGCACCAGCTTTTGAACGTGCTGCAACACCTGCACTTTGGATTCTGTTCCTTATCAGAGCACTAAAGAGAGCTGCATCGCATACAAGCCAGAGGATGCTTAAGAAGAGATTTGGCTTCTTCGGGAATATGAATACATATGAAATGGAAGAACTTGTGGAAGTGCATTTAAAAACATTTTTTAAAAAAGAATTAACAATAGAAGCCCTGGAGACAAAAGGCTTAGGGCTTTTGAATGCCTGATAACCTGGAGTGGCATTTATCACACCTAATTTTTGCAAGTCTAGGAGTTAAGCACCTAGTCTAAATCAGGAATCGAAGCCTCCCCGTAGCAGCAATGGAAGGACACGAGCACTTCTCAAACGTCTTTCACAGGATGAGACATCTTTAAACCCCATCTCCTTTCAGTGATTATACGAGGAGTCTCACTATGGCGTGGTGTCTGCCTGGAAGATGCCAAAATGTCTTTATTTCTAATATGAAGACAGCAATAAGTGATTCAAATCTCCTCCCACTGGGGCTGAAAGACCCTGGTTTAACATACTGTCAATGGAGAAGATAAGGTGCAAGGTCTAAGTCAGACACCTAAAATAAATGGCCTGAATGCAGGTTTTTTTAGTCCAAAGTGGTGATGAATGACACAGAAAACTGGTTTCATATTCATTACTGAATGCATATTTGAAAGACTGTCTCCTTACAAAATGCTACAAACTCATTTTACTCCCAAATTGAGGTTAGAAAGAGGAAAGGACCAAAGGATCTTTCAGCCTAAGGCAGTCATATTCTGCCTCTTGCACTCTTCACACACATAGCGAGATGGGAAATCTGAAACTGCCTTGCCCAAGTTTTGGGGTTCTGTTTAAGGGCAGCCAGTTGCCATGTCCCAACTCTGTGGTGCGTACCTGGTGCCCCCATTCTCAAAGACACTTGTACCCAGGGGTGCTACAGATACCTTTCTCCAGACACAAGTCCTAGCTGTTCTCCGACTTCCAGTTAATGTCTGTGTCACTTGAAAGATGAAGTTGGGCATCAAGTACTTATCTCTGCCTTCAAAAATCTTCCCTCTAAAATGAGCTGTAACCTGAAATTGGGACCCTTGCTTGTCAACTGCTGGCTTTTGTCTGTGACAAACACCTCCTGCATTACTGGTAAGGTAAAAGCAGTTTGATCCAGAGGTTTTAGAGTTATTGCTTCAGAATAGCTCCTGTTTCATAGTGTATGTTGACACTAATTGATGGCTGATTTGAATGTGAGTAAAAGTCTAGAGAACTGGTTTGAAATAAATTTAAGGAAGTGCCTGGAGTTCAGCTTGTTACAAATGCCTAATTTTAACAGGTGTGCAGGGGAAACAGACATCTGCATCCATATGACCTGCACATTAACAAAATCCTCATCTGGCATATTTTAAGCTGCCTGTGACTCTTATCTTGGCAAAACTCATTGAAGAAAATACGAGGTTTGTTTGTGTGGAAGTCACAGGATCAGACCCAAAAGGTTAAGGTGTCTGTGCTGCATGCAAAACGGGAGTACAGTTAACATTGGCTAATTTAGGGAAATCTCTATGGGGAAAGGAAACATCCTAAGTGGTTGACATCACTACCTGGATATGAAATGGGGAGGGGGGAGGCTGGTTCTCGTCCTCTTCACAATCTTAAGACTTAGCCCTCATTTACTTTCCAGCCTGTGTCTGTCTAACATAAAGGCCAGTAGTTTATAGCCACAGGAAAATGTGTATTTGGCAGTGATACTGTTTGAATTACAGTATGATCAAACTGCCTGTGTGGGGTGGTTTTGTTATGACAACTGAAGCTACAAAGATTAGGTAAAATTTCTCTTACAAAGCAGGAGAGAGAAAATTACAGCGAAGGACATCTTAAGTGCTTAAACAACAGTTTCTTCACCCTTTGATATGCAATTTTAATAGTTATCCAAGGTCAACACAGAGATGGCAGGATCATCCTTCAGAAGAATTTGTTTCATTTTATGACACATACCATAGTGTCCTGAATCATTAAAAGCATTCAATTTGGGGATACCTGACAGCTTGTTTGACTGAAGTTCTGGACCTAGTTTAACAATCTTTGTTGTGGAACGTGACTGTATACTATATAAAATGTGCAGTATGTCATGTTTATAGCGTAGGTGTGTATAAAAAATATTTAGTTGATAGGAAGCAGTTCTGTTAATAAGCAAACCCCAACATCTCAGCTCAGATAAAACCAAATAATTCTAAATATTATTACTAAATATAATTCTCTGTCAGCTGCAGAATTACTGCACTGTTGTCAACAATTCAACTTACTCACCCACGGGCAAACATACCTCCTTTCCATAAGACCAGCAGCCATCCAAAACACATCAAAAAGATAGTAACATACATCTAGATATTGCTGCAATTGTTCTGAGAACAACGATATCACGCTCATGTTAGAAAAGGCTCTCGACCACTGAGACCACTTCTCTAGAGAAAAATGGACTGGGTCTTTGAATGAGCTACCTTAACATACCGTCTGTCCCCATCACTGATCGTTCAGCTGAACATGAAACACATGCAGGAAATGATTAACCATTGTAACCCATGATGAAGGAAGATCATCCTCTGAATGAAATTTCAGCAATGCGTGGCTCCATTCTACAGGAACTGCCCAACTTCTCTCTCAAGTTAATTCATATACTTATCATAAGAAAGTTAATTTTGGGCAAATTTTCTTAATTCTCTGTTTCTAGGGCAGGCCAGGAGATAAAATAGGCTTATGTGGTCAAAGGCTTTTCTATTTTTGCACAGTAATTTCTATTAAATCCTTTATGTACACGTGTTCCTTTGCTTATTGAAGGGGATAACACTTAAATCTTAATAGCCAGAACACCGCCACAACGAGTCAAAGATCCTAAACTGCAGTCAATGGAGAAGAATGGACTACTCCAAATTTGAAGTTTCACCTCAGCCACCTTTAACCTCGGTGCTAGGATAAAATGAATTTGAACTCCTACTTTTTAAACTCATAGTTCTTAACATGGAAATCAAATGTTAGCTACTCTATCATGAAAACTAGAATTTGATTCTCTCTCACTTTCTATCCCGCTGAGAACATCGCACCATCAGCTGAATAACCTTAACTCTAGCACCAGCTAAGTCATTCCTGTTCTTTCAGCCCTTGATGTTTTCCGCAGGCTGCACTAATAACACGCCTGTATTGTGAATGTCAAAACGCACATAAGCCACAGCACAAATCAGCTTTACTGAGAAGCCATTATTCATCCTTTCGGAAATTATAAGAACAGGGAGAGAGAGGAAGGGAAAGAAATCTCTGTTGCAATTTTTTATAACAGGCATGTGTTACCAGAAAAAAAAAAAAAAAGTTGCATGTGTCCTACCAAGAAAATATGTATTTCTAGGGTACTTGTGGGACAGTAGGAGTCAAAGAACTTAGCCTGGAGTTGATCTCTTACCCACTAAGCAGCTTCCATTTTGTTTTCTTTTTCAAATAAAGTGGTGTCGGGAATGTTTGTCCTACTTATTTCATTAATAAAATATATAAGCGCTTGACTGTATTGGAATTTCAGTGATTGGTAAGTAAAATATGGCAATATAAATTACAATAGATAACCAGTATATACAGTTTAAAGTTTAATAAAAGAAAATAAAATTACATTAAAATTGGGACTTTGGATAAATGTGTAAACATGGAAGATTTGACTTGTTTAGAGCTCCAGCAGCTATTAAGTATTTACCTATTAGTAATAAATGTCTTAACAATAATTCCTTGTTGATACACGATTTCAGTTACAATTGTAATTTACATAAATATATTCTAACATGATACATACCCGTACCAACATGTACTTATTCTGGATTGCATGTTGAGATGAAGTTGTCATTGTCATTGGTGACAGCATTTGGCCAATTCCTGACAAGAATGTTTCCAACCACTCACCAATTTCATCCAGGGGAAATCTGAGAGAAGACTCAAGAAGTTCTCGTCCCTAAATATTTTTTGAAAACAGCTATGTTGCTTATGATGTCCTTATTGTTGCCTTCATTACACATCAAAGAACATGTGTGTGTGAGTGTACATTTTAAAGTAATGTTATAAATTCCATAATCACAGTAAAAAAACTTCAAAGAGTCCAAACACAAGACATAAACCATAGGGTAAGGAAGCTCGATGGAACTACTTATTTACTCAAGTAAATTACCAAGTCTTCTCTCATTGTTAACAGGAGATCAAGAAGTTGCATTTTGGCTTTGAAACAAAGAGTAAGAGTGATCAAAAGGCAGAGGAGAAAAAATGTAAAGGGAAACACATTGCTTCTGATGAGATCTAAAGTGGGAAGGAGCTTGGAGAAAGTTGACTTGAAAAGTAGGTTTTCAAAGAGCCAAGGTTGAAGTAAAAATAGTGCTAGAGACATGGAGGGTGGGCAGGGTGCCAGTCCTAGGCAGGTGAAAACAATTACTGGGGCAGCAGGAGAAGAAACATCATAAGGCACTAAGACAGAAGTCTAAGAAGAGCTTTAGAAAGGTGGAGGGTGATTTTGGATTGGGTTTTGGAGTGAATGTTGGCTGGGTCGTGTGGTCACATTTACTGTAGGTACATGAAATGTAGAAACCAGCACTAGACTCATCCCAGCATCAACAGGAAACAGTTTTGAGAACAGACTGTATAAGAATTTCACCAGTCAAGGAAGGAAACCTTATCCTGACAGAAGCCAGTGAAGTTTCTTCATACTACAAGGGAAAGGTTTACCTGAGGCAAAGGGGAATAAACTATGGATGCAAGATTTAGTGGTGTTGGACTTTTCAGGAACATCTCTGCCTGCAGGGCAACAAATACTCGTGCTGAAACAGAAGTCATGAGAGAAATGGAGAACAGGTTCAACACATTGTGTTATTTACAGGGTGTGATGGTAAAGAAGACAACTCAGGAAGAAGAGAGAGGATTCTTGAGTCAGCTATCTGCCTCTTGAGATACTTGCCAGAAAAAGGATGGCTGAAAGTTATAGTTTAGCAGTACTCTTGCATATACCAGGCAAAACACTATGCCTAATAATTTATAAACACACACTTGTGTAATAATTCGTTAATGAATTAAGAGAAGAAAAATTGAGTATGGAAGCAAGAGAAAGGTTGGTGGTTAAGTAGAGCGAAACATAGGGAACCAAGACACTCTCCCATCTGGCTGATTTAACATTTTCCAATTTTTACTGTTTCAGCAAACTGTTTATATAGGATTGTTCTTTGGTCTTTGTACACCAAATCACGTCACATTGTGAATGATGAAGATTTTCTCTGTGCCACAGTAGGTACTGTAGACCTTTCTTTTACAGACTTGAATTATAATAGCAAAATTACTTATACAACCAATAAGTGTCCAAACGCTCCCTTGAATCTCATTTGCTGTTTCCATTCTCTCCCACTGCTCTCCTAATTTCCTTGGCAAGACAGTTAACATATATTGGCAAGAGGTGGCAAATCACTTTTAAGTTATGAAATACTCAGTCTGTCTACTTGGAAAATGTTAAAAACACCTGACATTTGTACATCATATTTGGTTTCCTTTCCCAGTATTTAATCATCAAAATTCTTTCATTTTTATTAATTTATTTGAAGAACATCTCCAGAGCTAATTCCATCATTAAGTACAAAACTCCCAAGAAAATAATGTAATAACAAGAATCAGGCTTTGCTACCATTAAGATGTTAAGATTATACCATATCAACAGAGGGCAGTCTTTGATAATTATAAATTTATATGTAGAATTGGTGAATGGTAAATTCATGTTTCTCTTACACAGGAACTCTGAGTTGTGTAGGTTTCAAAAAGGAATATAAATCTGTGATCCATCATCAAAAGCAAAGTCAGAGGCCCTCAGAAAGGGTTGCATTTAAAATCAGAATTGATTGTTGCTCATTTTTTAAATAAACAAATGTCTTAAAATACAGATTTATCCTGCCGAACCTCACACGTAATTTATTTCAGAAAATATGTTCATCACTAGATTTACATGAACATGCTTTTATTTATTAATACTCTGTTAAATAAGCAGGTCTTCTTTGTCTTAAAGCTTTCTGTTTCTGTTTAGACTCAGAAACATGGTATAGTAATGTAGCAGAGCTGCAAGCTGTCATGCAAGGATATGTAGACTCTTTTTTTTCCCTAGTCATGTTTTCACCAGTGACTTTATTGGCCAAAAATTTATTTTAAAAGATCAATGGATTTGTTATTGGGCCCAATTCAGATTTGTTACCTGGACCTCAGAGATAATTGATAGGAAAATGCTTTGGATTTACAGCTATGTCGTTAGGTCAGAATTTAGCCAAGATGAATTTTCTTCAAGTACGATTTGAACACAAGCGTTGGCACAAGCCAACCAGTCAGCAAGCCAAGGAAAATCCTTTCAAATATTTTATCAACTCTATAATATGGAGCACTTTTAAATTTATGTTGTGCTGTGAAAAGAAACAAAAAGACAACAATCACTTCTTGCACTTTGTACTTGGACAGTGGCACAACAGCTCATTGACTTGTTTGACAAGACAGTAACTGCTAAAAATAAAGAGGACTTCTGCTGTTTGTACATGGAGATTTACTACTTGATGATGGAGATAATAGAGATCAAAGAACTTGGCCCTGTAATCCACTGAAAATAAGAAATTCCTGTATCAGAGATGGGACCCTATCCCTTCACTACTCTTTCCTTGATTTTTTTTTCTCAGTTAAGAAGCTAAATCTCTCAAAAATTTATTTGTTGGAATGCCCTTCTTCATTAACTTTCAACATAGGTATTTCAAAAGCTATTCTTTTGTCTACCAGATTTCTCTAACTCTCTTTACCAATTGAAAAGTGATGTCCCAGATAGGATCTCTTGATAAACATCACAACAAATATTGGACTAACTTTAACAGAGAAGAGATTGTTCCATTACAAATGTGGTTCAAAACATAATCATTAAAGACAAAGTATTTTTAAGGTTAAATTTTTAAGTTTTATTACCCTTTTTCACTCATGCATATACGCACATACATACATGCACATACACACGGTTTGAGGGGCAAACTGCAAAAGGGAGTTTATTTTGAAAAAAGGAAAATCTTTCTCCCTCGAAGTAAATAAATGAGAAGATTTCTACTGAAATCTCTGTGCTGGGTCATTTGGGTTTGGTTGGGGTTTTTTTTGTGGTTTGGGTTTTGGGTTTTGGGTTTTTTTTAAGTTTATTTATTTGTTTTGAAACACAAACCAGGACTTGACAGTAGACCATTATATCTAGGCAATTCCAATCACTCCATCCTGAATATTGTCATCTCTGACAAGAAGACTTTTACTAATACCGTGCTTGTAAAAATATGGGAGATCCTTGGTTGTGGGACTCAACTTCTACTGAATTCTATTCCTTTGAAGCTTAGAAACAGGACATGAATTAGCTGAAATGAAGGGTGAATATCTGATAAGGGTAGAGAAATGGTATTAGTGTTGCTTTACTAGACGTTTAACTACCATAATTACTACCTCCTGCAGCAGCATCCAAGTCCATAATTCAGACTTGTTTAACAGAACAGCATTCTGCAGTCTTCCACAGGTATGTCAATAATAGAATATGAAAGTTTCTCACAAATTACAATAAGCCAGTGTTGCAGAACAGATGTCCACTGATGTACCCCTACCCCAAACCAAGCTGAATTATTTGTTGGAACCCATACTTATGTGTAAATGTGGCTGACGGTGCTCACACCTGAAATTCCAAATTCAAATTTTCTATACAGAAAACAAGATCACACGCCATAATGTTGCTCCACCCCTGAAGGATAACTTCAAAGATTATTTTAAAAGGCGGCATCACAAATTTACACAAAGTCATTTCCAAACAGCATTGCGCTGTCTTTAAATGTGCCCTTCCTCAGTATTTTTTGCTTTTCTACTGTTAGAAATTTTTTTTTAAAAAACAGACCACATTTCACTAACAAGGAAGAATTTCAGCAGCTGTGAGAGAAGATGAGTAAAAAGCCAGAAGCCCAAAACCGGGAACTTTAAAAGGCAAGTAACTCCTTGCAAGCCCAGGCGCTTCTTAATACGCTTTTAACTGCGGACGCGAGGTGGCAGGAGCGCTGCGAAGGTTCTGCTCCCCCACCGCTGCGACGGGCGATGAAACTGGGCATTAACTAAGGCGTTTTGCCCCGCAGATGTTCATCCCTTCCCTTTCTGGCGCGGGGAGAGGCGGTGCCGCCGGGCAGGTCCACACACACACACCCCCCCCTCACCGGCCCCCGCCGGCAGCCCCGGGGCGATTCTCCTGCCGTGGCCCGCCCCGATTTCCCTCAGGCACCTTTCTGTCCCCCCTCCCCGTCCCCCCGTTAGCCTGGCTCGGCTCTCGGGCAGCCCCGCTCCGGCCGCCGACGGGAACCGGGCCGCTACCCGCCGCCGCTGCCGCCCGGCGCTCACCTGCCGTCCCGTACCCTGAGGGGAAGGGAAACCCCGACCCCTCCCCGGCGGCAGCTCGGGGGCAGCCCCGCTCTAATCCCGCCCCAGGGAACCAGGATTTACGGCGGGAGCGGGGAGGCTCGGGGCAGGGGAAGCGGGGGACGGCGGTGCGTTCCCGCGGCTGGCTGAGGTGCGCTCCTCCGCTGTGGGGCAGGCAGCACCGCCTTGTCCCCGACGGTGGGGGGGGTCGGGGGGGCCCGCGGCGCCTTCCCCCGCGGTGCCTTCCCCCGCGGTGGCTGCCGGCAAGGCGAGCCCCGCCGGCAGCGTC
>JAOXJK010000001.1:184049675-184064498 GCA_025774025.1 Xenus cinereus | reverse complement strand
TGCCCCATCCCTGGAAGTGTTCAAGGCCAGGCTGGATGGGGCTTTGAGCAACCTGCTCTAGCGGGAGGTGTCCCTGCAGGGGGGTTGTGGATTGCCTTTAAGGTCCCTTCCAACCCAAACCATTCTATGAATCTATGATCCTATGCTATGTACCAAATTGTGACCTAGTGTCTGAAAGAATGAAATACGATACTGAGAGAAACTTTACATACTAGCTAAGAGAGAAACCTGCAGCCTAGACAAATGGAGAATTGCTCAGGCATTATGGCTGTCTCATGATAACTTTTTACATGTATAACTAAAGAGAACAGAAATCTGCTTAATGTGAGGAGAAAGGAAGGCCATTTAAGAATAAAAGGAGGAGAGAAAGGGCTGTAATTCACAAGCGAGAGCATAGGTCTGCTCTGTTCAAACCAAAATTAGAGGTCTCGCCAGAAAGAATGGGTTGCGGTTTTAAGCTCTATAAGAGTCTTATTATCAGCATCAATTACCACACATATGGCTGTAGTGCTTTCCTGGTTTTAAATTGCATGTTTCGTAAGAGTAATTAGTGAAATAAATTGAACACAATTCAGCTATTTATCAGCACTGATATTTTTAAAGGTAGAAAATATTTTCGTTATTCATATTTAGGGATTTAGCCTCAAGATGATCTGCTATAAAGCGTGTGAGCCCTTGCATTTCTGTTAAACCAAGAAGACCCTGTAGGATATAGGATGCTGCTGAGTTATCTCTGTGACGTTTTGAAAGAAACTACCATAGTTCATATTAAGAATTTGCTCTCTGTTTTGTTTTGAATTTTGATCTTAAAGTGATTATGTGGAGATCTGTTGATACTTTAAAAAGTGGTATGAGTCCATTTTAGCAAAACCTTGAAGGAAGTATGGAATTTTGTTTTTCACAAAAGTTGCAAAATAGTCTCAGTTGAATCTCTTTCCTCAGAAGTGGCCTCCACATTCCATTAACAAGGTGGAGAAATAACTCTTCTTAGCAAGTGCAAGTCTGTGACAGTGGTGAACCCTGATGTTTATATTATTAAGTTCTTCATTTAGTGATTAGGAAAGGCACCAATAATACCCGAAGGCAGTGAAAACAGAATTTTTTTTCCCTGTGAGGAGGTAAAAAAAAAGGAAATCTAGACTGATAGTTGGAGTCCTGGATGTATTTGTGGTATGTAGATTTGTACACTGTTGAGACACTCACTAGACTGAAGAAAAAGTTCCAGCTGAAAACACTTGAGCCTTTTAATTAGTGAAAAACAGACTCACAGAGTAACTTAAATCTGATAGACTTACTGAAAAACTGCCATGTCTGCAGCAAATTCATCTTCCTGAAAGCTTGCTGAAACTGTATATGTATGGCGCTGCCCAATATATGCATAGAGTTGGTGCTTCAGCTGTGCAAAATGGCGCTAATTCATGTGGAATGAAAGTTGACACAGAAATTAGCTCCAGTGTGTTGAGCTCTTGTGCCTGTTTCAGAAAACTGCATAGTACAATTTCACACTACCTCTAGTGTGAATTGTCTGAGGCATTTGTACTCCTTACATGAGAAACTAGCCCTGAGAATGCACAGTTAAAACTTAAATCCATCATTTACCTTCAATTTATGCCCTCCTTGTCTGATTTTTTAAGGTCACTGCAGTAAGACATAGTAATTGAAAAAGAGTATCGATCTAAATGCCCACCTATCCAATCCATAGAAGATACTCTCTCATGATATGTGCAGCTTCAAATAATGTGAATGCCGAACTGGTTTAAGGAAAATTTTTGGTCAGATTCTGATGATTGTGTATAATAAAGCAAACATACACCAAAGCTGGGACTAAACTCAAACCCTGGCTCAGAACCCATACCTCCAGAAGCAATATCAGTCAAATACATTCCTTTGCCCAGCAGTGGGTTTTGGGTCTGGGGTAGCAGGAATGCCAGAGGAAGAGCGGAGCTTTTCTGTAAAAGCCTATTGCTGTATTCATTTTTGCTTCATAAGAAATATTCTTTATTCTATTTAAGTGTTATGGATAACTCTGAAACATTCAAGTTTCGGCCATGTGAAGTCAGTGAAGGATTGATTATCTCTTCTAAATAGTGATCTGACCCCAAATATTTTTAAAATATGACCTTGTTCTTGACCTGCTTTTTGCTTGGCTAGTGCTCTCATCATAGAAGTCTGCCTTGCTTGCTCCTCCTCCTACCCTGTCTTCTGAAGCTTGGATAACCATCAACCGGGACTGCAGCACCTGTGGAAGACATTTATGTTATATGCCTCAGTGGTTTTTGTTGCAAGAGGCTTGTGCCATGCTAAAAATGTTTTGCATAACAGAGTAAGTTCCATTAAATTTTCCTGTTTGGAGGGAAAAATTAAGATAATGCTGATTTGGGCCTGGAGCATTCTAAGGGAACAAAAAAATAATGTGCAAGGGGGAAGCCCATTTCCTGTCCAGCCTTAATTTGAACCATAATCTGTCCCTGCCTTACCTAACTTTCCTCTCTGCTTAGTTCTTAATTGGAGTTCTCCAAACTGCTTCTTTAGGGATGCTAAGTGGTATCTTGCAGCAGAGAGCCTCAAGGGTAGAATGGTTTCAAAGGGGAAGTAATGACAGATTGTCATGGCTGTTTTAGGAATGTGAGGATCACTAGGGCAGAAAAGAAACAAGATTTATTTTTTTTTTAAATTTCAGGCTCTTTGGGCAGTTTTTCTGACTTAAAGCCAAAGCATTGCAAAGCCAAGGCTCACTGAAACTGGTGATTTACATCATTAGCTAAATCTCATTTAAACTTTTCATTACAGATCTCTAAATGCCTTAACACAGCGCTGCATTTTCCTGTACTCACATTTCTTTAAATTCCCAATGAAGCAAGAGTCTTTCAAAAACAATTCTCTGTAGTTAGCCCTTATACCTAATTTCTGGGAAAACTTCATAGAGTTTTCCCAAATATTTCTGTGCAAGAAATTATGTTAATTAAAGAAGCACTGTTCTGCTGCTTAGAGAAAACTTTCATTAAGTTTGGGAAATATAATTTAATCTGCCCTCCATACTTTTACAAATTAAAATATATTTTTAGGAACTTCACCATTCTGGTGGGTTTTACTCATTTGTAAGGGAATATTATTACACTCCTGAGTTGTCAGTGCTGCTTTTCAAAGCCTTAACTCTGATATGTTTTCCTGGGTGAGCTATAATAATAGCGTAGGAACAGACATTTTTGACTCAATATCTGACAGTTCTTAAAGAAGTGGACTGGTAAAGTACCATTGGGGGTTATTTGCAGCATCCTTGCTTGACCTCACATGTGGCATTTGGGCACACTAGTCTTGGCAAGAAACATCAACTACATTTATCTTTGGCTTAAAAATGAGAGCATCACGTGTTGGTGGTACGTTTGCCATCACTTGCCAAGTATTGGATTCTGATCTGTTGCCAGGCTCGTTGCTGCTGTTTTGATATACGCTAGGTTGGTGCCCAAACAATTTTCCACGTCACATTTCTTACTGTAAGTATTACCAAGGGATTTAAATAGTAGTTTGACACTACAGTTTATTAAAAGGAGCAACCCAAACCAAAAAAGACTCCTCAAAATAAACCTTTCTGTAAATAAAAATTTAGCTCATGGGTGCGCTGTTGTGAATGTGTCTGCAAGGTCACAGCAAAATTAATACAGGAGTAGCTATGTGTTTTGTGTAGAGATGATTATATGGAACATATAGAAGGTCTACTATAGGCCTTACTAATCTCAGTGGAAAGATTTTCATTGTCTTCTATACCAGTTACGTTAGTTCCTTTATACTGACATGTTAGACTGACTGCTGGAAATGACTGAATTTTCCATTTTGAACTTGAACATTACCTTATCCTCCAAATATATAGATAGAAGAGAAGGTCTGCTTTATCCAGATAAACAAAATGGGGTTTTTTTGAGAGGAAAAAAGGTACTTGTTTGGTTTGACAAGAGAATTTTTGTTTGTTTTTAATTATTTGGGTTCAAATGGTGGTTTTAGCCAAAAGCAAAGCATTCCTCTGCTTCCCATCCTGGATTATTTGTCATTTTTAACAAAAGCAAAGCAGTGTAATTGAAGGGGTGGGTTTAGGTACTCTTCCAGATTAGGAAAGGAGAGGCAATTGTGTTTCGAATTGCCTTTTATACAGAAGTTAAGGCATTTTGTCCAAATATGGAAGACTCAGATGCAATTCCTATATTTCAGAGGCTTTGAACCCATGATCCCCATAATGTGCCCTCACTTCTATTCTAGCCAGTTTTTAATTCAATTTCTGTTTCCTTCCTGTGTATATGAATTCTTAAATACTTTTCTGAACATAGCCTGGACTCTGATGTTCCACTCTCCAACTAAGTAGTTACCACAGGGCAAACAAATTCTCATTTTTTTTGCGTGCTGCTTCCCTCTTTTTTTCCCCTTGTATTTTTCCTTTTCTGCTAATACCTGGTACGTTCCACAGAATAAAATGTCTTGAACAGACCGATTAGGAGCAGTGCATTCCAGAGTAACCTTTAGGCAGTTGGTTTAGATCAGGGTTTAAGGTGAGGAGATTTTGGTTCCAGTTCTCCTTGAAGTCAGGGCCAATAGTCTTGTCTTCATGTAGAATGAGCATTGCAACTGCTGGGTTCATTGGATAGAAGGGAAATCTCTCCACACCACCACCTGGTGATAGATATTTTTCTAGTTTTAAGCTGAGATAGCTTGCTGAATAATCATACAAAGAACAATGTATTCGCAACAAAGTTGACCAGCTCAGCAGTTGGAGCTGAATCCTTCTGGCTTTACCGAGCTGAATAGTGCCATTGATTCCATTTGACCTGGTTAGAGGCAAAGAAGATCATGCTCAAGATAGCACTATGAGTACTTAGCAGGCTGTTTACTTAAAAAGTAATCCACAATTTAACTTTTATATTCTTATGATATGTAATAAGGCCTTGCTAGCAGCAAAAGAAGCATGACAATGAACAGTAAAATTAGGTCAAAATGCAAGAATTAAAGGGATTAAGGGGACGCACTAGGCTTAAGGGGAAGAATTGAGAACTCTCAGGAGTAATGCTGATTGCCAGTGACATGAGAACCTGTAGAAAGACACTAATTCCTAAAGTGAGCTATAATAAGCCTGTGAAATGATATTGGTTGTTGGTCGCAAATATTTTTGATTCAGACAGACTAAAGAGGTCTGGAGAAGAATGAAATGGGGGAAGGGACAGTGTTTGCTATCGAGGAACATTGTGCACAGCAGCTCAGCTTGTTTTGATTTCCCAGCCTGGTTTCACTGAAGGATTCTAAATAGCCCTCAGGATGAGTTTAGCATTTTTTACTCCACTTGCTGGTTAACAATGTAGAATTCCCATAAAGGGTCATTTGATCAGTAGATGAAATGTTTCTGGCATGTTTCTTGATTTCTTTAAAAAATAGATTACTATTTATACAAGAGGGATAAACACATCTGAAAGAAACTCAGATATGTGACAGTTTTCCACCAAGAAAAGGTAGTGAGTCTTAAACTATGGAAATCCACCAAGAATCAAGTTAAATTAAAAATGGAGAAAAGGTAATGAAGGCATACGTTGTCATTAAATTTTTGCAATTTGTCCATCTCAACATCCCCACTGTTGTAAGAAACACTTTCCATAGCAATATAACCATGTATCAGCAAACACATGGTGGATTTTATTGCCTGTTCAGGATAAATAAAAAGCTTATTTATGTTACACTATGTAATTAACTTACATTTGCCAAATTTTTGCTGTGGGCTGGTAGGCATTGGGAATGTGCCGAAATGGAAACTTTATATAACCACTGAGTGATGGGGAATTAGAAGCCTGCTTGAATAAAAGGCATCCAATCTGCGTACGTAGCCTTTGTAGTACCAAACAGTTATGATAAAGAACAATCATAACAAAGATTTTAGATGGGTGCTAGTTTAGCATCACTTCAGGGGAGCTAGTTCAAGGCAATGAACTTTCTTTGGAGTTTTCCTGTGAAAGTTGGAATTCTCTTACTCTTAAAAAGTGCAGTGTAGTTGGAGATACCTCTTCTGACCTCGTCTTGCAAAGCATGACATGTATAAGGTTGTGCAGGCTGAAAAGGAAGTCTGCTGGAAAACAGAAGAATTTGTATATTAATTTATTCTGCTTGCCTTGCTAAATCTTACAATATAAAGACCATTCTTGCCTTATCAATGTCTTTGTGTACTTTCTGGGAAAAGGAAGAAATTAATTTTATTTCTTAAGCCCAAACTGTGTTTGGATGATGTTCAAACTTTCCCTGAAGTTGTATGACCTGTTCTTTATAATTGGCATTGAAGAATTTAAGAAAAGGAAGTTAAGAGCCACTGGTAATAATACAACCAGAGTGAAAGTCCTCTCACAGTAAATTAATGAATTAATTTGACCTGTGTTGATTTTTGCTTGGGTTTGGCCTAGATGGGAATTTCTGAAGTCGGTATATTGTGGCTTGTTTTCCCTGGGGTTTTCTTCAGCTAGTCTTTCTTTTACAGAATTAATTAATTAGTTTTTGGTTTTAGTAATA
Source organism: Xenus cinereus (assembly GCA_025774025.1). Lineage (NCBI taxonomy): Eukaryota > Metazoa > Chordata > Aves > Charadriiformes > Scolopacidae > Xenus > Xenus cinereus. The sequence goes on along the minus strand of JAOXJK010000001.1, from coordinate 184,057,967 downwards.
GAAAGAATTTCATTTAGCAGTAGGCCCTTAGGAAGCTCTTTGAAAAGACAGATTTTTCCCCTTTCTGAAAAAGGATTTTAACTTGTTTAAGTTCAAGTCATTAGTAAAACATTAATTCATTCAGCTTGATACGGCATTGCCCTGAATGTTTGCCAGGATTCCAATCTCAGTAACTTTTAACTTAAGTACCAGCATAGCACTTCTGTCACTCTGCTGTATAATGTGCATTTTCTTCAGGACTGCGGGAATGCTGTTACCACACACCTTGCTGCCACTTTCGAGCTTTGTGGTTAGGGTGGAACATAATAATTAGAGAGGGAATTGTAAGGATACCTTTAAAGAAACATGTGAAGCCTAATTCAAAGCCCAGTGCCTCCAGTGAGGCTCTTTGCGTCTAGAGGTTTGTGGTTTGATCCCGCATTAGTGAAATCTGTGGGAATATTCTTTTCACTTATTACTGTGGTGTTCAAGAGCAGGTCGTAGAAGAGAAGATTCCCAGACCTTATAGCATGCTATTATTTGTTGTCCCTAAAACTATTCTACCCTAAAGAGTTTTTATTTTAGGGCCCTCAAAGTATTTGAATTCTTATTCTGACATCTCCTCTTTAGGCAGTGTCTCAAGAGCCCGAGACACTGTAACCAGTCATATTATTTTAAGACTTTCCTGAGCTTTGTGCTGAAGTCATTCGCTGTCTACACTCTATAATCTCAGTAATGCCCTTTAAACTGGTTCATCACTACAGTAGAGGATTTGTAGTACTGTGTGCTCAAATACATCCCTCCTGAGAGAACTGCACTGAGAGTCTTTCAGATAGAGATATAAGATCCTAATGAAGGATCCTAATCCTAGTCATTACCTACTACTATTTTTTTCTGGCATGAGTGCATCACTCTTGGCTTCTTCCTCAGGAGTAAGTGATGCAGTATTGTACATTTAAGATCCAAATGGCAAAACTTCTCCAGTGGGGACTTTGAGTGGGATTATGTCCTGGATTCATCCTAATGAAGTGAAAGTCCTTAAAGTGCTGAATTTATAGTCATGATAAATTTAGGTTCCCTCTATAACCAGTGACAAAATGACAGACACCTCAAGCGTGAGTAGATTTAGATGTGGTGCAGGAGCAATTGCTCTGAATTCTAATCCAGTTTTGCCTATATTTCCCTTTTCGTGTGTGCTTAGAATTGCATAAATCCCGTGAGTATTAAACAGAGCAGTTTTCAGCCACGGCAAGATTTATAGGTCATTTGGTGAAATCGACATTTTCGAGTATATTGACTGATTTGGGCGTTACGCTAAATATAAAATAGGTGTGAGATAGCCAGTGTCTCGCTATTACTTAATAAGTCACTGCATACTATATTCATTGCTGATACTTGAGACGTGTGCTCAATTTTCTCTGTTGCCCGAGGAAGCTTAAATAATTTTTTCCTACGCAACTGCTGTAGCCTTTAGGCTATAGGAAATGTGAGGCGAACCCTCTCATTGAAGGAGAGTAATTTTGTGTGGAATGAGTAACTCTTCACTGTCGAGAACAGGTCAGGCTTCCTGTCCCACTGCATTAAAACCAGGCCCTTTTGGGCTGCTGCTCAACCCTCATGAGTTCTCTGCTCCATCTAGCGTGGTGGAAATGTTTCTTCTTTTCCTTCATAATCTTCTCTCATATGAAAACCTGGCTTCCTATTTTTCCTAGCAGTTTCCACTTATGCTTGTGGGGGAAAGTTGTTCAGCTCTCTGCCCTCCATTTCCATCCAATCAAACATGGTTTTTTTCCCTTCCCCTTTCCTTTTTCTGCCTCCTGCTTGCTGCCATAGCCTGGTTGTATGAAGAATCATTGAGAGCTGATCAGATGGTTATCAGATGACTAGATCTGCTAGGGACAGAGGGATGCCTTTTCCTGGCAGGGACTGGGAAGAGTTGAGTTAGCCTGTGCTCCTGCAGGGTCCTGTTGTTTGTACACGGGTAGCAAGTTGGAATGAGAGAAAGCAAAGCGTTGTTTTTGGCACTGTTTTGCCACCAGTGAAAAAACTTGGGCAAAATAAAAGAACGAGTTAAGCTCAACTCTCCTAAATATATTCTGAGGGGAAGAACCCTTCACCCTTCAGGACAGCTGGAATAGACAGGCCTTAGGCATTAAGTTGAAGCTATGGACTGCAGTGACTGAATGGACCTGAAAATGAAGGATTTTAATTCTTAGCATTGGGACATATCAGCCAGCCGTGAACACGTATGTTCTTATATAGCTCTTCTTTTTTTCCCCAACTTGAAGACAGGCCTAAGGTCGTTTAGTAGTATGTCATGCAGGTATTGTAGCAATAGTGTAGCAGAGTCCTGTGTGTCATTTCGAGATGCACAGTTACTGTATGCTTTGTGCTTGTTGTCCAATATACTGCTTCAGATCCATAGAAAGATCATAATTGACATAGATTCAAATAAGGAGGACAATTTTCACCAGCAGTAGCTGTGCCCTAAATTATATAATGCATAATTCTTGGATTTCAGATTATGAAGAACAGAGAAACAGCACAAAAGAAAAATGTTATTTATTTATTTATTTAAAGGAAAATATCTCTTTTGAAAGAAAAAAAAATCTCAGTACAAATGCACTTTCTACCTCTCAAGTATCTTATCATATGTGTACCTGTTCCCTGTTCAGCACACACACTCACCAACTCACATCTCTACATCAAGGTAGTGAGCCTGCAGTGATTCCTGTGTCACGTCTCCACTGGCCTGAATTACACTGGAACTTGAACTCCTTTTCTGAACTATAAGTTCATAGCAAAAGTAAATTTAAGATGATGTGATTTATTTTGATTAGCTTTCAAAAATATATCTGCATCGTATTCCGGTTAATGACCAACAAATGTTTACTAAAACTTTAGGGAAGACGATGAGAAAGGGAAGAGAAATTTTTTTGATAGGATCAGTCTGTTTTTTCTTCTTTATTGAGTCTCCCACTACACCCCCTGCAATAGCCTGGGTTATATTTACTAATCCCCCTTTTCTGTCATGCAAGAGAGTTGTTTCTGGGAAAGCGCTCTTTGCTACTCTTAGAGTACTTGCAAATTGAAAGAGGCCTCAAAAGAATCTACAGTTGAGAAATACCCATGCATTAATTGAAATATTCATCTTACAGTTGTAGTAATTTCAACATATTGACTAATAAGCGAATGTAGTTTTCGTCTATTAGTCTCCATGTAGTTCCTGCTGTTATTTATAGTAGTTTGGTATTCATCACTCATAGGAATTCTGCTTGAAATCATATAATAAAGTTATTTCCTCCTCTTGATTACTACTATTACTGCCTATTAAAGCAAACAATTCTAAATATGTAACTTCTGATTTTTCACGGTTCTTTACACTTCCCTTAATTACACATGTAAACCAGACCTTATTCACTGTTTTGAAGACCCAGATTCATCTAAGCATCTGAGGAGTGTAACCTATTAGCCAGCCCAGTACTACTTCTAATTACTGAATTGTTGAGATCTCAAGTGGTTGCATTACCTTCTGGAGCTGCCCACTTGGAAGGAAACCTCACTCAAGTACCTCAGAGGTTGCTCTTATGTGTGAAGAATCCGGTTTTTGTTGATGTGATATAATTTTATTGCAGTATTGTCTTGATTTCCACAACTGAAAGAGAATAAATCTCGATGTTATATGAACTTGACTTACATTTTTGTAAGAGTTTGTGCAAGTGTATGTTACCTCTTTGGGACAGAGCTGCATTTCCCAGCTGGGACATAATTTTGTGAATGCATATGTAACCAGAATTGGCCATATATGCCTTTGCTTGATTATACTGTTGTCAATAGGCAATGTATTATTTTGATCATTTTTTTCCTGAAGTACTTCTACTTTGTTCTGTGCACATTGGTGCAAAAATATATCTATAGATTCCTTGATTAAATCCTGTGTTTTCATACCTTTTGAGTACTACTGAAAAATAATAATGTTAGTCTAGTTTTTTCTTCATAGTATTCATTTCGACTTGTGAGTTTTTTACCGGATGCTGACCATGTGGCTTAGTTCTTCAGATCCATTCAGTGAACTAAGTTGCAAATACTTCCAGCTTAAGTCCACTTCTGCGTTGTTTTTTAGCCACTGCCTATTTGATGACTCCAGAATTAGTAGAGCTGTGGTAGGGTTGAATATTTAGTTATGAAGATAATCACAAAGAGTTAATAGAGGCTTTCTTTCACAGCATTTGACATATTAACACGTGACAAAATGATCTTAAACATTTAGCCAACACTGAGTTTCATAAAATGCAGTTTGGACAGCTTGAAAAGTTTTGTTTGAAGGATCATGGACTTTGTCAACTTTCACAAAAGCTGGGAAGTGTAGTTTCCTGAGAGGCCATAAAACTTAACAATAATGGTGATTTTGCTAAACAGCGAGTTTAAAGCTGCTTCTGGTCTGCTGGCAGTTTTTGAATGTTTGATTTCTATGTTTCACCTGTTGTAGGAAGTGGCATAAAAAGGGTCAGTGGCTGGTAGTTGAATGCATAACAATTCAGGTTACAAATGGCAATGTAGTTCTTAAGAGAGAATGCTTTTTACTATTAGCAGATTTTCAAGGCAAGTGGTGAATTCTCCTGATGTCTTCAAGAACAGATATCTTCCTGAAAAAACAACCACAAAACTGTGAAACTACATCCAAGACAAAGTTACTGGATGGAATTTTATGTTCTCTTAATACGGAAGATCAAGCTAAATAAGTATAAATGCTTCATTTGGCCTCGAAATCTATGGAGCATGAATTTATAGAAAGTCAACTATTACTGATTTTGCATGCAGCTAGAATCAGCAGCAAAGCTCACCTGGAGCTCAGTGAGGAAAAACCGTAAAGAATATATCATTTGCAGGACAGTCTTGTCAGTGCCATACTTCCAAATTGTATATTTAAGAAATAATCCTTACTCCTCCCAGACCCCCCTCCAAGATCCTTAAGGAAATTAAGAAGTGCTGTTGTGAAACTGGTAGAAGGACCTCTAAATCACATAGCTGAGAAGTCAGGAATTTAAAGAAGATAGAACAAAAGCTGAATGGTACAGCCCTCCAAGTATGTGGATTGTAATGTTTTTTCATATAGCCACTAGTAACGTTATTTGCTTAGTATGTCAACATACAGTCTTCTCCCTCTCCCACCCACACACATTCTTGTAAAGTATATCTTGTTAATCTTAATGTTATCTCAACATTTTTCACCCCAGGGAAGATTTTACAAAAAATTCTAGAAGTAAGCAGCACTAAAAAAATACAACCAAAAAGAACACCGAAACCTAAAAAATTATATCAGTTTCACTGAATTTTAAAATAACCTTTTGCATTTAACAAAAAAAATGAAATTTGCCAAATAGTATTTTATTTTTTTGTGTTCAAAACCGCATCATGTGCCAGCTTTTGCTAAATAATATTATATATAAATGCAGGTGCAATATTTTTTTAGAATTCCACTGTTTGTCCTGTTCTTCTTAGCTAGATCAGGATTATTCTGACATAATCAGGTGAAATAACTCCATCGTTGTGTAAATGAAAGTAGAACAAGACCAGCCAGCTTTCTCCCCCCACCCACCCTACAAAATGATTGCTGTAGAGGTTATCCAACGTGTGTCCTGCCTGATTAGTGTGTTGCTCAGAAGAGAGTGAGATTTCATGTTCATCACACTGCTGGCATCTCTGTGGCTGTCAAACGATGCCAAATGGGGGGGATACGGATTATATACTGCTGTGATCAGATAGTGTAACTACCCACTCCTATAGTTCTCCAGTGGCCCCTGCATAGTTACTTCACTTTTACTACACTGACTTGAACTGATGGTCAGTAGGCTAAATGTTTTATGGTCTACTATGAAAGGACTATATATATGTGTGTATATATATATAAAACTGTATATAATTCTTAAGCCAACTAGCCTCTTTGAGTTTATATAGCAAGTACATACTCTAGTGGGATATCTTTCTTTCCTGCTTTGCTCCTATTTTTTCCCATATTAGGCTGAGGTTGCTTTGGTGAATAGCATGGTTCACAGTTGTCTTGAACTTTGAATTCTTGACGTGCCTGAACTGGCTTTCTACCTGAAGAAAAGCAAGTATTCCTCTTTCAGTGCTTGGCTTTGTGTAAACAGGTCTTTACCCTGACCTTTGCTTATAGATATAGTTATCCAGTCAGGTAGCTACACTGGAAGGAGACAGAGCTCACTGTTTCAAGCAGCAGTCAGTTTTAAAATATAGAAAAAAATGCACATTTCTTCTGCGTAGGAAAGACTCCAATTTTTATGAAAAATAATTAATTGAGGGGGAGGAGGAAGATTGTCAGGACATATTTTCACACTTGCACAGAATACTTTTTAGGCCAACTTTTAGCTCTTACTGTTCAGAGTATTCAAAACTACAGCTCTCAGGCTCAACCCACCTTTCCGCTGTAGAATTGATAAGAGATCATCAAGAAACTGATAAACACAAGCTGAAGGATTAAGAGTAAAATGAAATATTTGGGGTGGGCTTTCAGTACAAAGTGGTATCCATGAGTAAATTCAGAATTTATTTTTTTGTTTGAAGTTTTTTTTAAGTAGCTCTTTCTCTGGGTTTGTTTTAAAATCCTTTAATTACTTATTGTGCAGTCTAGTAGTCCTTGCCTTATTCCTTGCTAAGGTAAAAAAAAAAAATCGCTACTTTTTCCCTTCATAAATACATTCCCTCTGTGAATTCCCCTTTGGGCAGTGTTGTTCATTCCAAAATACAAGGCTGTGTGCTAAACAGCATTGAATAGGATACACAGGAGGAACAAAGGTATGATTAATTGTATGTGCTAACATATTTGTTTTACTTCAAATTAGCTGCATAGCTTAGAGTAGAAGTAGAAGCCACAGCATGAATTGTAGCACGTTAATCCAAGCACAAACTCTCTATGTATTCTGGATATACGTGCTAAATAAATAACAAGCTTTGCTAAAACCCCCATTACAATCTCTTAATTGCTAATGTTTGGGTGTTAGCTAGATCAAGCTAGAACAGGTACACTATCATGTACTTGTACTAGTATCTTGATTTTGCTTTGTAGACGTGTCTTCTTCTATTTAACAAGATTTGGCCAAGTTTGTTAGGGGGGTTGTAGCATACTTCCTTGGGCAGGTTTTTGGTAAAAATAGAAGGTCTAAAGAGACAATATATTTTAGTAGTCTGCTCATTTGTTACACCAAAACAAAAAATTATTCTCCTCAATGTACATCCAAATTTTGCTCTTTCAAATTCAGACAGAAGATAAAAAGGATGGGAGTAATTTGTTTGAACATAGATGTCTAAAATATATGATTCCAAATCTAATGCTAATTTTTGGATCCTTTTATAAATAATGGATTTGTTCATCTAATTAAATAAGGGTGATTCATTTCAACCTAAGAGAAGAGCTAATAGATTAGTTGAATTTCTCTGCTGGGTGTCATTTCTGCTTTTATGGTAAGGGGGGGGCCTGGTACATCTAGAAAAAATTTAGACATCTAAAGGTGAAAAAGATGAATCCCACTCCTCTAAAGGTGAAAAAGATGAATCCCACTTCTTTTCAATTTTATCTCTGGGTGCAGGTTGTAAAAATAATATTTAAAAGCAGATTCTAAAGTATCATCTAAATTTGGATAAGACTACCATAGAAAGATAAGCTATTTAATTGTTTTTTAACTATGTACTATATACAGTTGGAAGCATATTTTTTTAAATATTTGAAGTACTTGCTCAAACCAGTGTAAGCTCTATGGGAGTGTAATGAGATCTCCTTAGTAATTTTCCTTTGCCAAACATTTAGGTCTGTGCATTCTATTGTTAAGTGTCTGATTACAGTGATATCAATGTGACCTTATCACTTTTGATAGTATGCTCGCTAGCATAACAGTATTTGTCAACTTGCCTTCTAATGCATTAGTGATTGATCAGTCAGTGCTCTTGGTCATGGACGTTGTGGAAAGCTTTGTAATTCTGTAGTCTGGGGACATAAATGTGTGTGTCCTTGATATGTTCTAGTTTGTCATTGAACATCTCAGGAATTAACTCATTGTCTTTAACTTGTACTGATTTAGAGTTTGGTTGCAGGCACTTGTTTTTCTTTATTAAAACTGTCTAAGTGACACAAATCATCAAATCATAGAATGGTTAGAGTTGGAAGGCACCTTAAAGATCATCGAGTTCCAACCCCCCTGCCATGTACAGGGACACCTCTCACTAGAGCAGGTTGCTCAAAGCCCCATCCAGCCTGGCCTTGAACACTTCCAGGGATGGGGCATCCACAACTTCTCT
>JAOXJK010000001.1:183995251-184037884 GCA_025774025.1 Xenus cinereus | reverse complement strand
TGTGTCCACATGGCAGCAGCTGCCTGGGGCAGTGGGTTTCTCAATGCTCTCCTGCACACGGCCAGTACATTTTCACTACCCCTCTGCCAGGGCAATGTCCTGGACCAGTTCTTCTGTGAAATCCCCCAGATCCTCAAGCTCTGCTCAGACACAGACTATCTCAGGGAAGCTGGGCTCATTGTGGTCAGTGCCTGTTTAGGATTTGGCTGTTTTGTGTTCATTGTGGTGTCCTACGTGCAGATCTTCAGGGCCGTGCTGAGGATCCCCTCTGAGCAGGGACGGCACAAAGCCTTTTCCACATGCCTCTCTCACCTGGTAGTGGTCTCCCTGTTTTTGATCACTGCCATGTTTGCCTGTCTGAATCCCCCCTCCATGTCCTCCCAGTTGCTGGATCTTGTGGTGGCAGTGTTGTACTCAGTGGTGTCTCCTGCACTGAACCCCATCATCTATAGCATGAGGAACCAGGAGCTCAAGGAGGCCATTAGGAGGCTGATATCATGGGCATTTTTTTAAGAGTGACTAATTTGCCACCTCTCCTCACCAATGACTGCCACAGTATATGATTACATCATTTTTATTTTTCATTTGTTCTTTTGAACCATTATAGTTATCATGATCATTGTTGTTATTATCATTCATCTTTATTTTATTTCTAGAGGAATGTTTGCATTTGCATTACTGCCCCGGAGACATGTACCTTCCTTATGTCACCTGGTTCCTTTAGAAAAGTGTGTTTAACAGTGACTCAGAGCTGGCCACTTTCATAGCATCTCTGTCATAAAAGGGGATCTCCCCAGTGCGCTGCTTTCATACCGGGTTCTTTCTCCAAACAGGCCTGAGAACTGCGCCCCTGAAGTTCCTCTTCCTCTATGTGTTCAGGAATAAAAAGCTTCATGTCTCTTTGTGACTTTTCAGAGACATAGGACTGGATTTAGGAGTCACCAGTCTGGTGAGTGGTGAGTGGAACTGAGGGATGTACCCAGGGCTTTCACACAGGTGACATTAAGAACATCCATCATCTGGGCCAGGAATTGGGAGTGGTCTGGAGAGCCTGGAGGTTCTCCTGGGTCAGCTTCTTCCATGGGTTGTGTTGGGATGGAAGAGGTTGGCAATGGTGGGGTTGTGGGTCTTGAGTACAGGACAAGTGCAGACCTCCTCTGGGCACTCTCCAGTTCCTCACCAGCTCTCTACAGCAGGAATTCTGAAAGAAGGACACGCACGTCCGGGTGTGGCTACCCCACGGCTCACTGGAGGGGGATGAAAACTCAAGATGCCTGGGGTGGCCATGCTGCTTCTAATAAATTCCTCTTTGCAGCTGGCCTTGTTCATGGTGAGCATGAACCACTCACTCATATGGTGTCCCTCATAATGCCTAAGACCTTCTGCTAAGGGTCACTGCTAATCTTTTCAGGTCCCTGACGGTCCTCATATATGTGCATTTCCTTCCCTCGATGCAGGACTGGCCACTTCTCCTTGTAAAACCAAAGGGTTTGCTGCTGGCTGAATCCCAGAGATTTTCAAGGTCCCCTGGACTGAAGCTCCATTTTGTCAGTTCTTAATGTTTGTGTGCAGACAGCTCGCCGTCTGCTTCAGGAGCACAGAAAGAAGAAAACAAAGATATTGATTTGACACTTCCAAATTTAATTACAGTAGGGAAAGATAGTTCCAAGATACTCTATGTCCTTTTTGCCTCAGGCTTCACCAGCAAGGGCTTTTCTGGCTGTTCTGCCTCAAGGAAACCTGCTGGAGAATAACCAATGGCGGATAGGAATGAAATCGGGGGGCTACTTGAGCAAACTCAACCATTCTAGGGGGAGGGATGGGTCACATCCAAAGGTTCTGAGGAAATAAGACAATGTCACAGTGAAACCACTCTCTGTCATCCTTGAAAGGTCATGGAGACTGGTGGGACTCCCTGACATCTGGCCAAAAGTAAATGTTGCCTGGATCTTTCAAAAGGGCCCAGAGAATGAGCTGCAGAGCTAAAGGCTGCTGAGCTTCGCTTCAGATGAGGAACGTGTCCCAGAGAATGCTCTCTTGGACTGCATTTCACGGTGCTTGAAAGAGAAGTTGGCTGGACAAACTCAGGGAATATGTGCATCGGTTAAGATCTGGCCCTTGGAGGGCCATGGTGTTATGCCGTTGTACACCCCATCAAGATTTGGCCATCGCAAAAAAAGGGACGATATGAGGGAAGTGCCAGCAGGTGGGACCATCAATTGACAGCAAAGAGAGAAAAGCAGGATCTCTCCAACTTATCCATCCTTCAGTGATCCCAGCTCCCTTTAGATATGAGATATCTACATGAAATGTATGAAAATAAACTTGTCCTCAGAACACAGTTTCTCCATTGAAAGCATTGGAACAAAATGTGGTTTTGCAAATGGCTGCATAACTCTATATTTGTGTCAGGAATGAGAAAGTGTCATCAGCTTTCTGCTCCGTGTCCATGTCCTATGAAAAAATTCAGGAGAATTTACAGATCAGCTTCAAAGATCTGAAAATGAAGACTTCTTGAACACTTCTTACACCAAGGCTTTTTATCCATGTGTTTCAACATGTCTATCCCACTGTGCACTCTATCCCACTGTCCATGTCACCGACAAAGATGTTAAATAGTATTGGTCCCAGTACCGACCCCTGCGGAACACCACTCGTTATTGGCCACCACTTGGACATTGAGCCTTTAACCACAACCCTTTGAGTGTGGCCAACCAGCCAGTTCCTTATCCACTGAGTGGTCCATCCATCGAATCCATGACTTTCCAATTTTGAGACCAGGATGTTGTGCAGGACAGTGTCAAATACTTTGCATAGTTCCAGCTAGATGACGTCAGTTGCTCTGCGCTTGTCCACCAGGTCTGTGGCACTATTGTAAAAGGACACCAAATTTGTCAGGCACGATTTGCCCTTGGTGAAGCCATGGTGGCTGTCTCCAATCACCTCCTTATTTTCCATGTGCCTTAGCAGAGATTCCCAGAGGATCTGCTCCATGACCTTGCCAGGCACAGAGGTGAGACTGACTGGCCTATAGTTTCCTGGGTCTTCTTTTTTTCCTTTTTTGAATATCGGGGTGATGTTCCCCTTTTTCCAGTGAGCAGGAACTTCACCGGATTAGCACAATTTCTCAAATATGATGGAAAGCTGCTTAGCAACTTTGTCCGCCAGCTCCCTCAGGACCCATGGATGGATTTCTTCAGGTCCCATGGACTTATGCACCTTGTGGCTGGTCTTGATGATCTCAAAGGTCCCTTCCAACCATGAGTATTCTGTGATTCTCATACTGTGGGCAGTTCTTCATTCTCAGAGCCCCTGTTTTTGCCTTCCGTGACTTGGGCAATGTGGTTAGAGCCCTTGCTGGTGAAGACTGAGGCAAAAAAGTTGTTCAGTGACTCAGCCTTATCCATAACCTGGGTGGCCAGGTCTCTTGCTTCCTTCTAGAGAGGGCCCACAACTTCCCTAGTCTTGCCTTTCTCCCTGACATATCTGTAAAAGTAGACTTAGTTCTGCCTGGGCTTTCGCTTGCCTGATCTCGTTCCTGGCCACTTGGATAGTTTCTCTATATTCTGCCCAGTCTACCTGTCCCTTCTACCCACTATAGGCCTCTTTTTTGGTCCTGAGCTTGTCCAGCAGTTCCTTCTTCATCCACGCAGGCCTACTGGCTATTTTCCCTGACTTCTTTGTTTTTGGGATGCACCTCTCCTGAGCTTGGAGGAGGTGATCCTTGAATACCAACCAGATTTCTTGGGCCCCTCTCCCCTCCAGTTTTTTTTTTTCAAGCTACTCCGCCAATCAGATCTCTCAGGAGACCAAAGTCAGCTCTTCTGAAGTCAGCGTAGCGAGCTTGTTGCACACCCTCCTCGCTGCCCTATGAATCTTGAGTTCTACCGTTTCGTGATCACTGCAGCCGAGACTACCCTTGAACTTGACATTCCCCACTAGTCCCTCCTTGTTGGTAAGGACAAGGTCCAGCACAGCTCCTTTCTTCATTGGCTTCTCGATCATTTGAAGAAGAAAGTTATCATCAACACATTCCAAGATCTTCTTGGATTTCATGTGCCCTGTTGTGTTGTCCTTCCAACAGATATCGGGTGGTTGAAGTCCCCCATGAGGACCAGGGTGTGCGAGCGCGATGCTGCTCCTATCTGTCTATAGAGGGCCTCATCCTCCCTGTCACTCTGATCTGGTGGTCTGTAGCAGACCCCTACTGTAACATCACTTGCCCCTGTGGTCCCTTTATCCTGACCTATAAGCTCTCCATCAGGTCTTCGTCCATCCCCAGGTGGAGTTCCACACACTCCAGCTGGTCATTGACATAGAGAGCAACACCCCCTCCCCGTCTTCCCATCCTGTTGTTCCTGAAGAGTCTGTAACCCTCCATTCCAACACTCCAGTCATAAGACCCATCCCACCACCTCTCAGTAATGCCAATAACATTGTAGCCCTGGAGGCGTGCACACATCTCTAACTCCCCTTGCTTGTTCCCCATGCTGCGTGCATTTGTGTAAAGGCACTTCAGCTGGGCACCCAGTGGGGCTGACTTATTAGCTGGAATGGCTCCATTTCCTTCGTGTTGCTCTTCAGGTGGCCTTCCTTCGTGGTGTTTTGTCTGTGATTCCCAGACTCCCTTTGCCTCAGGAGCCTCAACGACAGGTCTGATGTTATCACTCCCCTCCCCCTTCACATCTAGTTTAAAGACCTGTCAATCAACCCCACTATCTCTCAGGCCAGAACAGTCTTCCCCTTTTGAGAGAGGCATCTTCCATTTCCTGTTAACAAGCCCGGTGCCGTATGGACCAACCCACTATCAAAGTATCCAAAGTTGTGGTGGTGACACCAGCCATGGAGCCATATAGTGATTGATTTGAACCATCTGCTCCTCCCAGCATCATTGCCTGCCACTGGAGGGAGTGACGAAAAAATCACCTGCATCCCAGATTCCTTTACTAAGCCTCGCAGCTCCCTGAAGTCTCTCTTTATAGCTCTTGAGCTTCGAGTTGCTGTCTCCTCTGCACCTACATGGAATATCAGTAGTGGGTAATAATCTGAGGACCGTACTAAACCAGGAAGTTTCCTGGTGACATCCTTCACCCAGGCTCCAGGAAGGCAGCAGACTTCCCTCTGAGGAGGGTCCACCCGGCATACTGGGCCCTCTGTCCCCCTCAGAAAGGAGTACCCAACAACTATAACCCTTCGCTTTTTCTTAGAGGGTGTGGTGGTGATCCGGGGTATATGCTTTTTTGGCCTAGGAGGCAACTGTCTTATAGGGTGCTCCTTACCTACTTCCTTGCTCAACTGGCCATTCTCAAGCAGAGCCTCATATCTATTCCTCAGAGGTATTTGACACGACGAGGTAGGTAAGGTGGGAGGTTGTCTGGTGCCCCGACCACGAACCTGCTTCCACTCACTCTTTTCATTTATGCTTTTGCCTTCAGACTGACCAGGGGTGCCTACAGGGGCTCCTGGACCCTTGCCACTTTTCTCCCTGTTATTCCTCAACCTTTCAACTTCTTCTTTCAGTTCTGCCACCATTCTGAGCAGATCATTGATCTGATCACATCTTATACAGCAGGTCTTACAGCTATACAGCAGGTCTTACAGCTATGAGAGAAGTAGATGTAACTGAAGCTTTTTGAGAATCTGCCGTGAATGCCAGTTTGCACTAGTCTGACAAGAGCTGTGGTTGATCAGATTGATATGGAATTGAGGGTTTGGGAGGTGTTTGCTCTTTTGGGTGCTGTGTTCTTTGGCATATGCTGCAGTCACTAAGCATGAGGCCTAGAGATTTTTTTATGCAATTGCACGGGCACTGCTGATTTCTGGGGCCATTACAGATAGGAAAGATGACCTAGGCTACTTACAAGCAAGTAAGGAAAATAAGGAATGTGTTGTGCTTCCACATCTCTGCATGACAGGAAGAAGCAAAGCTGCTAGAATGGAGATGTGTGATGCTGTTAAACACTTGGCCATTTAGGTGCTTTTGGGTTTATGGGATTGGAAGAAATTATGATAATTCATGAAAATTTAGAATAAAATCTTCTTGTTTCTTTTCCCATCTCATGCCCACATAATGAACAACTCAAGAAAAAAAAAAAAAAGCCGTGCAAGTTTTGCTAGCACTTAAAATGTTGTTGAAATTTAAAGTGCTACACTGAAATTATGAAATCAAGCTGAGGGAAAGTAAAGTATGAAAGTAGACATAAAACCAGAAAGTCCATCCCCTTGCAAGACAGGTAGAGTTCTTCATTGCCCCAGAAAGATAAATTATGTTTGTGTCTTCATGCCACTTGAGTTCTGCCAGTGAAGCAGTCATCTCTGGCTGGGCTTGTCACCTCTGTGCCTCATAAAGTGGAACTGACACCTTGCTGTATAACTGGAGATCTCAGTACTGTTCTCCTAATCTCTTTGGATTGGAGATACATGTGAAGTTTCACCAAAAAGCAGTGTCTCCTGAGTCATTCAGATGTTTTTGAAATTTTTATCTGGTAAGGGAGAACTTCAGCGAGGAATTCAGGATTAATTATATGAGCAAACTCACAGTTATTTGAGGGCTGAACTAATTGCTTCCACCCTGTGCTAAACTTGACCTGATGCCCTACAGAGCTGCACATCATCCTCCCCAGCATGTCTCATAGTTCCCTTGTTATTATTTTTCCATTTTCTGGGTTTTCCCAGGCCCCTTAACCTTAACCCTGGATAACACAGAGTTAAGTGTAATTCTGTATTGGTAGAACTGCACTTCAAAATTTACAAGAGAGAATACAATGCTGGTTATACCCAGTCCTAAGTCTTAAAACTTTACGCCATCTGATTTTTCTCCTGGTGAGAGAAATATCAGCAGACTGGTCTTTTGTCACAAGAGTGTATACAGTTACGTGTGTCCTTTGTAGGATGATTTTTTCAGTGTCTTGATTAAAGGGCTATTTAAAAATCTTTTTCATTTTAATAGAAAATTAATCCTACTTTCAAAAATTAAAATAACTTACCCTGAGAAATTAATTTCTTTTCAAGTCCCTTAAACATGGTCACAGAGACACATATAAAAATATTTTGTTGTAAACCTCTCTCCTTGTCTCTCTCCGTCTTCACTTCAAATCTTTATCTACTATGCTTGAGAAGAAAATAAGGGGTTGTAGTAAGGCACTAGACCAGCTTGAGATTGAAATCTTTATTCAGTTTTTCAGTCATGTCTCAGCTGGCTGGTAATCTTGGGTATAACCCGTAGTCTTTCAGTCGCAATTCATGTTCTTAGGAAAAACAACCCTCTGTCTCCTTTTTGTTGTCCTTATTTAGCCTACAACATCTTTAAAGTGTCTTTCAAGGAGGTGATTTATTTCATCAAACTTAAAACTTAGATTTATTTTACATATCTATTTTGGGATGAGACGAATCCTACCCTTTCTCTCTGTTGACTAAAGACACACCTTTAAGGAACTGAAACATTATGTTTATACTGCGGATTTCTGCCTTTGTTCTCATCCTTAATATAGGATATGCTGGTGTATCCGGGAATAAAATTACTTGGGTTTTAGAATATGGCTAATAAACACATCACAAATAGAGACTGATAGCATGTATGCAAACCACGTTTACATGGGTGAAAGATTTCACCCTTTGAGATTTTCTTGGACTTGCTGAGTGAGTGGGATTAATTATTCGATCATAGAATCATAGAATCAATCCAATGGGGGAAAAAAACCCCATCCAAAATAATGATTGCTTGCAATGCAATGCCTTAAATTCTGACTAGACTGTTGTCTTCAGTATCTTGGACTTGTATTATAAATTTGTATACATAAAAATCATAGAGTTGCTATAGAAAGAAAAAGAGATGAGGTCTAGTATGATGGTCCGCAGGCTGGAAAGCTGCAATCTGTTAGGTAGCAGGGGAGACAGAGGCGGCCATGAGGAACAGATGAGCTACACAGAGGGATTCAGAAAAGAAGACCAAAATGGTTTGAGCTGCATGCAGGGGATCTGAAGTACATGCTTTACTGAATCCCGAGGGGAGCCCACATGGCACTGAGCCAGAGAAACCTCACCTTTGTCCTCCTGCACAGGACTGCCCTGAGGAACTGTGTCGGGAATACGTGTTTGATTTGCTTAATGGAACTCTTAAGGGCTGTGATGAACACGTTTGTGCCGTTTATTACTGGCAGGCCTTGCAAAGGAATTCTCATTTTATTTGGAATCCAGGAGTGGTTTGGGGAACTGGCAGAGGGTTAATACCTGCAAAGCTCCAAGGTATGTGAAGCACTCACGATGCCTGCTCACGGCTTAATGCGGTGTTTGCCAATGGGCTGTGTCATGTCACTTGATGGGATGTGCCAAGTCCTATGATAAAAGCAAGGCTGTGACACTAAGCTGTTGCTGGAGAACATACATTTTAGCAGGGCTCTGTTGATCATGGCTCACTTGTAGGTTGTATCCTTGTGGCTATGTAACATAAAAATCTCTCTCTTGCTCTGACAAAACAAGACAAATTCAGTCCTTGATTGCCACTCGTCCCTGGGACATGGTGCTGTGAAGCAGAAAAAGCCAGGGCATGGTACTGCAGGTGTTCAAGGCACAGGCTCAGCCACAGGGATCATGGAATGGGATTTATGTATGTTTATTTTCTGCTCGCTCAACAGGGTCTCTGCTCACAATAAACCGACACCTCCCTAGTTAGCTAGGAAGCTCCCCAACCCTCCTAAAGTGAGGCTGCAGCATAAAAGATTGTGCCATTTTTGCACCATATCTGGCACATTAACAATATACTTCTGTATTGTCTCTCTCCCTCCCCATATTTTGTTGGTGTGTATGTCTGTGGCCACTGGAAAAGGGAACTTCAAACTCACAGCACTGTGCTGTTTTCAGAATCTAGTATGGAACATTTACTATATTTGGGCCATGTTTTTAGGCAACAAGGTAAAATAAAGGAGATGTACCTGAGCATTGCTACCTTTTTTTCTTAGTGTCAGAAATGTGGAATGAATCTTGGAAAGCACTGAAACAGGAATGACATGAAAGCTCTTTGGCTTTGTAAGAAAAATTATACTTAAAAATCCTCTTAGGAGCTACATAAACATTAATACTGGTTTGGTTTTTTTTTTTCTAGGTGATGGCATTAGCATAAGCGTCAAAAATATTTGTTAGCAAACTGACATATTTTATGTTTACCCCTATTTCACACATTTATTGTGGTGAACATAGGTTAAACATACAACAAGCGTTGATTTTAATTCACTCTGGTTTTTGGTTTTGTTTTTTTTTTTCTCTGCCCTTTCTGGCATAAAGTACATAAACCTTGAAAGATAATTTTTAACCTAGGAGTTACCCATTCATTAGCAAAGTTGAAAGCAGGATACATTAAGTAGTTGTTTCCTGACCTCAAAGAGAGCTGCCTGTGTGCTTTCAGATCTGTGTCCAATAATTGGTTCTACCTAGGGGGAAGAAAAGAATAAAACCACACAAACTGACTGAATGGCCACTGAAGGGTGCTTCCAGAGTAATAGTTGGCTTCCAGCAATGCTCCCGTTCATGTGACATAGTTTGAAATACCTTTTATGTTACCCAGGCATGTCTCCTACCTTAAGCTTTTAAAAGGTCATTGTTGAAAAGCAGGAATATTGATTAGCTAGTGGGTTGAATCTTTAATCTTAGTGTTCATGTTGTGGTCCAAAATGTTAATGGACTGTCAATAAATGAAAATGTGTGTGTGGGAGAGATTTAATTTTCTGAACTGTAGTGTCTACAGGCATACCATACTGCTAATAGCAAATGTTGTCCTTTAGTTACATTACTTAAATACTTTTCCTGCAAGTTAGGAGAAGAGAACGGGTTTGCTGCAAGGGGCAAAGCTGTAAGGAACTGGGTTATGATGGCAAGAAGCAAATTTCCCACTTTATGCCGGAGTACACAAGGACCGAGTATTCTTGTGACACTTTGAACGAATCAGCTTTGTGGGGCCTTTAGCTTACAGTGCTGGTAGGAAGTGGGTGCTACGAAACACCTGCTGGGAACTAAGATGAAAAGTTTAGAGGTGGGGAAAGGACTGTCTAGACTGTGGAAGGGATGTCTGAATAGTTTAGCAGATGAGGACATAGAAGAAGAAGCAGCATATATACCTGTATTTTTCTAAAGCTATCAGATAACAGGACAGTTTAGCTTGTACTCATTTGGCAGATTAGAGGTGGAAGTTAATATGAAAGCATTCATGGAGAGGGGCAACCACAGACCCTTTAGAAGGGGTTCATGCTTACAGAAGAGAAGAAGCTAGGACCGAAAAAAAGCAAAACTGGAAAACTGCTACACTAAGGAGATCTCTACCTGAAATACATTCCAAATGCAGCTCAGCACATGTATCTATTTTGCATTTCTCTTCTGTGGGAGAAGATAAGATACACAGTCAGAATAAGCAGCAGCAGCAGAGGTGGAGTTTCTCAGTGGGCTCTTATTTTCCTTGCTGTTTTAACCTCCTCTTTCTAAGGTTAGGTGCATCACATACCTAAAGTGTTCAGGAATGGAAAATGTTGGAATGAGCTTCCTTACAGGTGGGTTAGTGCCTTTCTGGTTAGCCAGCAGATGTCATCACAAGACTGAGCCTCTTTGTCCTGGAGCTGTCTAGAACCCTTTCCTAATCCTTCACACCCTTGCCAGCTCAGGACTGGCAGAAACTACATCGCAGCACTTGAGTGTGTATTTTCTAGCTGGCAGGGCACGTAAGCTAACAAAGTGGTTCAAAGTGTAAGTCATCATACAGAGGAAGTGCCACTTGCTGAAACACCTTTCCGATGAAGAACTGGTTCTCCTTGAGCTCTGCTGGCAGCACACAAGAAGTGTTTGAAAGACTGTTTTCAACACATGAAAGTAGCAATGGTGCCTGTGGGAATTAGTAAATAGTAATGACAATGTACTCAATAACATAAGGGCTCACTAGTGTCTTGCAGGCAAGGCTCCAGATATTCCATACACCTACAGCTGCAGAATCCAACCTGTATCTTGTGTCCTGAATGGAAGGGTATGATCTGCTAGCAATAGGAAATTTACCATTGATCTTATCGGAGAAAAAAAAAAAGGATTTAAAAAAAAAAATCTTTCCTGAATTTTTAATTTTAAAAACACATTCAGAGTCCTTATAATCAAGAAAAGTGTTTTAAGAATGGGTTGCCTAAATGTACAGCTCTTGCAGTAGTGCAAGTAGGGTAAAGCCTTCTGGCCTCTAGCTGCCCCTTCACAACAATGCAGGTTTTCCATAGGTCCCAAATCATACCTTCCAGCCTGTACTGATGTCTGGTTTCCATAACCATCTTAAATTGCACTACATGCCAGTGCTTAGGCATCTGAATCACATCAATATGGTATTTTTTTCTTCTGGAATCTATAAGCATGCTGTAGCAGTAAGCATGTGTATGACCTTCCCCATGTATGCATCTCAGTAAGTTAACACTGAGGCCCTCTCAGACAATCATCACAGAAGCAGCTGTGGTGGTTTAAGATATTATTGTCCTTCAGCTGTTCATTACTAAACCTCTGCTAAATTCTGCAACTTCACAAAAGAGGTAATAGAACTGTATCTTTCTCTGCTTCAGCATAATGCCATCTGAGTTACCTTAACTTGCTGTTGAAGGGTATTTAAACTAAGCTGGTTAATTTGTGCTGGAGTAGATAAGAGAGGCTCACGAGATTAATTTACATTGCTAGAGGGATGACAGCCTCCAGCAGAGGAGCAGAAACAAGCAGCCAAGGTGTATTAACTTCTAATAACATCTCATTCATTTCTTTAGTGAATGTCTGGCTGCAGCCTAAAACTTAATACAGCAGTTTAAATAGCTGCAGTGATATAGCTGATCTCCTTCATATGCTCACTCCAGTATTTTACAGTATTGCCCTTATTGTCCAAGACTAACTGGACACCAAAATCTCTGGCTTGCCATTTGCTCCTCTCTCAGCATTCCCAGCTGCCCCTGGCTGATAAATAAATGTGTAGTGGAGTGTTACTTTAGTGCTCTGAAACTAAAAATACAGAAACAACATTAAATACTCTGTGTTTTGCATCATAGTCTTATAAAACAGGAATTGTATTGATTCTCACCAGAGTTTACCTGAACTCAAGAACCCCTTCTGACTTTTGACCTGTAGCTTCATCTGCTGTGGAAGTTCCACCTGTCAGTAGTAATTTGGGACCTGCCTACAGCATCTGAGTTCAGTTTCCTTCGGAGCGTGCAAGATTTTGCTTACTGACATTTGTCCGTGACGAGTCCCATGGAAAGCAGCAGGGCCCATGGAGAGCTGCCAGAGAGATTCTGGCTCAGAGAAAGAGAGAATACCCTCCGATAGCTTTCTAGCATGAATGCTTGCCTGGCCTGCTTTGCCAGCTATGGGGAGGGCAGGCAGAAACCACCTTCTCTCCACGTTCAATTTGCACTCCTCTGCCCTGTAGTACCAGTCATTCCCTTCACAAGAGGGCAAAGACTTAAAGGGCATCCACTCCACAGTAGTGAGATGACTGCTTGTGTACTGCTTGTGTTATCTGAGGCAATCTGAGAAAGGGCTAAGACTAGTGTTGCACTAAGGGTGACTTAGCAAGGGGAAGAAAAATATCTTGGTAGGAGGAAAGTATCAGCTACAAAGGGGAGCTCATTACAGTAGTAGACAGTACTGCTTGTATAAATGCTGCAATAAAACACAGACCCACTGGTTATTTACCGTAAATTGCTTTTGTGGTACTCTTTCTTCCATATCTTTTAGGCTACTTGATAATAACCTACTGGCAAGAAGTCTCTCATGCATAAAAAAATGTTTTGTATCATAATGCCTCTGGATTTTTTTCGCACTGACTTCATTTTTATTACTACAGACCAATTTTGACATCATTACTGAAGTTTTTCAAAGTCCACATTGATTTCAGTGCCTGGCTTGACTATTTGGTAAAGACTTTGGTCCTAAATGTACAAATACAACCAACAAATGTCTTTAAAGTGCAGGTTATTGCTATTGAAACTGTCACTTTGAGAAATGTGATAAGATTACAAGGTCAATCATGACAGATGCTTTGTTAAATGAAAACATATGTGACACAATAAAGCATCCAGCATAAAGTTTTATTGTCAGTTTGTTCAGTATGTAAAACTGCTTCATGAGCATTTTGAAAGACACACAATATTTGCACACTGTATTTAGTTTCATTCATCAATCAAATCAAGTCAACTAGTCTCTTTCCTTCCCTTATTTTATGCCTGCAGTTGGATAAAGAGTACACAGATGTTGCTTGTGGTAAAATCAGGCAACTGTCAGCACAAGGCAAGTTAGAGTGAAGAATGCAGACTGCATTTTAGGATCAGTTTTCTGGCTGAGGATTAATGTAATAATGGACTATTAAATAGGGATGGGTATCTGAAAGTTTTACTGATTGCATGATTTTGAAAACCCATCAAGAGCATTAAAAGGATTTACATCTGAACAGATGTCCAATATGGTATTCAGCTGACTTGAAATAAGAATGGAGGAATTGATAAACCTACAGAAATATATTCTGGACTGGGAAACAAAGCTTGAAAACCACAGATGCCTAATAGAAAGCGCATGCGGAAATTTGTGGAACTTCATGTTTAAGACTGAATTTATTAATAGCTCTCTCTGCTGTCAGTATTACTTTACATTCAGATTTCTTGTTTGTTGAGAATCAAAGTTAGCAGTTATGGGGTTTATTGTAATGTTGTTAGGTTTAGGAAGCTATCTTGATGGATGAAATGTCAACTTCATTTACTTAAGGTGTGAGCTTGTGGAGATGGCAAAGAGAACGTGTGCCTGATAAAGCAGAGAGCTGTGCATTGGGACAGGGAAGCAGTCCTACAGAACGTGTCCGGGCACGAGTGGTGGCAAGGCTGTTCTCTTCTGTGTTGGTTCTTACTGCACTTCCCCCACCCTCTTCCTATAGTATCCAAACACCTTTCAGTAGTACATGAACAAACACGATTAGCATCTGTCACAAAATGTTCTTTCTTTCATCCTCTCCTTGGGGCAGAATTGTGTGTGTAGGGTAACCTAGCACTTTTTTGGGGTTTTTTTTTAAATACCTATGTTACATGTTTGTTAAAGAGAAATCAAAGGTGTATACTCTGACTCAAATTGGAAGATTTGTGATGGTTCTTCATTCCCACGGGAGTTCATTTCACAGACTCAGACCAGCTCCCAAGCAAGTTGTGTTCCCTGCACAGACAGGCTTTACCTTTGGGAAGAAAAAATCTCTTATGCCTGAGGACTATTGACTAGCCAGTTGAACTGGAGATTTGAGATTTGAGCAGTGTTTTAAATATGCTCCGCCCAGAATAATGAGCCCCTTGAAGGTAAGGAATGACTTTTTCATTTAAACTTAAGTCAAAGTTCAATGGGAAGTCATCAAACACTGTTTAACATAAAGACTGGATGTACCCTTGAAAGTCTGTGTTGGTCAGATGAATGAGCGTTTGGTATCATTTGTCATTCTTTCTGGGCTTAAGGCCACATGTTAAAGATGGATCACATCACTGTGACCATGACAGAAGTGAGAAAAACAAGTAAAACCATTTCTTCTGCAAGTACTAATAAAAACAATGCCTTGTTCAGTGACATAATCCTTCCTTTTGCCTTCAAACAGAATCATAGAATCACAAATCATTTAGGCCAGAAAAGACCTTTAAAATCGTTGAGTCCAACCATCAACCCAACACTGACAAAAACACCACTAAACCATGTTGCTAAGCTCCTTTTAAATACCTCCAGGGATGGTCACTCAACCACTTTCCTGGGCAGCCTGTTCCAATGTTTGATAACCCTTTCAGTGAAAAAATTTTCCATAATATCCAATCTGAACCTCCCCTGGCACAACATAAGACCATTTCCTCTTGTCCTGTCACTTGTTGCTTGGGAGACGAGACTGACCCCCACCTCACTACAACCTCCTTTCAGGTAGTTGTAGACAGCAATAAGGTCTCCCCTCAGCCTCCTTTTCTCCAGGCTAAACAATGCCAGTTCCCTCAGTCTCTCCTCATAAGACTTGTGCTCAAGACCCCTCACCAGCTTTGTTGCTCTTCTTTGAACACGCTCCAGCACCTCAGTGTCTTTTTTGTAGTGAGTTGCCCAAAACAGCACAGTATTCAAGGTGCAGCCTCACCAGTGCCGTGTACAGCAGGATGATCACTTCCCAAGTCCTGCTGGCCACACTATTTCTAATACAAGTCAGGATGCTATTGGCCACCTTGGCCACCTGGGCACACTGCTGGCTCATATTCAGCCGGCTGTCTACCAACACTCCCAGGTCTTTTTCTGCTGGGTAGCTTTTCAGCCACTCTTCCCCAAGCCTGTAGCATTGTATGGGGCTGCTGTGACTCTAGTGCAGGTCCCAGCACTTGACCTTGTTGAACCTCATCCCATTCTCCTTGGCCCATCAATCCAAGATCCCTCTGTAGAGCCACCCTACCCTCAAGCAGATCAACACTTCCACCAACTTGGTGTTGTCTGCAAACTTACTGAGGGTGCACTCAGTACCCTCATCCAGGTGAAAATATTAAAGAGAATAGGCCCCAATACTGACCCCTGGGGAGCACCACTGGTGACCAGCCACCAAGTGAATTTAATGCCATTCACCACAACTCTCTGGGCCCAGCCACCTAGCCAGTTTTTTATCTAGCGAAGAGTACTCCTGTCCAAGCAATGAGCAGCCAGTTTCTCCAGGACAATGTTGTGGAAAATGGTGTCAAAGGCTTTACTAAAATCCAGGTAAACAACATCTACAGTTTTTCCCTTGTCCACTAAGCTTCCCTTGCTATAGAAGGAGATCAAGTTAGTCAAGCAGGACCTGCCTTTCATAAACCCATGCTGACTGGGCCTGATCCCCTCATTGTTCTGTATGTGCCATGTGATGGCACTCAAGATGATCTGCCCCATAACCTTCCCAGGCACTGATGTCAGACTGACAGGCCTGACAATCTAAGTTCTTTTTGAAGATACCTATTCTTGATACATCAGTTATGACCAAGATTAAGTCTTCTGTGCCTATGTTCCCATCATTAAAATCAGAAATAGGCTGGATACACATTCATTTTTTAAAGCTAATATCTTAGACACGATGAAATTTAGTTTCAATCCTAACCAACCATATAACCCGATTTAAAGCTTGCAGTCACAACACAACTTCTATGGTTAAAGCACTTGCTCTCAAATTTTCAATGCAACATGTTCTTCCTTCCCCTTTCTTTAGAGATGCTACCTCTCACACAATGATATCTACCAACAGTGCTTCCTGCTATCTGCTTGCTCATAAGATTTCCTTCAGTGTGATAAACTATCACCTGATTAAGGGGAAGGTTTTACAGGTATGTTGTGTCACATACTAGATATACCTGTCTCCAAAGAGAGGCTGGTTAGTGTGAAGATTTTAACTCTGAATTAAGTGAGGAGATTCCCGTTTACAATTTTGTGGTCATAAGGTAAACTTTCATTTATCATTGCAAAGGGCTAAATTTTTGGGCTTGACTGCTGTTGTTTGTAAAGACTGATATCCATAACATTGAGAAGGATGACATTAGATTACTTTCTGCTCATTGAACATGCAAGGATAGCTATTTTGCACATGCAATCTGTTATTAAAAATCAGATCTTCAAGAACATAAACCAGATTTAAAAGTATACTCAGCATTTCAACACACAGCTTTTCACTTCTATTAGCTGATTGCAGTTAGCAGATTGTATTGTGCAGAGGTGGAGTCTGCTTTAGTGGTTACAGACAGAAAAAAAGAAAAAATATATCTTTTTTTATTTTACCTCTGTTGGTATCTAGTGGCAACAGGGATGTTACTGAAGAGAAAATGTTGTTGTTTCATGAATATGAAAGAACAAATGTTTTGGCTAGCTGCTCACGCTCCAGTTCCATTTGCCCCATAACTGACATATCATTACATTGCTTTCACCTTTTCATGTTTCTTACCCATTACTCAGTCAGTGATTAAAAAAAAAAAAAAAAAACAAACAAGCATTAGAGCTATTTTGCAGTTGTTTACTTGACTGAATTGTATGAGCCACAATTAACCATTCTCTCCTCATTTTTCAAAAGAGCACTTGCTACCAATGTTTGGAAATATAAAATTGTTGTAAATACTTTGCTCCCCATCAGTTCAAAAAGTGTTTTTCACCTTCTAAATATTTGGAACAGTAGCTGAAAAAGATATTACCCTTATTCTTAAGACTGATATAAAGATGGGACAGTAATTCTGTTTCTGAGTGAAAGCTAAAACTACTTACATGTTTCCAAACTCTACCATAGGAATAACCTGCAATCAGATTTTTTGGGTGATTAAAGAGAGGCTGACCTGCCTGTAGCTCCCCGAATCCTCCTTCTTACCCTTTTTGAAGATCGGCATGATGTTGTAATGTAGGCTGTGAAATTCTGCTTGAAAATACATTAAACAAATTAGAAAATGCTGATGGGAAAGCATACTGAAGCCTTGTTACTTAGTTCTGCTAATCCCTGAGAGCACGTAATGTCACTAGAGTGAAAAAACTCTCACAACTTCTTTATACCTTCAGGTTAACACTTATTGATGCTGATTTTGAAAGCTGTACTTTGCATACCGTTTTATATTGAGATCCTAACCACTTGACGGATATGATGTTAATTACATGAAACTACAACACTTGGGCTGCTGGCAGCAAGGTTTTCTCATTCTCCCTCCATCCTTGTTTGGGGGCATCTGAGATTCCTACTGTTGTATTCCCATCACAAGGCTGTTGTATAAGAAAAGGCCCACTTGTGTGGTCTGACATTTGCCAAAAACAAGTAGAAAATTCCCCATTTAAAGTAGAAAGGGAACCAAAAGAAGCCTTTTGTAGATGGTTGGCCTTGTTAGCTCATTGTATTTTGTGTTTAATATTTGGATTTTTTAATATGGACCAGAAAACTTTTCACAGGGTTTCTTGTATTTAAAAGCACAAACTAGTGTATTTTAGTATGTATGAAAGAAACCAAAAGCAAAAAATGGTACTGGAAGCTACCATGTAGGCTTCATAAAATCTATCTGTAATTAGTGAGTAGAGAAACTGATAAATACCTTGTAAAGTTCTTGCAACTAAAACAGCCAGTGAGATGATAAAATAATAAAGTCTGTTAATCTAGATGTTGATTATTATGTTTCTTATAGTGAGGCACAGAAATTTCATGCTGGGGCTCCTTATATAGCGCATGAATAAATCTCCTTCAATTTTTATTGCTGTTTTTTTTCATTCACAGACCTATTTTTCTTTATGTCTGGAACGATTACCATCATCTTTGTACGCAGATTGTACATGTTTTAAACATGGATTTTTATGTTCTCCTAGCCATCTCTGTGTAAGCGGGAAGCAAGCCTTGCTTTATTGTAGGCTCAGATTAATCTAAAAACCAGTGAAATTGAGTCAGATCTGAAGTTCTTTCCATACCCTCCGTGACCTTCGTGCAAGAAAATACGGTGATTCTCTTGCATGCACTGTCACGTACTATTAAAACATCACTGCATTTAAAACGAACTTGAACAAACATGAAATGCTGAGATAGTTTAATTGGTGCCAGAGGTTAATGTGAAGTTTATTTTGTGTGTGTGTTAGTTACATTTACTGTAATACGACCAAGAGGAACAAAGAAAACTAAAGACCACGTTGTTCAGATTCATCTTACTTAGAGTGGTTTCCTCACTGCTTTTGCCCTGATGTCTGTCACAGTCAGACAGATCTGTTTATTCTCTGATATGTAAATAATGAAAAAAGGATTTTCCAGCAAATAGCTGTTACTGGCTCAATCATTTACATACTTATCTATATAAATAGCTTTAATATCCATAAGGCTGAAAAAAGTTGCTTGTGTGTTTGCAGGGCTAGTATGTGTGGAAGGACCACTCACTTGAAGCACTGCGGAAGGGAACAGCAAATACACAGATCTCAATTTTCAGATGAGCCCCATATTCTTCAGCTTTTATTCTTTTGTGAGCTCAAGATGCCGAATGTTTAGTAAATAGAATACAGCTATGGATACAGTCAGAAGTAACTCTCTTAACACATTTTTCGGGCTAATGAGGTCTGTCAAGACAGCAAAAAAGTATATAGGTAGATTTTTTTATTTCCTAATACTGATCTATATTTTTTGTATCTAGCACATTGTTACAAGTGATACACTATTAATCACAGAAATTCCTTTTTTTTCTTTTTTTGCTCTTCTGCAAAGCAAACAAACTAGACTTCCATTCACTTAATTTCTTTTTTAAATCATACATATTCACTTTAGAATTCATTATTGTGGGTGCTATAGATGCTACATGACTGTGTTATGGGCAGGTATCTGTGGGTGTGTATGTAAAGCGTGAGTTTAAGGAAATTCATTTTTAAAGGGTTAGATTTTTTTGGTGTTCTTTTCCTGTCAGGACATCAAATCTCTGTTTTGTGAAGTGGTTTCTTACCTTTAAAGTGGGTGACTGGCAGGCTAAGGCAATTAGATGCAAGGTGGTGCCTCACAAATGATCAAAAGGAGCAAGTTGCAACATTTCAGAAAGCTCTGCCCTTCAGTCACATTGATCTCCTGGCCAGTGGGTCTGATGGAAAGGAGCCTTAACAGAAAGCTTGGGTATCGGTAGGCTTTTGTTTTCCTTGGGAAGCATTGTAAGGATGGAACCTTTATGACCTCTTTAAATGGTTGCCACAACAACTCCTGGCTTCTATCAGGAATCATTTTCATCTTGTTAAAAGTGATGTTATTTGGGTCCGCATCAAAGCGTGTGTTCCTCGGTTACACTCTTCATTAGGTGTAGGACTCGGGCATGAAGTTGTTTCTTAGTGGAAATAACATGGAAAAAACACTTTTCAGAATATGGCTAGATTTACACTCTAACACACTGATTTATACCAGCAGGGAGTGAGCGTTAAGGGCTTACTTTTAGCATCAAGAGGCAGCGTCGTGGCCAAACACAGCAGTCCTGCTCTCTCTCCACCCCGATACGTGGCACTGTGCTGCTGCCTCCCGTGTGCTGGCACAAGCATTCTTACCGCTGTGCCATGAACTCTGGGCCGGGGAAATCACCCAAATTAAAATGACACAATTTCTTTCCACATTTAGTTCTACTACAGATCAGTTCCCTAGAGAGGGTCCTTACATGGCCACACAACCACTTGTGCCAGCTCCAGGGAGGGGACAGAGCAGAGACTGGGACTGAGAGCCCACGGGGGAACAGGGAGTTCCTGATTTCTTAGGCAGTGCTTAGTCTCTACTGGCTGGATGCATAGATGAAGCCATGGCTCAGGAATGGATTTTCACCCAGTTTAAGCCAATCTGAGACCAACACTAAAATGGATGCTACCTCCTCCCCTTCCCTGCTCTCAGTGATATGTTCCTATCCTACCCTGTTTGTATATTTCTTCAGGCTGCCTGTTTGACACAGGCAAACTTTCATCTTCTGAGATACAGCGCTGAGAGGTAGGGCTTGCAAATCTTGCTTTTAGCAAATCTTGCTTTTTAGAGTCAGCTGCCATGTAACATGAGATTTGTTTTTCAATCTGCACACTCCCCTCCCCGAAAAAAAAAAAAAAGAAGAACATTTAAATGTTATGTGTGGGAGTTTGTGCTAGATTGAAGACACACATTTAGATGTGTAAATGCAGGTTTCTGAATCTGTCTAGTTGTCTGAGGTCCCGTTGTGGTCTAGAAGATCTAGATGATACGATTGGGAGTTACAGAACTATTCAGCTGATGCAGGTGTCTTCTTTAGGATGAGCTGAATAGTTCTCAAGACACCATCAGGCAGAATTCAGTTCCCTCAGCGTATGACCAAGTGCAGTGTGAGGGGCTCCAGCCAACCTGCCTGACCTCTGTCCAACCCCACAGAAAGGCATGGATTTCCTGTCAATCCTGGGTTATATTTGCCAGCCCTCTGCAGATGTCCCAGATACCTTAAAGCATCTCAAATGGCCCTGAATACCTATCTTTAGGGAAAAGAATCCTAATCCACTGACTAGACTTTCACTGGCTATAATGGATGCTTAGGATAACTTTCTTAGGATACAGACATCTATGGTGTCCAAAGTCAGGTGAAACAAATCTCAATAAAGGCTTTTCAAAAAAAAAACTGTCTTATGTGGCATGAGTGTAATTGAATGCAGTAATGTCTCCCTACATAGCGAGTGCTGGAGAGAACGTAGAAGGCGGCTTCCAGCTGCTGCTGGCAAGAACAGTAAAGGAACTGCAGTTACTAGAGCAGCAGGTTTACAGTCCAGATCATTTGTAAAAGGGCAAGGGTTTGGGCTGTGGTTACAACTATGAGCTATGTGTACCCAGCAAAACCCTCTGTGGTGAGGCATAAGCGTTGACATTCCACTAAAGGGTTGCATGAGTATATAAGTTCAGTGGAGAAAACAGATAAAGGAGAGCCATATGCACCAAAAAGAGTTTTCTGCTTGGGATAACCATCACATTTTTTTTTTGCCAGAACATTGCTCTCCAAAATCTTTTTAATTATTGGGGTGTTTCTAGTGAGGCAAGCTGTGTGGAACCAGCAGGGGCTTAATAGTGTCCAGCCCAAAGGCTTGATGTTCTCCAAGTGAAAGTCTGAGTAATGGGAGATGACAGCTCAGTGTGTAATAGCAACTTAAACTGCATTATTGAAGGTGGGAGAGATTTCTTGATGTTACTGCCTTGGGAAGGGAACAGAAACCTTTTTCACTCAAGAACCATGTGCTTGGTCTTGATTTACTGGCAGAATAGGAAGTTTTAACTGTGTATCTGGGAAAACTGTGTGAACTGATTTCTCGTGTGTGGGCTGTGGGAGTCTGCTGCAGTTCTGGATAAGGTTCATGGGGAATCACTCTCGGAATCACTCCCTATAGGGATTATAGTAGGAGACAGGTAGAATGGAACTGTTAATATGTAAAACATGACTCTTGAGATCTGCAGTATATTTCACTTTGCTTCATACAGTGAAATAATATTATTATCCATAATACTGTATATTGGATAAGTATTATAAGAGTATTATTATTATTATCATCCACATTATCAATTTATTTCAGACAGCTAAAAGGAATTAATACTCAGTCTTGTACATAGGTTCTTCCAGCTCTGAATAAAGACTTGGATTTCTGCAAGATGAAAAATAAATCCCAGTACATAATGTGAATATTTAAAAAATTATAAACTTGTGTGGGTGTGCTACGGTGAGCATATTTATTCACATTTATGTTGTTGATATGAAGTGCATCTCACTGATGAGCATCCGGTATAGATATCCATGCTGTTCTGTGGTGGCAGAGCAGCACAAAAAATACGGACAAGGTCTTCATCTTATTGAACAGTCGTTGCTCCATTTGCTTCAGTTAAGCTGCAGAATGAGACTGATTTTGAAAACGGAGTGAATGCAGTGTCCTCAATGAACTGTTTAACTAAGTGTTCAGGTCCTGTGTGTACCTACGTTAGTCTTTGTGTGTGTATATCTATAGGGACTTAAATATGCATATGTAATTTTCTTGTTTAAGGTACATACAGAGAGAAAAAGAGAGAAAAAGGCTTGCAATGTAGGGATATATATGTCCCACGTGTGTTGGATCTCATATTAAAGAGTATTCCATGAAAGTAATGCATCTCAATTTTCTGTATAAATCTATCAATGTACAAAGAAAGCTGGCTTAAGTTCATCAGTTGAAATGCATATGGCTTCTTAAAAGTATAGGATCCATAGATGTTGCGAAGAAATCCAGATTCTTCCCAAAACTTTAATGAAAAATGTAAATCTCCATGGTCAAAAAATTTCATGTCAAACTTTTGTACATATCTTTAGTATTCTTTAGTATGGATAACATTCTCTGTGTTCCACACAAACTATCCTTAATACATTGGTGTTAACATTACTAGTCGTACTGCATTATTTGCTGATAATTGCACTTTGCATTGTCTATTGGGCAGATTCAGACCATAAAAATGAATGCTGAACTTGAGTTCACTGTTGGTCTTTGAAATACTGTGCTGAAAGACTAGGAATGGAGGGAACTGTAGAAATTATATTCTCTAAAACATAAATGTTTATAATTTTTCATCTCCTGTTAATAATAATATTCTGGCAAAAGTTAAAGCATATAAATATTATACTTACTACAGCCAAAAGATTTATACCTTGTTGAGTATGTTTCTGAAAGAGCTCTAAGTTCTGTAAGCTATTTGCTTGACAAGCCATTTAGATCTCATAGGGAGATAATGGAAGTTTTCACATACTGTTCTCTCATTGACCCAAATATTCTAAATTTCTTAACTGTAAAGTGTCAAAACTTTTTCTGTATTGACTAAAATATAACTTTCCTAAAAATTTCTGAGATCAAATTCTGCAGCAAGGGGAAGAGTATTCAAGCAAATCCCCTGACACTATGTCTCCTGCTGCCTGTCACTCATGTTGTGTCTTTATAGTAAAAAGAGGGATTAAATGTTTGAGCATAGCTCCTAATAGAAATAAAAGGATGCAAAATATTTGTGCCATTATGAGAAGCTGATCATTTTGCCATGCTGAATTCACTACATTTAACACATAAATCCTGCTATCAAGACTTCACATTTCACATTGAAAGAGTCTCATTTTATTGGAGGAGATAATAAAAAATCTTATGTGTACTTGACGCTATAAAACTGAATAATATCATCTTTTAGATATACTCATTGGTCATGTTTTTTTATTGATATATGATGCTTACTTAAATATACACTGTTCTTTAGTTTTTGTTTCAGAGATCTTACACTGTTTGGGGAAAACTGATAATAACATTTTAAAAAAAAAAAATTATATTCATTTTGATTTCAGAAATACTTTAGGTTTATGTATATACCTTATAAAATATCCCTAGAGGATATTACTGACCTAGCATTCAAAGCACTGTTAGAGTGTGTTTCCTTTTATTGAACCATCAGATCAGACTTACTTATTTTTCCATCATGCTACACCATAATTCTTTATTTAAAACTTTTTTACAACATTTCCACAGGATACGTGGCTACTACTGATTTATAGGTGATTATAAGGGTTCACTTGTGTGCCAACCATAGACAAAAAATTATTATTCAAAATATTAAATGTTAGATTGCAGAGAGCATTCCAGAATTCACAAGAATATTTCACAGTAAGTTTTGCACTATTTGTATTAATATGAGTTGTTGTGGTTTGTTTTTTATTTTGCAAACAGTGGGTTTGCTAGAACACTAAGTGAAGGGACGTATTTTATCGTGAAATTTGATTTGGTGTAAGCAGAAATTTATATTTGGCAAAAGTGTATTAATTGCTCCTCCTTCTTTTCTTTTGATACCAAAACTGATATAGGAAGCAACTATTTTAGTTCCTGTTCAAACTTATTCTGTATTTCAAATGGTTTTCTTTTCACCCCTAACACTCCTTTCTTGTGTCACATTTTATTGTGATTTACTGCTCTGAAAAAGCTATCTTCTGGCATGCTGTTGAAAGCTACTGAGGAAGCTGCATTTTAAATCAAGTCCAAATCAATTTTATCAGATCAACACTAAGACAGAATTATGGTGGAAAGTAAAATTCAGAGTCATTCTGAAAGGCAGTCAAATATATGGGATATTAAAAAGTTCTAAAGAGAGTGAGTATTAAAAGTGTAAGTATGGTACAGTGTGCGCACAAAAGAGGTGAACGGTCTTTATAGTTCCTTGCAGAGTAGTTGTTTATATTGAAAAGTGGCAGATAGGACCATCAGTGAGATGAAATTATTTTCAATGTAACATCAAATTATGCCATTTTTTGGAAACAGAGAGCAGAGAAAACATTTATTTGAGAATTTGGTTAGATCTGAAATGTACAGTGATTTTCCTTTGCTAAAATGAAGTCAACCTTCCTGCCTGCCAGATGATGAATATTAAATAGCTACCTAGTTCAAACAAACAAACAAACAAGTCTATTTCAGAACTCATTAAAAATGCCTGACGTGCCAAATCAGTGTTATTAATTAAATTCCTTATTTCTGCATAGATGGCAGAATCATCCAATCACCCAAGGCCTTTCCTGCTGATGTATTCCAATCTCCCTGCTCAGAGACTTGCCCAAGCCAAGTCTGGCTTCATATGTTATGTCTGCACAATACGCTTCTCTAGATATTCTAGGCTTTTTCTCTAAGAAAGCTTTTACAGTCAATATATTAGTCCTCAGACAATGGAAATCTGGTGTTATAAAGCCAGCCTCGCTCAGCACTATAGGATATAAGAAGAGACCACGTGTTTACTTTGAAGTTGAAATATAATATTGCCATAAGTGGATATGCACAAACTTTAGATGTTATTCTGGAATATTTCCAGCATTATATATATATATATGTCAGTGAGTAATACTTAAGTGTAGTGCAAATCAGTATGTTGTTATGCAGAACTTCCATGCACTTCTACATAACATTTCTTTTATTCAGATTTTGTTGCGTACTTGATAGGGGAGCAAAAAATTATCCTAAAAGGTTATAACTTTCCCATACAGTATAGTGTCCAAATCTCGTTCTCTGGCAATTTTGGAGTGGCTCTGCTCCAAGATCTCTTAGGAAGAAAATGTTTAACCATAGTCTGAGTGCAACTCCTGTTCTCCAATACATGTAAATAACTGCAGTTCTTCTGCTTATCAAAATGTAGCTCAGAAGAAGCACTACTCTGTGAGGACACTCATGGAAATTTGTCTGGCCCGTATTGCTGGCAGCCTTCCTTTTCTCTAGTTGTTGAATAACATTTAAGGAAACCTTCGAAATAAAGGTTGGAAGACTTGGCCTGTCTCTACCCTCCTCATTTATTTCCCACTCACCAAAACCAAACTTTTTTCTATCTACAGAGGAACACAGTCCCTTACTGAGCTACTCAAGACAGAGCTTAATGAACTAGCTCAGGAACCGGCTATCAGCAGGACTGAGTAGGCTTAGCAGAGCATCAAACTGGTAAAGCTTTGACTCTGGTATGACTGAGCCTTGTAACATATCCCTTTGTGCCGGGGAGATGCACCAGCTCAACTGGAGCTCATTTGCACGGCTCTAACAGGGTGCATGTACTGTGTCTTGCCCTGTGTTCATGTGCCAAGGCACACTAAGGTATCTTGGTGATTGTAGATTGAAATATCTGTCAATAAAGGAACAAGGAGACTACAATAGAGGCCTCTATTGTAAACCTAGAATAGAGCAAATGTGTCTGCATTGAACAAGTAGTTTTTGAGACACTCTCAAGTTTCATTTCATCGTTACCTCCCATGTTCTTTAACATAAGGACGTTTATCAAACTTATCCTGAAAGTTTCTTATTAACTAGAAAGTGAAAAGAAAGTGCTTTCCCATGGTTATGTTAGACTGTATTATGCTCACTATCCTTCCAAGAAGCTACTCAGTGAATATGTGAGGAGGTGAACAGAGCTATTGCTCATATTTCAGCACCTAGGGAACCTATAATGTATTTTAATTTGATAACATGAGATCAGAATCATGTCCAAAGGATTAGAAATATGTCTGGACAAAGACTTTTCACGGTCGGAATATGTTCCCTTGAAATGTTTAAGTCAACAAGTGCTTAAAAAAGACTTATTGTGAGACCTCCTCTGGACTTCAGCGCCAAGTTTTAGCCAATAGTTTTTGCAGGGCTCCACCATAGGAGATAGAGAGAAGGGCAAGAAGCCTCTGCTTTGTAGGTGGAGATTAATGAGTTTTTGATGTGGAATAGTGATAAGGCTTTCTGTCACAATAGGGGACAGGAGGCAGTGATCTTTCAGTTAGATTTCCTGCAGAGTTAAACAGCAGAAGAAAGGTTCCCTGATCATTCTTTGTGAGAAACTTGCTGGAAAAGACTGTGAGTTTGGACTAGAGAACCTTAAAAGCAAAGTGAGAGACAGTAAGATTACTCCACTTCTGCATTCCCCTGTCTTGTGATATGAAAGATAGCTAAAGAATAACTGGAATAATTAAAAGGTAAATGGTTATACAAGAATAGGTGAAACTACTCTTGTCAATAACCTGAAACAATAAGCACTTTTAGCTAATAACAATAATAACAATAAGCACTTTTAGCACTTGCTAGCCTGGGGCAGAAAAAGGGACAGAATTGCAATTTAAAAATAAAGGCCAGATTTTATGTATTGAGATTTAATACCATTTTCATCCGTTGGACTTTACAAACAAGATTAGCAATATATTCCCTCTTTGAAAAGGCAGGAGTTTGAGGTTTAGACAGACAATTTTCTTAAATAGGTAACATAGTAGGTACTTCTTTAGAAAGCTTAAGGTTGGAGTCCACCCTTCCAAATGGCAAGATAGGACTGGCCAGTAGACCAAGGTTAAAGCCGTAAAGTTTCTCTAGCACAGACAAGCCTATAGCAGGTTGGAAGTCAAGGATCTGATTTAGCAAGGGTGTGGGCACTTGTGTGACATGTGTGCAAATGTAGCTGGTCACTCAACTTTGATAGATGGGTCAAATGTATGTCTTTCCAGAGGTGTCAAACAATGGCCCAGTAACCGGTGACATTTTAAATATTGCATAGTTATCCATGTGAAGATTAATACTTCTGCCATCACATCTTCTGATGTTAAGTCAATTGACATCCACAGCTGTTCAGTCCTGCAGAACAGAGAAAAAAATCCAGTCAGTGTTATTTGTGCATCTAACTCTTATGCCTCTCTCATTAATCAATCCTGCTAAGTTCTTAATTTTCCTCTGTAATTAAGGTAAGAAGTGGAAGAAGTATCATTACAAGACATCCCAGGGAAAGCTCATTTTCCTAAACAATGAGGCTTTCACAGGTATCTCGATGGCAATCATTAGCTAGAAGGATTTCAGTAGCCATCTATACTTGGTCTGCACAGGCTGATTTGATCTGGGATGTCCTATTCATCTCACTGAGCAACTGGTGAGCTTTGTCATCTCATCACCTCTGCTTTTTGCTCCCATCTCTGCTATATCCACTGTCCTTCATGGCCTTACAGTCCCTGGGGCTTCTCTGGTGTTCCTGGAATGGGCCTCCCGAACCCATGGGCCTCAGTCTCCAGCATGTTGCTGCTTCCTACAAGGAGCGGCGATCCTAGCAGGTAGCAAGGGCACTGTTCAGATTTAGTGGGGGAAAGAAAATAAATATTTTGAACAGCCATTAAATCAGTTAAAAATAACAAGTTTACACCCCCAGCCAAAAGGAGGAGGTAGGCGATGACAGCTCGGCGCTGTGTCATCAACATCGTTGGGATTGCTGCAGGCTGAGGTGAGAGGACGTCCCAGGCGCCTCCAGTTGCGGTGCAGCCCGGGGAACCACGCTGGTTTGTGTGTCAGTGATGCTATCAGCTGCGGCGGGCAACGGGCGGGAGGCTGAGGTCGTGTCCCGACAGGCAAGCTCTGTGCAGCAACTTTTCATAAATAGGGTGGGAAACACCTTTTCTTAAAACTGAGGAACGTTTGTGCTGGCTGGTGTGTTAAAACTGCTGTGGTCGCACCTCCATGCATTTCTGCACAAAGTCCAAGGCAAAAAATGTAAACTTGAGACCACAGATACCCAGGCTTCCACCTGCCTGTATGCAA
Source organism: Xenus cinereus (assembly GCA_025774025.1). Taxonomy (NCBI): domain Eukaryota; kingdom Metazoa; phylum Chordata; class Aves; order Charadriiformes; family Scolopacidae; genus Xenus; species Xenus cinereus. Next base: position 184,009,339 of record JAOXJK010000001.1, on the reverse strand, counting down.
TAGCCAGCAGATTTGGTGGGAGCCGGACTTGAGTAGACAAAAACATTCCTCCCTGGCCCTTGGGAGAAAGCTGAAGGGTTTTAATTTCTGAATACATGTGGGAGAACAGTCATGGAAATCTTGATCGAGAATTTTTCAAAAGCCTGAGTGATGCCAAGGAAACTTCAACTTGGCATGTCAAAACACACAACTTTGGTATTTGAAGGTCAATATGTAATTTTCAAAAAAAATGTTGCCAAACCTATTATAAATAAAGGGATTTTTATGTAGATATGCCTCTTTACTTAACAAGACATTGCACTGTTCTGCTAGTACATTAAGACAGGGACTGATATCTAAAACAGTAATCTCTTTTCAAGATGAGTGAAATGTGAACTGTACAGAGATAAACCAGTTGTTAAAATCTGTCGTGTGCTAAGATCATAAATTTAATATTAAAGATGCAGTTTTTCTACTGTCAATTTTCATTTAATTTAGCTACTTACCTCAAAGCATAAGTGGAGATTACATGCATATTCAGAGAGAAAGAGGGAGAGATAAATAATGTATTGGAAGCAACAAGCTATTGTGAGTTGTCATGATTTTATAGTCACTTCTGTCCCCCGTCCCTCTGTTTTATGTCTGTTGAGCTGCTGTCTTGGGAAACTCACAGTGGTCGTATTATTCTGGAGTTTAAATTCTGCTCTTCATTTCAGAAGTACTTTCCTGTACATAATTTTGATATTTAAACAGATTTCTCACATCTTGACTTTAATCTTTTAAGGAAATTTTGGCTTCTCCCAATTTCTTTGTTTACATCTTGCAGTATAGATTGTGATTGCAGCATTAGGAACATAGGAATTTGAGATAAAATAAGAATACAGGAATATAATTTAATTGCTGCCTTAGAAATACACAGTTATGTTCCATAGGATATGCCTCAAGTAAAACTGAAAAACTTGTCACAATATAAAAAAATAACGCGTTAATGCAAAAATATTTCTTTCCTCAGCAGAAGTAATATCTTTGAATACTTCTTTACAAGGCTTGTCTTAAGACAAAATTACAATGATTTAAAAAGGAGCCCAATTTTGCCCGTCTCTGTATAAACAATTTTGTGTTTTCAGTTTTTTACTCTGCCCTTCCTGAGCAGGACTAAATCACCTGCAGAAGGTTATAGTTTTGGCATAGCTTAAAAAGGATCAAAAGCACCACAAAGGAGTTTCTCTGGTCAAATAATATTAAAAGTTAAGTATTTGAGATTACCTGGTACAGTTACTCTGAAATGAATTAAAAGTAAATGTTAAATGAACCGGCTTGACATTTGTTCTCCTCCAGTCAGTCGGGGATTTTATTTGTTGCATTGCCAGAACAGAAAAGGAATCAAAATTCAAGTCTGTGGAAGTGAATTCTTAATAAAGAAAAACAGTTCAATCACTCTGGCATGGAGTTAAACGAATAGTTCTCCTATACGTCCTCAGTCAGTTACAGCAAGAAGTCCAGTTGATAAAATGGAAAAGCTGTTCTATTTTGTTTAGAGTAGGTTTTGCAAATAACAACAACCTCTTTAATCCCTTTTGCGTACATTTTCCTCTTAAGGCTGTAAAATGTGAGATTTATGAGTCTGGATTTTCATCTGAAGTGGATGGGAATTCTTTGCAAAGACAGCATTCAACAGTTAGAGTTAAAAAAAGTTCAACTACTTCTTCAAGAGAAATGTACCAATTTGACACAAATACCAATTTAAAATTCATTATGTAAAAGTAGAGTCCTTAATTTCAGATGGCACCCACTCATTTGCTGCAGTTTTAAACATGGGAATGGTTTTAATATTAGGCGCATATGAGGGAGTTTGCAGTAACAGGCTCTGTGTTACAATATGATGTAAAGAAAGGGAAATTGGTATATTCTGTTTGCAGATAAAGGAATTTCTTAAAATAGTACAATATTAAGCGAGATAATATTTTGATTGTAAGTATATTTCTCCTGGCTCCCATTCTATTGGAATGTCTGTCATTTGTGAGGTTGCAATACACTTTTCTGTTATTACTCATTAGTTTCAAGACTGAGGCTGAAGATACCCTATGACCCTCAAATTTAATGCTTTGTCTGATTAGGCTTTAAATGACAGTGGTTTTCCTGCCAGCTAATATGTGCAAGGCCCTGCTTTAAAGATATAAACCAGAAGAAATATGGGACAGTAACTAAGCAAGTGGAGCTAAACCCGTTATTCTGTGAGACAAGGAATTAAACCTTGCTTCAGTTCAGCTGGAGCCGATTTTTTGGGAGAAGTTGTCTGGCGCCACAAAACGAATGAGTAAGCAGAGACCTGAAGACTTATTAAGTTTATTTTAAGAATGTGTTGCCAGAGATCTAATAAATTTACTTACTGCTGCAGGCCATGCGTGCATGAAGCCTTACTAATCCAGGTGGTAGTTTTTTCCTTCAGAGGAAGGTGCAGGGTGGGGATCCTTAGGAAAGAAAGGTATTCTGCTTTAGGTAATATGGGCATTGTTTAATGATAGACATGACAGCTTGAGTGGTATGTTTGGGTTTTGTCTGTTACTACTCACAAGGAAGTTTAAATTATTTTTCTGATGTGAAGTCAGTTTGTAAAACGAACAAATACAAAAAGTGCTGATTAGTTCAACGATAACATGGAAATAACTTTATAATAAGAGAATAAATATTCTAATAGAAATAGATTTTTGTTGTTATTTTTAAATATTCCAAAGATTACTTTTAAAGTATTTGAATTTGCAAGTTTACTGTATTACAATTCAGTATCTTCAAGTCTTCTCAGGACTCTTCTTTGTCCATGCATAAAAATCACGTCACTGGACTTCAGTTAGCCATCTAGACTGGTGGGTTAACACTCCTTTGTTACGTTCAATGGAGCGGGCCAAATCTTTCTGGAGGGTAATCCAGCTGTTTGTTACCATATATACCTGCAGTTCCTGAAGATGCAGTTCTTTCCATTCGTTGTGCTTAGACAGCTACCATAAATTAAACATATGTCTTTTGCATGGTAAAATTAGATTATATGCATCCTATCCTTAAGTGGCAGGTCTCTTGCCTTCACCTTTTGTGGAACAGGAGCCAGTTAATTATGTTCCTGTGCAATGGGACCTGAGTAAAAACATACTGTGTTTTGCCAGTAGTGGTTATTCACTGGAACTATTGAATTTGGCTGCTCTGATTTTTATTTTTTTATTTTCTTTTATTGAGAACCAGTGGTCATTATTTATCCAATATGCAATAATATAAAGCATCATTTCAAAATAAGGATTTACCTCTACAATAAGAACAAAGATAGTCTGCAGCCTGCAGACAGCTCTATCTCCTGGTACCTTCCCTTTTCTGGGTCTAGTGAGATGTTATGTTCAGTAGCTGTCAATTGTCTCCTTTCAAATGCTTCCTCTCCTGTCCATCCCCTCAGTTTTGGTTTTGTCCTGCTTCTCTTGAATCTGTATGAGTTAGTTCTCCAGAAGTGAGGATCAACTCCCAAACAGTTTCCTCTCTGCCTTCTCCTTTGCTACTTCAAATAAGGGCGATCAGCAGTGATTGCTACCTGCTGATTAGTTTAAAATAATCTCTGATAAATGCCTAGGAAATAAGGAAATACCAACCAAGAGAGAGGTGGCATACTTTTCCTTTTTCTTTTTTTTTTCTTTAATGTTCAGTACCTTAGAAACTGTGACAGGGCAAAATGAAGTCTTTCTTCTGCTTCATTAGGTGTCACCTGGCAAATTTAGTACAACCCAACTTTGGCATGTGGCTCCCGCTGCCACAGGAGTTTCTTAGAGGCCTGCCTTCCAGACACCAGCCTGTTGGTGACTGCTTGACCTCAAGTATTGGCCAAAATCAGGTGCATTCGGCAGAGCTTCTGGTTATTATTTGCAGTGTATCCTGATCCTTTAAAATGCTCACTTTCATCATTTTTAGATGTTGGAGGTTTTTTGTGTTTGTTGTGGGTTTTGGTTTGGTTTTTTTTTTCCAATTATGTATGCAGGCTGAGAAGGTAGAGTCTGATCAGGAATTGTTTTGAGCAGACTCTGTGATGAATGCCTCACTTCTGTTGACATTGAGTGAGACAAAGTATTTCTGGAAAGAAAACACCATCAGTTCTGATTTGTAATGAGGGCAGGACTGTATTAATTTGAAAAGATGGAACTGGTACTTGTGGCACTTCAATATCCGAATAAATCTTTCCATATAAACTGTATGATGATCCAGTGTATCAATGGGATTTAGATCAGGTCTTTTGGTCATAGTAATCACAGTAACCTGTCTGGCTGCACTGTGAATGTTTTAAAGATTTTAAAGTGCTGTAATATCGTTAGTATGTACATAGAACAAGTATTATGTATCCATTCTTTTGTGAGCATATTATTATTGAAACGTGTATGATTAATATAAATAATATACATGGTTTTATGTCTAATTAACTGTCATTATTTTACTTTTAGTGTACCCTTAATTTCATTTAAACTCCTTGCTGTCTTAGAGGAAAATTTACACTACGTCTGACATATTTTAAGTGTCTACTTTAAAATGAGACTGATCAAATTCTAGAGTGTGGTTGTCAGGAGAAAGTATTAGTTAATGTGATTCTGTGAATCCTATTCTATATACGTTCTCCACCAATAAATACCGAACAGTTGCTAAGTCTTTGAGCAGAGCAGTAAGAAATTTTCTTATCCTGTGAAAAAGTGTTCAGGTATTTTATTTTGAATCAGGAAAAAAAGTCAAAATTCTTTTAATGTTTTGCAGAATAATTCAGCATAGGCTTTTCAATTTGAAGAAAAAGCAAATTTTTAGTTTAGTATTTTTACTTTTTACTAAAATTAAAAATTAGTTGACATTTGTTACCGTATTAATATGAGAAGTTATATACACCTAAAAGACTTATGGCAGACAGTGGAAAAAGATGAAAATTCAACGTTTATTCTCTACCAATATTTTCAGTAAAGAGATTAATCAAAGCCAGTCTTTTTGTGAACAACTTTGATTTTGATGGATTCGTATTTTGAGGGAGGAGGAGAATGGCATAAATATTTTTTGCTCAGTTGTACTTTGTTCAGTCCTGCTAAGAACTTTAGGGGTAGCTCAATGTCTTTCTTTTCTGTTACAATGATTCAGCAGCATATATGGGTATGTGCTTAAGCATTTCAATTAGTAGCAGCACTTCAGTAGTACCCTGAATCTATGAAATTATTTACATATTCTCCATTGGAACTGTAGAAGTGGGAAGCATTCAGCTTCTGTAGAGCTAATTCCTAGAATCCCCCACAGAATCCCAAACCAGCAAATTAATCTTTCGGATTCCCTTGAAATCAGTTACAAAGCTCACCACTAAGTATTTATAAAGGCTTTCAAACACACACAGTGCTCCAACATCTTTCTTTGGTGATTCAAACTGGGTTTCTCTTTATCTGCTTTGCTCTTTGTCTTGAAAGTTTGCAGCCTCTTCATGCAGCTAATAGAGTGAAGGTGTCCTTGCTCTTGGTTAACTAATTTATATTGAGCTGATTTAAACTGAAATTAATTTAAAGCTATGAAATGCAGTGGCTGAAGAGCCACTGTGCATGTTCCGTTCCTCGGTTTCAGTAAATTAAAATATGGTTAATCTCTTAATCAGAATCTGGTTGATCTCCTGCAGAAGAACTGGGCATAGACTTGAATTTGGAATTCCTTAAATTAACCCAGCATGAGTCTCCAGACTGTGCTTGGAGACATCTTTAGTTACACTTAGTTGAATTTTACTAGGATCAAAATTAAATATGCACTAACTAGCCTTTACATCCATGTCTTTTCTCTCACTTCTCCTTCTCTTTTTGTAACAAAGCAACTGCACAGTATTCTTCAGATACTTTTTCTGCTACGTGACTTCAAGCATTTGCTTAGTCTGAGCCCTGGCAAACGCGGCCATTCCAACTTGTTTCTTGGGGGTAGACATAAAACAGAAGCAAAAAAAAAGAGTTACAGAAACTACTGAAAGACGGAAACTGTCTGCAGTTCATTGGATACCAGCAATTACACTCCAGGCAAGCCAAGTCCGTAATGCTGGGAAGTGTGTGTTTTCTCATGAGAAGTCAGAGAAAGCATTGTTTTAGTCCCTAATCACTAGGGGCTAGTTTAGGGGGTTGGTTTTGGTTGTTCTGCAAATATATTGAGTTACAGTGGCAGAGAGAGTGCAGCAGGGTTCAGAGTTCAGCAAGTTATTTTTGTGATTGGAGTCCATTGTAGTACATTTGAAAAAGAAGTATAGAAGTGAGGTAATTTAATGGGTTTCTAATTGGATAAAATTATTAGCTTAACTTATGCATTGTTGAAGTCAATTCAAAACATTCTAATGGTATATTTTACGTGCTGGGTTTACTTACGCATTTCACATATGAAATTAGGACAGTTTTACAGGATATGCCTTTTCTGATGATCATTCACAGCAGAGAGAATAGCATATGATGTGCTGCCCCAATCCACTGAATAAAGAATAAATATGATCTATTTTATAGGCAGGATACTTTTAATAGTTTGACAAACAAGATTTACTTGAAACCTTTGCCTTTTTAACCTGGAGCTAGAGTGTACTGACTGTGACACGGTATAGCAAATCAGAGTTGTTGAAACTATGTGTCTTGAGCTGAACATATAATATCTTCTCTGTATTTATTCTGACTAGCAGAATCACCTAAGATTATATGGTCCTTCTCTAGTCTAGCAAAAAACCCACGTTCATACAAACCACGACTAATGACTAGCAAGTAGTGTGGAGATCAAAAAGCTTGGGAAATGCTAAGGTTGGAGAGAGGGAGCCCCGTGGCTAAATGGGGAATAATGATGTTTGGGATAAAGATTTCTGCATTTCACATCAGATTTAACTTCTAATAAAACTGTTGAGGTAACTTTATCCTAGTATATATTGACTAAGTTGGCTTGGCAGAGAAGAAGGCTAATCAGAGGATGAAAAAATGGAACAGATATATAAAGATGGACGATTCCCTTTTCTTTCCTCTCTCTGTGTCTTTGTTTTCTCATCAGGGTGAACTCAAGTTCAGGAGTGGGTTTCCTTTTTTGGATGCTTCATGTACCTGCTGCAATGAGGAGATCGATAGGAAAGGGGATAGAGTAGTGCTGACTTCAGTAACCCTGTCTGAATGAGGTGCACAGTAGGGTCAAATATTTTGAAACAAAGAAGAAAGACTGCAGCTCTTGCAGACATGCAAAAAAATCAGCAAGACCTGGAACGAACAGAAGAGGGAGGAAACATAGGATTTACTAAAATGTCTTGCTATGGTTGTAATTATGTTATACAGTGATTCCTGGGTATGGCTGTTAATATTTTGCGATTGCTTTGGTTCGCCTTATTAACCTCTTTTTGCAGTCTGTTTAGGAAGCCAGATAAGAAAAGAAAGGAGAAAAGAACAATAGTAAAATTTTTAAAGGAACTCTTCTTTCTTAGTGCTTTATTTACTTTTTTTTTTTCCCCCTCTATCTTTTTTGTGATTGATGTATGTTCTTTACCCTGGAAGAATTTATAGAATTTTTTCCCCCCATTAAACAACCTCATCCAGTGACTAAAGAGAGCGGATATGTTGCACCATAAAGCTCTACAAGTACCAGACAGCTGTGTTTGTACAGACTTACATCTTGTGGACACAATGAGTCTGCGTGGCTGTGGTTATACAGGTTGGGCACTCATTAGCGGATTCATCTCTGACTCATTATGCCATGGATACCGTGTAGGGAAGCCAATATCTGTATGAAGATGCATCCATTTCTATTGTGTCAATAAGTGAACAGTGTGGTGTAGTTGTATGCTTTTGTTTGTAAATTAAGGTTCTGGGGTAGCTCCTAGTGACAGCAAACCTACAATCAGACATTATGGAATGCCCTTCAGGTTGCTGATGCTCAAGAGACACGATTTAATGACAGAGATATATTTTATACTGTCTTCACACAGCCCAGTGATCTGTAGAGAGAACTGGAATTGAATCTTTCTTTCTCTGAGCTCTTTGCATCATGACGGAAAGTTCTGACAGTCTAATCTGTATTTCTCATGGGGGTTTTATATCTTTTTTGCAGATATCTGAGCAGCATAGTTAGAAAGATAAATGCTTAATGGGAATATTAATTTTAATATTTTTCCCTTTAACCAGTTTACTGGCCAAGTTCTCTTCTCCCTCCTCTTTTATTCATGTTGAGTAACTGAAACTAGAGTTTCCAGATGATTTGATCTTGCTAGGAATTTCTGGTTTGATGATCTGTGCAAAAATAATATATCACTGTTTTCTGACAGGTGAGCAATTTGCTGACAGGACTCCTGTAAAGACTGATTCTAGGTGACATCCATCTTTGAGTTGTCCCATGCAGGCAAACGTTTTCAGAGAGTGTTGTCCTCAGCAGCCTCGGTCAGTCACGAAGTCACTTTGTGACCCACCTTACTCTAGATCCTTAGCTTTAGCTCTTTACAAATAAGTTTTAATTGATTCTCACAACTCTTCCGATCTCATTTCTCTAGCATATTCTGACTTAGCGCTGCTGTTAAATCTGATCTCTGGCAAAATTCAAGAAACAGGTTTTCACACATCACTGTAGCAACATCTTGCCAACCACATCTCATTGATATATAAGCAAAGTTACTTTGGAAGTTACTTTGGATTTATCTCATTGTAACATGGCCCTCCTTCTTTTTGTTTAGTTTTAAAAGCACTCTAGCAATGGCTTCTCTCTCCAAACTTCTGATGTATTTCTATTACAAGCACTTGTCTGGGAGAGGGACAAAAGCAAAACTGTCGTTGAGGTATAGTACCATAATTATTTGCCTTGCAGCTAAATGTTTGACTAAGCCCAAGGGAAGTGCTAGTGAACAATGCAAAATTAACTTGCCTATAGAAATATTATTGTACGGCACATAATTAATTTAATGGGGAACCAAATAAAGATGGCGTGTGCTATTTTATTTCTGATATAATTTCTGAAAGCTATACTCTTAATATTCTTTACAGATCTTATGTTTGCATGGTGCTTTGCTGTACTGTGTTGTAGAAAAGGCCTAGTTTCACTTAGTTTGGGCATGGTGGAATTCATCTTACTTGGCATTACATGACTATAATAAAAATCTCTACATCTTGACTGGTCACAACAGGCATCTGTAAGAGCTGTTGAGGAAAAATGCACGTATTTTTGCATATTTTGAGGCACAGCTAATCTCTATTCAAAAATAAATGCCTAGAATAAGTCGTAGCCTTACAAAATGCCTCTTTCCTGGTTTTGGCTATAAAGACAGTTTAGGATTTCTAGCCCAAAAATAAATACCTGAAATGAGATGAGATGTGTCGTATGTTTCCTGCTGTATTGTGTCAGAGGTCCATAATAACAAAACAAGAATAGTAGCAACAACATCAACACTGGGTTTATTCTTTGGGGCCACTGGACTGTGAAATATATTGTATAATTTAGAAAGGACTTCTTCTGAACCCAAAAAGCACAACGGGAAGAAAGCAAGATATAAAATATCTATATTCTTTTCTTAAAATTCTAAATCTGATGGTTTTAGTATTGCACATTCTAAAAGGTGAACAATATGTATTTCAGGGGCAGAAGTAGGCCTGTAGAAATGAGTCTTGGTGAACAGCCTCTAAAAATAATTATTTGGGTTGTTTTTTTTTACTCTAAGAAAAAATAGAAAGAAACTGCTGAAAGCAAGGAATAGGTGGGATTAAAACAATATTAAATCTTTCATATTTCCTTTCTTGTGCTTTTTGCTTCCTAAATTTCATGCTCTCATTTGGTTTCTAACTCAGTATACTTCAACATTTTCCATAGCATCAATGACAGGAATGAACTGGTTTGGTAGCTGGCTGCTGAAATTTCACCATATGACTGTTCCTTTTTAACAGCTGGGATTTTTTTCCCTTGTATAGTAATTTTGTTATGTTCAGTAATTATATGCAAATATAGATTACATTTAAGGTTGAGCTATTTAAGACACTAGAGATAAAATGTAGGAGAGCTGTCTGTAAGGAAGCAGTAGATAGTGTGCCTGTGTCCACAATGTGTTTAAACCATTAGTTCTTCACACAGTAGAACAAATGATGCCGGATTTCGTATTGCTTTCCATCCCCTGGCTGGAATCTCTTCTGTATAAAAAGATGCAAACTCTGCTAGAAGCTCTTCCTTCAGCTGGGGGGTTTCCAGTGTCTGATATTCTCATTTCTAGTAAGCTCATACAGCAGGATTTTTTCTCAGTAGTGTTACGAATGGGTTCTCTCTCCTCTAATTGGCAGTACCTTTTCGTTCCTTCTATATCCTGTAAGCTTTCATTCCTCTGTCAAATTATGTTTAAACTGGGCAGTGTGTTCAGGGACGGCACACAAATGGCTTTTCTTACTAGATTAAAGAACAAGACGCATTCTGTTGCATTTGTCCTAAGAAACTAATGGGAAGGCATAACATATGGCTAACCTAATGTAAGCACTGGTATAGCTAACGCTGTAGTTACCGGTTTTCTTGTGGTGCTCATTATGGTTTTTAGTACGTGTGTTAGTAGCCTTCCCCTTTGTCATTAGAAATAGAGATCCAAAGAGCAGAACAAAGCAGGGCAAGGAGTGTAGCATGATATTTTTATATCCTCCATTTGTTTACACAGTACCATTGCCTTTAGGTTAGATTACACAAGTATGGTTGTTTTTTTTCTACTAGACAGGTCAATATAAAATATAGAAGCTTATCTTTGAAGCAGAGTGCAAACATATGGAAGGTCTGCCTAATTTTTCAAGGAGCAGAATGGAAGGATAAAACCAAGCTCCATTTGGCTCTTCCTCCAGTAGTTAAGCCATGAGCGAACTGAAATACTTATATATGTTTCTCAGCTGTTCAGAAGAATTACTTTATTCAGTGGCAAGTGTTAATTTCTAAAGGAAATTCCTTGCACATTTCAGACATTTGTTACTTGAGCAAACCTTGTTCTGTAGCAGCACCTTGTGGGAAGGAAATCAGACTACAGCCTCTTAGACAAGCCAACATTTCCAGAAGACAGTTGTTGAGTGAGCATCTGCCTTCAGTGAGCTAAACAGGTTATTTTATTCTTGCTATGGAAATTAGAGGATTCTCCTGAGTAATAGCAAACACATCCACTAGGATGATATACAGAACCTGATTTGTCATGCCCTTTTATCTGTGGCATCCGGAATCGCTACGCTGACAAGAAATGCCTTTTTACTGTGGAAAATCAGTGAACAGATGGAGGTAAACTGTACATGAGAAAGTAAAGCTATGCTATATTTTATCAGAAATGTGTTAATCTAATTTCAGATATTCAGTCTGTTTTGCAAATATTTGGTTTATACTCAGTGAAATGGATGCTAGCTCTTTTCAGATATTACCTTTCCAACTGAAAAAAGTAGCATTTATAACTGGACCTTAGAGTGCCATCTGTTTGCATTTGTTGTTGTATCTGGATTGCTTTTTTAGACTAAGAAAAACTCCATGAAGTCTGCCATTTCAGTAGACACTTCCTGCTGGTTTACAGTTGTACAAATCCCACTAATTGTAGACACAACAGCTTTGTTTCTGCTGGGAGCGAGAGATTAGGCTGAGGCATGCTCAGATTTTAGGCTGGTGCTTGGTGTTTTGCAGCTGGAGTGTAATGTCCAAAACTTTGAGGGATGCTTCCTGCGTTCCTGCATTGCTTTGGCTTCAAAAAATGGGCCCTATTTCTGCTGATAAATACATGGACATTTTTTGTTTGAGGACTGTGAAGGTTCTTCCCATTATTGTAAGAGGAAATACAGTCTCCAACTTAAGGCCAGTTCTGCCAGCCAGAGATGCTGGCTTGGTCCATGTTAACCATTCATCTTCCCCAGCTGAGTGTGCTGCCTGCTGTCCTGTGCTTTCCCTTCCCAGTGTTTGAGGGCACAGAAATCACCTGTGTTCAGAGGGACTGCAGGGAAGCTCTTGTGCTACTGCTACCTTGGAAAGGATCCCAGGAGTCTTGCTTTCTTCAACAGGATTGTGTTGCTACAGTTATGCCTGGTTTAAAAGAACTGTGAGGACATCTTTTGGTCCAGTGAACATTGACTCTCAAAACATATCTAAGCAGCTTACTCAGTGAGGAGCATTCATCATATTGTGCAGATAGGTCATTCCAAAATAGTTTAAGAGGATTCCAGTAGGCATTTGTATCTCTCTAAATCTTCCCAGGTGACAGAGGCAATCATACTTAATCCAGCAATTACAATCAAGTAAGTTTAGGAGGCCATCAGCATAGCTATAAACTGTGGCATGTATCAGGGATACTTAGTCTTGTTGAAACCATTTCCTAGGAAGGTGTGAAAGCTGTTCCTAAAGTCATACGGTGCAGATGTATAAATTCTAAATCAATATGAGCGGAAATTGTTAGATTTAGTGAACACTGTTAGAAGCAGACTGCATGGGTAAATGCAGTCTAAAAGGTGGTAAGTATCATCTCCAGTCTCTCAGGATATCAAGGGTCTTCCAGTGCTTCTGGCAGTCTGATCATATTGAGGAAGTTCTGCATGATGGCCTTTGTTGTGTGTTATTTGGAAATAACCAATACAGTTCTGCAGGAGCTTGGATCATCCACAATTTTTGTTATTTCTAAAAAAGGCATCCCAAATGTATTTTGATTAATTCTTGTCCTTTTTCCCTCGAGAAAGAAGAAAATTAGCATACTCTGGAATGAATGTGACTAGCTTGTGTGCATCTAAGATAGCATTTATTTCTGTGTGTATCAAATGTATCATGGTTGAGTTCTTTACTTGCTATTTCTTAGTTTTAAATCTTTAAAACATTTGGATTATAATGTCCAGATAAGCTATACATCTTACCAAGAATACAGGTTACATTAACCTCAAAAAACAAAGCAGTATTTAACAAAAAAGAAAAATTAATAAATATATCTTTCTGATTTTGTTCTGCAGGAGGCAATAAGCTGAAGAATCAACATTTTCGCCTAAACTGGGCATGGATCTCACTAGAAAAGGAGTATTATTTAGTAAATGAAGACTCCAAATATCTTGATGTTGTTCTTAAACGGAGAGGTTACCTGGGGGAAACCTCTTTTATAAGTAAGTTTTATTTTAACCTTATCAATTGCTTCTATAAATCATTGGCCAACTGGCTGATAAAATGTGTCAATACAGCTATGTCCTTTTACTGCTGTTCGATACTAAGCAAGCTAGATTCAAAGGAGTATGTTTATTTATTAAATCAAGTATCTTTTGTTATGCTAAGTGTATGATTTCTTTAGTTATATGATGAAATTTTCACTTTTTTCTTTTTTTTTTGGTTTTCCGCATTTAATTTTTAACTTAACAACCCAAGACCTAGTCCTTTGTTCTTTGATTTGATTGATACCACTGTTGCATTTGTTTCACAGAATACAGTTCCTGTCCAGATTTTATTTTTCCTGTAATGAGAAAACACAGTTATAGCAATTGGAAAGACAATAAACATACATAATTTCCCAGGAAGGCTATTGTGAGCTGGTCTGATTAGCAGCTACGAGCATTAAGCTGGTTTTCTTCAGTCAATGTTGGCAGTCAACTGAGGCTGATACAGGAGGTGTTGAAAGCTGTTTGCAGTGTCTGGGGAGTGAAAAGGTGAAAAAAGCTTGTGTTATCACATTCTGCAACCTCACACCTGTCTCTGGCTTCTGGATCTGTTCCCGTTCTCTTCCTAGTAGTGCATTTGGACCAGGGAGCAATATCTTTATACAGTTGCATGTGGAAACCTATGGTAAGCTTATGCTGCTTAGAAAAGGCACTCAATTTAAAACTAGTTTCGCAGAGATATGTAAGCATTTGCCTGGCATGGAGCACATGCTCATAATTAGAAATCAGAGTTCTGTTTAAGTCTCTTTCTGAATAAGAATCTGAGCTTCAGGTATTAAGATGTAGTTAGGACACCTATTTTGGCATGAGACTTAAGGCATATAGACACTGTCGTGGTTTTGACCGAATTCCAATCAGAAAAACAGATGGCCCCTCCCTCCCCCCCCTAAGGCAAAGAGAGGAGAGGAAGAGATAAAAAAGAGATTTATGAGTTTAGAAAAAACTAAACTACTTTAATGAAAATATAAAT
>JAOXJK010000001.1:183958801-183978803 GCA_025774025.1 Xenus cinereus | reverse complement strand
GAATACACTTTGGAAGAGAAAAATTGAAAATATTCTTCTCAGAAAACCTATATTTGCAAGTGCACTTATTACACTGAGATCCTTTCTGCAGACTGCTTTTTCTGCAAGGCCCAGTAGTAGACTAATTTTTCAATTGAAATGTGAAAAACATATTTAGAAATGGCTACATGCTATATCTTTGTGTAGACTGATTTCTAAAATGCTGCTCAGTTTCTCCTACCATTTATGCTTGTAGGTGTCCTCATTTGTTATCTCATGTATGAATCACTACCTGCGAGCTCCTTCATGCTGGTCTCCTTGTGAGGTACCTTGTGTGTGGTACATTTAAATATCACTGCCAAGCCTTCCCATTTACCTGCCTGCCTCTGTTTCATCAGTTCATTGAAAATTTTTTACCAATGCCATTTCCTGGGCCTCTTACATAAAAATAGTCTCATTCTTTTTAAAAATAGGACATTTAGAAGATTTTGAGTAGGTTTCATGCTCTGTGGGAGGTCTTGCCAGTAGGAAAATGATACGTGAAAATCAGGTGGTTGCTGCAGGTAATACCATCACATTTGGGTGTGTTCCCAAATTCCAAAGTGTTTGTTTCTTCAGCTATTAGTCTTTATATATTTATTTACATTGGTAAATGAGGCAATTATCTGCATTATGAAACAGTTTGAGCAAGTGATTGAAACCTGAAGTACTTAAAGAAGGAAAAATGTTTTGTCCCTGTCCTCTGAATTTGAACATAGGAAAAGCTCCTCTGACACCTGTGACAGTTCCAGTGATATCAAGGTCTGTAGGTTGTATCCTGAGAGTGTGTGCAATGATCATAACAATACTACTTCTACTAATAAATATTTTCACTTATATGTTAGTTCACATATATATGAATTTGGTGTTTTCAAAGGTAACAATGTTTCTCAGCAAATGAACAAAGGTAAATGAATTGCTTCCAAGAGAAGGGTACTTATAATAGTCAACCTCACACATTAATTAGCCTTCCTCCTGAAATGCCAGTAATAACTGGGAGACAACTTCATTACCATCTTGTATGTACTAGTTAATTAATTGTTGAAAAATTTGTCTTCAGTTTAAAGGCACATGTCTTGAATGAGTTGAGTACGGCATGGCTTCATGCACTCAGATGTCTCTCTGTGATTCAGGCATACTCTGAGGCTCATCTAGTTATTACTGAACCATTATGAATCGCAACCTGACATTAAGCACAACCAGGATTATCTCAGTTTTTTAGGCTGTAACGTACGTTCCAGCCTCTCCTTGCAGCAGGGATGGGACTGACAAGAAAAGGTAACGAGTAGGTGACCAGCGGTGGGGTATCACTGTAGCCATCTTACTGCCAGCCCCAGTCTTGCAGCAAGGGCTGTAGTCTACTTCCTTTACTGTGCTACTTTGCTGACATTTGAGTTTTTACTTACTGATGTAGCAGAGGTGTGAGGTGTACATTCCAGGCCTGCCAGGCAGGTGCTGCTTCTGATGGTATTGTGCGTAGAGAAACTGAAGGAAGCATGGATGCATTTTAACATAAAGGGTGAATTAAAATGTAAATGTCTATACTGAATTAGTGTGTATCAGAAGTTAATTAAACTTGAATCATACATAATGTTGTTCACAGCAGTTATTGATCTCGATTCACACTGTATTACTCTACTGAAATTGCATAAAATAAGAGTAATTCAGTGATGAACCAGTCCAGTCAATGTATGGCATTGCTTTTGTAGATTAAAAAAAAAAAAAAAAAGTGTATTTTTCTTACAAAATAGAACTGGGTTTGGTAAAGTTTGCATTAACTTGAGTCTGTCCTTTTACCTGTTATAATGTTTGCAGCATCCTTTAAAAAATCATTGTAAGTTGCTAGACAAAGTGGACTGTTGAGACAAATGGAAATGCAAACATTATTTGCTTGAGATAATGTGTGTGGCAATTTGCCTGCAACTAGTAATTTTGATTCTGAGGTGAATTTACTTTTTGATTGCAAAAGTTATGACAACAGTGCTAAGAAGATGAAAGCTGTTAAGATTACAACATATGAATTTGAAAAGTAATCTGTTTTGACCACATCAAATAAAAAGCTATTGGCATTTGCACAATAGGTACCTGCTCCAGTACTGAGCTCTGACTGTAATCTTGACCCCTGCTTCTACAGCATTCAGCAAAAATAAATGACTTGGCAAATTAAATTCATTGTGCTAAATGCAAGCTCAGTTGCTTGCATAGCTTCAAGTGTGTGTAAATAGCTGTAGAATGGTGCTACCTAGTTTCAGATGTTAAAGTCCTCTTTGATAATATCATAATATAAACTTTTTGCAATGGACAGTTTTTCTGAGCTTCTCTTTTGCTCCCATTAACATGCATATACGAGACAGTCGACAGAAGTTGACCTTTACTGCTATTAAACTGTAAATGCCCATTCCTTCTCAAATCTAGTGGAATTCTTGTTCTTAACTGGTTTACCTACAACTCACCCACTTCATGTTTGGAAGGGTGGAGACTCTTGTGTTAAATATAGACTCAGCAGCTCAGACATTTAATGCTAGCTGTGATAATGAAATGCAAGTAAGCATTGTGTAGGGATGTATATATTGTCTGGGTATGAGCCAGATCAGGTCCAGAGAAAATCTGGCCGCGTTTTTCTGTTGTTATATCCAAGCTATTTGGCTGTGTCAGCCACCAGGGCTCATTACTTTGGACTCAGCGTTGCACTAGCATTTCGAGACTGTACCAGAACAGGCTGGTAAGCTTAAAAAGCACTGTTTTGCACCTTCTGCATGACCGCAAAAGGTGTCTGCTAGCTCTGGCAACTTATAATGTTCACATCATAGCCTGGTTTGTACTGTGCATGGAAAGAAGGAAGGCAAAAGCTTTCAGGAATAAACTATTTAATACTACTGGAAAAGCTCAAGCATGAGTTCAGCTCTAATGAAAACTTCTCCTCGTTCCAGTATCTTAATATGTCATAATGGCAGGTCTTGTTTTCTTCTATTATTTCTCTCCTCCTGAGAATATATCCATATATATATATATATCACTGGAAGCATATATCACTGAAAAACACTTTAGCATTAAGGCTTATTGAGGTGTCAGCATAGAAGACTGTTCTTTCGTGTTTGTCCTAACTATCGTGTCGTATGTATTATTTGCACTGGCAGCCCAAACTGATTGTGGCACCTTGCATATCTTACAACCTACCTACTCTTTTGCCATGTCCCTCTAAAGCAGATTGTAAGGATATCATTCTAAAAACAAAAGCCTCCTTGGAAATAAATATTTTCATGCTATCTCATTGATTTTCTGATATACATTCAAAGATAGACCTATTTCTAAGAGCATGAGAAGTGTGTTTGTTTTCCTGTTTGACGACTGACTAGTGCTGTAGTTGATATACGCTCCTGACTCTGTAAGTGCAAAGGCAAGACAAAGATTTCATTTCTGTTCCAAGAAACCTGGGACTAAAGCTCCTAACCTTTCTCCTCTGATTATCGTAACTTCATGCCAGTGAAATCTGTGGGTCTGAACAAAAAAAAAAACCCTCTTTTTAAACTTCCTCTTATTTCTGTAAGAGGAACCATTAAATTTGCAGTGTTCTCTCTCCGGAGTGATTACTAGATTAAAGACCTGCTGTAAGCGAGCCTGCAGTCATTGAGCAGAGTGTTTTCCAGCCGTGACCTGAGAAAGACAATGCTCTCCCTGTTAGTGGCTTGGCTTTGGTGCTTCCCCTGGGGAGCCACTAACACAGCTTACAGGAAATGAACTTACAAAACATTTGTAAGGATTTGTTTCCTGGGATGGGTAACCAAGCAGAATGTGTCTTTCATTGAAGATACATGCCTCAAATAGTGTGAAAAACTCACTCTGGCGTACAAGGCAAGCTGAGGGTTTGGGCATTTTTATGTTTGGCTGTGACTACAGGCAAACTGTTTGTCAGGGACAAACAGTGAGTGAGGGTTCTTCTTCAGCAGCAATAAAGAAAGCATTAGGATAACAGTACAAGAAACCAACAACGTTTTCTTTTACAATTTCCATCTAGTTCAAGGCAGGTCATCTAAGTTCCCTGCGTAGCCAGTGAGTAGAAGGGAATGCTTCCAGGTCTCCTCAGATTTTACTCACTGCAGTGGATGAGCCATTCCACCTCCCTTTCTGTATGCTCATTACACTGGGAGACCTCCTGGCACTGCCTATCCTTGTCCTTGAAAACTGAGAGCAAGCAGGCTGTGAATGTGAGTAACTCTCACGTGCTTAAAATGAGGTGGGGCCAAGTTCAGATCTAATTCCATAACTACCAGGACATGAGTACAGAGAGAATAGGATTATAAAACTGAGATTAGACTTGGAAAAGTGTGCTGAACTTTAAAAATACTTGTTTAAGAAATGACACGTATTAGATTTGATAATATTTTTAACCACCTTGGTCTAAGCAGTGAGACATTTGTAGCCTCTTGGTCTCAGTAGACATTCTGTGTTATTAACCCCTGGAGGTTGGATGAGCCTTTGTCCATCTTGAAAATTTTAGAAGATCATTGTATGTCTGAAATGGCACATTTCTTTGCAGATCTAATCCCCAGTTCTGCAGTATCCCTGTGAGTAGAACTCTCATCAAAGTTAATAGTTATACAAGAAGGTCCAGAGAGTGTATCCTATTCACTTATTAAAAATGTTTCTGACAAGAGCTTCACAGTCCCAAATAACAATGCAACTACTGACAGCCCAGTACCTATAGGCAAATAATGTAAGATTAATGGGTTTCTGTCTGTGTACACAAACACACACATTTAAATGCACATTGTGTTGAATTAAAAAAAATAAATTGGAACTGAAAGCCTTTTCATCTACCGGAGCTAGACATTTGCCAAGTTTGTCTTTCATCCTGGAAAGGTTGATGACTTTGATAATGCTCAAGCAGTTCTATGAATCTGCATTATTATTCAGTAAATACATTCATTTCTATTGCTTTGTTACAACCTATGATTTTATTTTTAGCAGATAAGTAGAAAGGCAGCTGCATTTGTTTTCATTGATGTGGAATATTAAGGGGTTTTGTTTGTTTGTTTTTTGATAATTTATTTTGTTGGTTGTGAAATACAGGAAAATTCTTGAAAGCAGAAGAGAAATTACTTTTATTCAAAAACTTTCAATTTATATGATTTATGTGTACAAATTCCAAATACTTAGGAACTGCTGCCTTCTCAGATAAAAGTTTGTCTTAGTAATAACTGAGTAACTACTTTATATTGCTTCTGGTTAGTTTTAATTAAAATCCTATTTTACATTGTTCAGATTTCTGTAAAAAGAAATAAGCAATCTACCACAGAGGAAATTGTTGCCATACACAGTGCTGTCGGTCAGATTGTCCTCAAGTACTTCAGAAAAACATAAATATTTTCCTTGTCTGGTTATTCAACAAGCCTCTCCAAACCTTCATAATACAATGTCTTTACAATATTTGGCTTTATTGAACTCAGTTGTAGTCCAAAACAGGTTCTTCAATTACCAAACATTTGTTCCACTGTAACAGAAGTCATAGGCTTTCCATATAATGTTAAGATTAAGATTTGGCTGAATCATGGGAACGATGGGCCCAACTTCCACTTACCATTAAAAAGGACTTATGTCTCCTCCTTTGTGTAAGTGGTACCTTTTCTATAGGCATAGCTCTGTAGAACTGTAAACTTTTCCAGTAATTTCCTTTGGTTTTTTTTTTAATTTTTTTTTCTGTGCTTGATGTATTGGAAGTATTCATAGTGCCACTGATAGAGCACTGATTAATTACTATGGTCTTTGTGAACCTAATATGAGATGACCATATGCTGTAAGGTATTTTCAAGCACATTTATGATATTGGAACCTCATGATTATAATAAATTCTCACCAGGACACATAAGAAAATTGTGATGAAATAGAAAAAGAATTTGTGTAGGTCTTCCAGTTACATCCCAGCCATTGGGGAATGGGAACTGATATACATCCAGGATGAAGCTGCACTGTGTTCTTAAACCTGTTTACATTGTGAAATTGTGGGTAGAAAAACTGAAGAGGGAGGAAAAAATGAGGATTAAAAATATGTCTGTTAAGTGGGATAACACTTAAACTCCTTTGCTTTTTGCTCTTCTTTCTTATAAACTGTGGAACTTAAATATTAAGATAAAAGACTATTCACATCCCAGCTTACATGAAATAAGATTGATTTTGTTTTAAATGCTAGATGCGGGGGAACTAAAATTAAGTATTTGCCCCTTTGGTTAGCTGGAAAACATTTCCAAAGCAGCTCCAGTTATATATCATGTTTCAGTCTGCTTTTAGCAACAGGAATCTGTGAGAACATTTAAGTTAAGGCTTCATTATCTCTATTCACCTTTGCCTGTTTGCACCAAAGTGAAAAATGCAAGGAATTTTCTGGCTTGTGCACAGGACCCAGCTCAAATAAGTTTAACGAGATAACGCATTTGGTTTTGCGTACAGATTCATACTTGCTGACACACAAAGTTGAAAATGTAGGAGGCAAGGAAAGAGCACAGTGTTGATATAACAATTGCTGTCCCAAAATAGGCAAACCAATACTTGAAAAGAAGCCAAAAATACCTAGAAAAATTCTAAACCTTAAAAAAAAAAGCTTTATTTCCCTTACTGAGAAGAGTGAAGTGTTCTAAGGTGTTGTCTAATGTGTATTTTATGCTCTCACGTTGCCCTCACCATAAGGTAAAGAAACATTTATGGACATTATTCCTCTTTTACCAGAACCAGCATTCTACTTTGGGAATGATGAATACTACGTGGACGAGAGTGCTGGCTACGTTGAGGTGCGTGTTTGGAGGACTGGAACTGATCTGTCTAAAGCTGCGTCTGTTACAGTGAGGTCTCGCAAATCTGAACCAGTAACTGCAGAGGGTAAGTTATTGTTTTGCTCTAGTTTCATAACACATCTCAACAATAAATACTAGTACATTTGATCTTGACATAGATTCAGCTGTGTAAGATGAAATTTATATGTCTTTTGCTCTTAGAAGATCTTTCTTCTTAGAACAAATTAAGCAATTACAGAATTTCTCTCAAAGAAACAGGAATAGGAGCAACTGTGAAGTCCAGCAGTAAGAAAAATTCCTTCAGATACTCAAATAAAGCACTATCCCACAAAGGCAGCTGACTACTGCCTCAACAGCATACTGTGGGCACAGTGTTACAAACACTGGCAGCGTGCAGAGTTTGCTCCTCTCATTTTTACTGTAGACAATGAGAAATTATTATCTAGTATCATGTTCAGCAAGGGGATTGCTACAGCTGTATGATTTAGTGATGCTTTGACAGAACCTTTGTCTGCATTGCTAGTGTGCTCTTTTTTTTTTTCCCACAAACCACAGTGCTTCAAACTAAGACATTCATATAGAGACAGTATAAAAATTGTCTTCCTCAGATGCTTATCCTGAGTCTAATTGGACAGTAGAGTTTATCTTTGCAATTAATTTTCAGTGAGGCAAAGTTGTGTAAAACTTTACTGTTATTTCAAGAATATCTGAACATCATCTATATGTATCATATAAGACATATCTGATAAAAATAATGTTTCTTATGAAAAAGAAAATTATGAAGTTTGAAAAAAATATATGATTACCTAATTTCTAAACTGCTTTATATGATCTGATGTCTTTATTTCACACTGAATATTTAAGATACTTTATTTCCAGGGGTGGAGGGGGAATATTTCCTTAATATTTCATTACAATAAGAATCTTAAATCATTGTTCCAGCACCTCTAGGATTCAAAACTGTGAATGGCACAGCTCTTGGGCTCTCTAGTCTCTTTGCAGTAGCCTGAAAGCACTGACATGGCTGGCTGCCTGTAAAACCATGAACCTGGTTCTTTCCTGACATCCTGCCTAAGAGGCTTAGGTCTGGGATAGAACAGCAGGGACTCTAGCCAAGTACCCATCTGATAATGGCCTTTAATCTTGCCAAATTTTGTCAAATTCACAGAATTCCAAACCCTATTTCAATTTCAATGAACAGTTTCCCCCAAAACTTTGTTTTACCAGCTCTGCTTCTTATTTCCCCCCCAAAATGAACATTTAAACTCAGTCCTTTACTGAAGTTCTAGATACCTTTAATGCTTTGGTTCCAAGACCCAGTGTCATGTTTCAATCAGTATATTCTTTTGTTTGCTTCCTTCTCATGGTTTGTTATGGCTCAGCTTGCTTTGCTTAAAACAAAACAAAAAAAAACCCAAAAAAAACATGAAAGCAAGCTAAACCCAGAGCAGTCTGTCTCTAACAGTAAGGTGCCAGACCCCACCTGACATGGTCTGAGATGAATTTGATCTTTTTGGTTTCCATTCATTCTCTTTTACACAACTCCTCTCCATAGCAGTTCTTCCTTACAGTCACTTCATTGGCCTTTTCTCCTTCCCTTTTTACATAATAGTCTCAAAACTTCCAACTTCGTTACAGAATAAGATGAACATTCTTTCCAAAAAGTTTTGCTTCATCTCCAGAGTCTGTCTCCAAGCTTTATGCTTAGTTTCATTTCTTACTTAGAACAAACTTTATTAGTTTTAGTGGAATAACTCTTGGTTTACAACAGATCAGAATCAGCCCCCTTTTGTGACTTGTATCACTTTAAAAAAAAAAGTGACTTAATCGCGACTTGTTGTATTGTATAGTTCAACTTAGATGGTCAAAAGATATTTTTACTTTACATGACTGCCAAAATTTAGGAGATTTTAAAATTATATTTTAAAAATTAGATTTATCTAAAATTAGCTGCCTAATGATAGATATTTTCATTTTTAATCACACATAGTGCTGTTTATTCATTAGGAAATCTTTTTCTCCTCTTCATTGATAGCTGGAGTAGATTACGTAGGCATCAGTCGTAATTTGGATTTTTCCCCTGGAGTCAATATGCAGACATTTCGTGTGGTAATTCTGGATGACCTTGGACAGCCGGTGTTAGAAGGAACTGAGAAGTTTGAGCTTGTGCTGAGGATGCCCATGAATGCTGCCCTTGGAGAACCCAGCAAGGCCACCATCTTCATTAATGACTCAGTCTCTGACTGTGAGTAACAATTTTTTGTACTTTTTCAGATTTATGCAGGACATGGATGACTGCAACACACAGACTTTTCCATTTCGATCACACATTTTAGATATAGACAATGTGTTAAATCATTTGCTGCCTAGTTACTTATGTTATATATCTGGTGCAATGTGACATCACTAAATTTGAAATAGTGGACGGAAAATACAGTAACTTTTGCAATTATACTTTACATATGCTCTTTATGTTTTTCTGCCCAGTGCCTAAGATGCAGTTTAAAGAATCTGTATATGTAGGCAATGAAAATGATGGACAGATTTCTGCCATGATATACAGGAGTGGGGATATCCGATACACATCCACTGTGAGGTGCTATACAAGGCAAGGTTCAGCTCAGGTAATGATGGACTTTGAAGAACGTCCTAATACTGACAGTTCCATCATCACATTCCTTCCTGGTAAGCTCTTGATCTTATTTTAGAAGTCTTCGGTCTACTATGTTTTGTTTTGTTTTGCCTTGCTTTGCTTTGGGTTTTTTGTTATGTGTCTTCTCATAAAGTAGCGCCAAAAAGACTGCTCTGGAAAACCAAGGGTTTTTTCCATATGCAGTGGGTAGAGTGTACACAGATGATGTCTCTTTTTGCTTCACTTGAAAACCAAGGGGTTTTTCCATACACAGTGGGTAGAGTGCACACAGATGATGTCTCTCTTTGCTTCACTTCTGATCTCGAGGCGTAATCAATAGCAGCTAAAGGGACATATCTTCGCATAGGTCCAGCTTGATTGCCAGAGTCTTTTTGATCCATGGTAGCAAAAGCAGGTTCAGAGTAACACAATAACAGAAGCACAGACCTGCTGTCAAAAATGGAACTTCAGAAGCTCTGCTCTTTGTTAGGCAGATTTCTGATAATTACATTTGAGTTGCACTGAAATGAGTAATAGACCTTTCAACAGGTATATAACTCTAATTTCTGTTTGATTTTTTTTCCCCAGGGAGGATTTCCTAAGGTAGTTCACCAGTATCATGTACTTAATATCTCATACCAGAGATGAAATACAAATAAATCGGGTGTTACTACCTTCAAAGAATATTGCCTAATTCCCTCTATTTGTGCAGAAGACAGTTTAATCTTTTAAGTTTACATACACGTAATATTTTTTACAAGCCCTAAACAAGCTCTGTCATCAGTATGAAATCCTTGGTATGCCCTTATCACAGAAATGACAAGCTTCATATTTCTGTATGCATGTATCACATTTGTAAAGTGAGTTGTTCAGTCTCACTTTATTTAGAGCTGGCCTCAGCTTTTAGTGCTGTCATCTACCCCATGCCTTTGCCATTGCTTCTGTGCAACCAGGAAAGAGAATACAACTTGTTAGGATTAGTGGATCTGGCCCCTTAGGAAGTGACTTTCCTCTTTTTTTTTTGTTTATTTGACTGTCACCCTACCATTTCTCCATGAAGACAAGTAGCAAAGAGGTCTACATGGATCGTATCTTGTTTCCGTAAGCTTCTTAGGCCTGTTTAAGATGCAGCAGTTTCAGTAAAATTTTCACATTTCCCATGCAACAACAAGCAGAATGAATATTTTGATTCTTTTTTCTCCTCCTAATGGATAATTTATTTTCTATAGGGGATAAAAAACACCTCAGAAATGAACTCAGTCAGCATCCTGATCTGGTTCTTCATCTTGATCCTTGATCATTTTTGCATGCTTAAGAATTAAAAAATACCATAAATTGACCTCGTCTCTCTCATATCCTCTGCTGTTCCTTTTGTAAGGGATGTAGGAGTCATTGTCATGATGATGAGCCCGCTGATTCTGACACTGGGGTCCAGACACTCTGCACACTGCTCATAACTCTTGCTGCTCTCATAGAAGGCCAAAGACCAGGCCTTTTTCCCAGAGTCTCAAAACATCTAGTTAGTCTAGGCACGTTGATTTGCAAGTGCTCCAGCTGAGCATTTTGCAGCTCCAAGGCATTTTTAAGGCAATATTCATTTTCATTTGGAAACAGTGGGAGTTTAAAAGACATTAAAATCACATGGAATAATATAAGTGAAGGTCCACACAGTTGGATAGTGTCTCAAAAAGGCCTGAAATTCTTAAATAAACTCTAGGACAAAATTACCATTAGTATTAGTGAAAGTTTCTATTACTCTGCTTCCTCATGCAAGTATTTATTTTTAAAATACTCGCTGTGTCACCGAAAAGGAGTATTTTATTCTAAGAAAAAACAGAAGGTGCAGTGCATGTGAAGTGGCTATACCAAATAGAAACTTGTCTTAGAGAAGTCCCAAAGTGGCAGATTTCACTTAAGTGGTGAGCTTTCATAGAAAGGTAACGATTACTAATTCTGCTTTCACTATTGTCATTACTCATTAACTTACCTGGTGTCAAGGCGGGTGCCTTGGCCAGCAGAAGCAACACGTGACTCCTTGAGCTAGGAGAAGTGCTGTAATAGAGCAAAGAACACCTAAGTTCTGCATGATACTACCTTCAGAATGATTACAGGTGAAACCGAGAAGCCTTGCACACTGGTGCTTATGGATGATACTTTCCACGAAGAAGAAGAAGAACTGCGTCTGGTTCTTGGCACTCCAAGAAGTGATTCTTCCTTTGGTGCCTCTATTGGTGAACAAAATGAGACCCTGATAAAGATTCGGGATGATGCAGACAGTAAGAAATTATTTTGTTGTTATTGGCTCTTGGAAGCCCTTTTCTGTGCTCTAAAAACATTTTTCTTCTAATTACAGAAGCTATTATTAAGTTTGGTGAGACCAAATTTAGTGTGAGTGAACCAAAGGACGTAAGGCAAGTAGCAGTTGTAAAAATCCCAGTGCTTCGTCTGGGAGACACTTCCAAGGTTTCTGTCGTGAGAGTTCATACAAAGGACGGATCTGCTACTTCTGGAGAAGACTATCACCCTATATCAGAAGGTAGGATCATCCTACTATTTGGTTTTATTCCTGGCTGTAACATATGATAATGGTTGAAAAGTGAAATAACTTTATGAATAGAATACTTTGCAACCAAATTCAGTATGGACATAATCCCATGTGGTATGCAACTGCCAAATTGCTCTTGAAATACTAGATATCAGTGAAGATATTTGCAAAAGAATTGTGACTCCTTTAAAAACATCTGTAGCTCACATAACTGTGAAAGAAATGTGCAGGTGCCACCTTAGTAACATTTGCAAACTGTAATACTATTACTCTGCAGAAACATCTACTCATAGGATATGATTGTGTAGTTGTTTCTCAAGCAATTCATTAAGCTAATGGCTTTTGCTCTATTTCTGTTTATTTTTCTGCTTTCATAATAATTAAGCTTTCTTTCTATATCTCTGCAAGTCACTGTCCACTGCTTCTCACTAGTAATGAATGAGGAGAGTTGTGCAACAGAATGAGAAATTTCTTTGCTGATAAACTTCTTTCCGTTAACAGCCCACCCACATGGTTTAGTGAATGACTAATAGAGTTTGTAGCACTATGATTTTTTTTTCTTTTCAAGTTCATGATAATACATGATACTGATCTATTTTTTTAGATGAATCATTCATTGCTGGAGTGTTTTCACAGTGTTGGAGTGTTGTCACAGTTTTGGATAAACTATTCTAGTGTCCTGTCCAGCTGGAAGATAGGACTTATTTTTGAACATCCAGCAACAACATTGGGCCTTCTCCAAATTCCAGAGAGGCATTTCCCGCTAGTGATATTTGAAGAGGAAAATTGCTAGCAATAAGAAAATTATCAGCCCAGATCTTGCTAATTCTGGTCACTTTGCTTCCTGCATTTTAGAGTTCTGCTCTTTGCTCCTGAAAACCATGGGAATTTTTAGTGTCAGCTAATACTTATCCCATACACATTACCTATATGCATTGCCTTGCTGTGCACCAACAGTGCATGGGAGCAGAGTTTGGAAGGCAAACATGCTACTGCAGAACTAGAGGCGCTGGTATATGAAGTATATCCTTCATAAAGGGCATCCAGTCTTGGTTTGAAGGCACTGGAGAGTACAAGTGTTTCTTAGTGTTTTGCTTCCCTGATGAGTCCCTATCACTTCTTATAGTCTGTGCCTTATTTCCCAGATATACTTCAGCTCTCATCCACTACTGCTTATTGTGACTGTTCCTTTAGAGTGCAGAGCTCTTTAGCACCTGATAATTTTTTTTTCCTGTGTTGGTGTTTCAATATACTAATCAGAATATCCTTTTCTGCAAGTCGTTTTCTTACTTCTGGTCCTCAGTTTCTGTAGGTCATTTCTGTGCTGTCTTCAGTTAATTTGCTATCCTTTAAAAAAATAAAGATAGTAGAAGTACATCTACAATTTCAGTACCACTCTCACCCATCCCATATGCAAATGTTAGTTTCTGTATTTTCTATTCCTTTAGTAGTTAACACATCCAAGAATCACAGTACTCTTGTAACTGTCAGCTAAGATTGAACTTATAACAATGACCTCAGAAGCTTTTTCAGAGATGCTTTTCAAAATACAAAACCATTTTGTATAACTTTGTGCCTTAAGGCTTTGTGCCTTATTTTTGGTATATGCCATTGTATTAAAATGCATTTTGTTTGAGAAATCACTGACAATACTTTTTATTTAGAATTATTCAGCCTTTTATTCATTCACATATGTTACCAGCATTTATGTAATAATTAGTCCCAGCTCCTTTTCCAAATATTAAGTTCTATTAGACGAAATCCTGGTCTTTGCAAATCTCTTTTGATGGTGATAATGCCTCATTTTCAGTGATTTCTGAATGTGTCCACTGCTATTCATTATTACTTTTTTTAGCATCAAGTAGGTTAAACTAAATATATGAGCATCTATAATTGGAAAAGTATTTACTGCCATCTTTCATGGCTGGGCCTAGAATTACAGCTTGTTAAAACAGCAGATTTATTTTTAAGTGTCTCATTATGTTTTTAGAAATTGAGTTTAAGGAGGGTGAAACACAACATTTTGTGGAGATTGAAGTTCTCTTTGATGGAGTAAGGGAGATGAGAGAAGCCTTCACTGTT
Organism: Xenus cinereus; assembly: GCA_025774025.1. NCBI lineage: Eukaryota > Metazoa > Chordata > Aves > Charadriiformes > Scolopacidae > Xenus > Xenus cinereus. The sequence continues at coordinate 183,964,741 of JAOXJK010000001.1, read as the reverse complement.
CACCTGAAGCCTGATGAGAACATGGTCGCAGAAATACAGGTAATAAACTCATGCAAAGTCCTCAATAACAAAGTCTGGTAAACAGACCTTTTTTCTTTCTGGCTCATATCTTTACTCTTCTTTTAAGCTTTATGTGCACTATCTTGGGCAAAGAGGATTATCCCCTGTGACGCATTACACCTAGCCAAAACAGTTTGTTGCCAAGGCAGTAAGGTTCATGAGGCGTCGTGGTTTAGCCACAACTGGCAATTAGAACCTCCCTCAAGTTGGGGTGACTGAGAGAATCAGAAAAGTAAGAAAAAATCCTCATGAGTTGAGATAGTTTAATAGGCAGAGCCAAAGCTGCACACACAAGCAAAGCAAAACAAGAAATTCACCTGCTTCTCATTGGCAGGCAGGAGTTCAGCCATCTCCAGGAAAGCAGGGCTCCATCACGCATAATGATGACTTGGGATGACAAGCGCCATAACTCTAAATGTCCTCCCTTCCTTCTTCTTCCCCCAGCTTTAGATGCTGAGCATGATGTCACGTGGTGTGGAATATCTCTTTGGTCAGTTGGGGTCAGCTGTCCCAGCTGGTCCCCTCCAAACTTTTTGTGCACTCCCAACCTACTTACTGGCAGGGCAGTGGGAGGAGCAGAAAAGGCCTTGACTGCCCAGCAACAGCTAAAAACACCACTACACTATCGAAAGTTTTTCTCATCCGAAATCCAAAACATAGCGCTATAACAGCTACTAATAAAAAAGTTAACTCAGTCCAAATTGAAACCATGGTATGGGGTGTTAGAGACACCCAGAGCTTATGTGGAACTGAAATCTTCAAGATATCATTCCAGACACATTGTCTTCATAGAATCAGTTCTAAAAACTGATGTCCTCTTGGAAACACTGGCTGGCAATACAATAAAACCTCTGTGCTGTAAAAAGAGCGATCAGGTGAAATATAACTTCTGCTGTCAAAACCATGTTAATATTATTCTTGTTGTGTGAATTGCAGTAGCCACACATTCTTGTTATTTAGTATTATATCATACATACTTTTAATGTAAACAGCATATTCTTTTGATTCTACATAAAATGTTCTTCAAACTCCTTGGCCCCCACCAGTATCGTACTATATATAGTCTAACTCCAGGTAGCCTGACAGAAGAGTCATAGCCTTTGCTGTTGACAGACACCCCATTTCCATCAGGTGTTAAAGCATACAGTGCACATGAGAGTTCTACCAGAATACTGAAGCAATTCAAGAAAGTTGGGACACAAGAGGTTAAAGGGTCTGGTATCATCAGTGTTCTGAAAAGAAAAAAAGTCACGTTAGCTTTTGCTTTTGTAGTGTGCAGTATACTGTCCAGTGACTCAACCCTTCCTTGATAGTTCATCCAGCTGAGGTTTCAGAACTTACTTTGGGGCAACGTTTCAAAGGGTAGACATATTCAAGGTCCAGGTTGAATCCTTTTGTTTATTTACATTATTAGAGAGAACTTTTCTGTCTTTTCATTGTCAGACAGCCAAGGCCATTGTTTACATTGAGGAAATGAACAGCATGGCAGATGTCACCTTTCCCTCCGTCCCTCAAGTTGCATCCCTTTTGATATATGACGATACTTCTAGAGCCAAAGACAGAACCAGTCCTGTAGCTGGATATCCTGTCATCTGTATCACAGTGAGTATCTCTGTGGAAAGGTGAAAAAAAAACAGTTGTTCAAATGTTGCTCAAAGGAGCAATTGGATTTTAGGCACTCAATATCAATCCATATCATTGTCATCACACATGAGGTCAAGCTAGAACTGTCCTAAGAGCTAATCTAATTTGTCTGGATAGCAAATCAATTTTCAGGAGGACAAAAACTATAAAAAGATGTTTCACATGTTCATCACTAAGAACAGTTTAATACTCGTACAATATCTATGATTGCATGACCTTGCTATTTCCTGCATTGTCTTGCCTTAATTTGCAGAGTTAAAATCACTGGAGACAACAGATGAGCCATTCTTTTCAATTAATGTCACAGACTGAAAAATAAGTCCTGTTTGTTGAAGTACTACAGGCTTCTTTCATTGTAATTTTGCAACTGAAAGGTGTGCAAGAGTATTCATATGCATTGAGGAAGGTTTTGGTCCACCTGCATCTTAAATTTATTTCTCACTCTGTTCGTTATGCACAGGAATGCACCATGTCTTGAATGGTTCTCCTAAATACAAAACCAAAAGAAATCTTGAAATGGAACGTATACTTGCAGAATTAAATTAAAGGGTGAAATTCAAGTGAAAGTAGTACGTCGAAGTATAGTTTGTGCCTTCATAACTGTGTTAGGTTTTCACCCATAAACCATAATTTTAAATATTATTTTTTATTTCAATAAGCATAATTAGACCTGCCTGTTAAATCTACCATAGCAATGCTAAAAACATCACTGTCAAAATGAGGTAATTTCTTCAGAGATTTACTGGGGTTGTCAGTTCCGTGTTGTTCAGTTTTGTGACTCTTGATAAGTTCATTTTTCTTTGCCATGAAGCAAATAAACTTTAAGACATCTGCCTTGTTCTGCAGGCTTGCAATCCTAAATATGAAGACTTTGAAAAGACTGGTTCAATATGTGTGAGTGAGAACATCAATAATACTCTGACCCGATACCGGTGGCTAGTGAGTGCACCCACTGGTCCTGATGGTGTGACTAGCCCCATGAAGGAGATTGACTTTGATACCTTCTTCACTTCTTCCAAGATGATTACGCTTGACTCCATTTACTTTCAAGCTGGTTCTCGAGTCCAGTGTGCAGCTCGTGCTGTGAATTCAGATGGGAATGAAGGTCTTGAGCTTATGAGCCCTATTGTAACTATAAGCACATCAGAAGGTAAGACATCATCACCTATTGCAAAACCCTCAGATCTCTTTTGGATCCCAAATTCCATCCTAAAAAAAACTGGTGACATGATCAGGTATTTTAATATTAGCATCTCGGCTTTTCTTCATAGAGGTTGTTCATAGAGGTGGTGCAAAAACTCTCTTAACACAGAACAGAACTGTATAAAGAAAATGGCTTTCATCTTTGCTTGTTATCTTTAAATAGTTAGTAGTTATCCACATAGCAAACTTGTGTGTTCAGGAGAACAGTATATGGTGTGCATTGGAATTAATGAAACCTGGTTTCTGCTGGCTTTTAAATTGAACTGTAGTAATGTTGCAGTACAATCTCAGCTCCTATTAGACATGGGAGAATCCACACGGGAGAATCCACATGGGAGTGCTATTATTCCTAGCCAAAAGAAAAGCTTCATTTGTCATTCAGGCCTCACTAAACACCTGAGAATCAGTTTCTTCCTTGACTAAGAAGTAAAGCAACTGCTGTCCGATAACAAGGCATAGACAATTATTTTTTCGGGGTTGAAATATTCATAACATTCATGCTTCTTCTCTCTCTGATACTCCCTTTGTCTATCTCTGATTCTCTGGTACTTAATCAATACTTAACTGATGCTGTATTCTCTCAGCCAGCAGAGTTACTGTAGTCTACTCCTTTGCCCAGCCAATTCTTTTGATGAAACACATGCTGAATATTGCAGGAAGCAGAGGTGGAGAACTGACATGCAAACATGTACAGTCAGAGCAAATGCTATTTTGTTACAGAATTCACAGATATTTTTGCATAATGTGGAGAATGGGTAATTATCAGCAATCAAGGTAGATTACAAAACACTGTAATTTATGACCCTTCTGCAGCCATTTTGCATTTTTTATGTCATCTTTGCTGCTTTTGTAGTTACATTAACTCTCCTGGTTTTTGTGAGAGCTTACAGTAAATAATAAATTATATGATTGCTCATTTGCAATATCATTTTAATTTTCTTAGCCTTTCCAACTAAGTATTTTAGTTAAAACATTTTATTTTCTACTAAGTTAGGGCTTTAAGAAGCTTAATGAATGGAATTTCTGTTTATCCCTGTCCTTTATTCCACATTTGGACTGTGGGCTCAAGTCACCTTTGTTTGCACAATCAGCAATCCTACACCCTAAAGAGAACTCTGTCTAAGGGTATTTTCTACAAGGTGCAGTGTAGTACTTGTTAAAGGCAGACAACCTTGTGCCGGGTAAGCTGTTTGGTTGTGTGAAACACACTGGCTATGTTAGTGTGCATTGTTTGGATTACACTTGACAAATTAGCAGGGCTAATTAGCTCAAACTCAAGACTGATTGTCATGCATATATTACTTTCAGTACCTGAGCTAACTTGTGATGTGGAAGCCAATAATACTGATGATCAGGTACAACATAATTGTTTGATGTTATTTTGAAAGAAATACAGTGATCAGAGTAACCTGCCAAAATCCTAAATATTTTCAACCTGAAGATGCTTGACCCCCAGGGTATAGACCAAATTTTCAAAAGTCAGATTGTGCAAAAAATTTTATGTAACCACTTTAGCACAACTTAATTGCATTTGAGAAAAAAAAAAAAAAAGACAAAACTCTCACATGTCATGCCAGAATGGAGCCAGATGAGGTCCACCAAAACCAAAAGTTCTCCAAGAGAAGAGCCCTGACTCCTCTTTTCTTGTAATCCCTCAGAAAAGAGCAAAGAGTAGAACATGAGCAAAGGGAACTGTTCTGATTTTCCACTTCTGCTGTTTTCTTTCTTAGAAGGCCTTGTGATCCTTTGGCTGTCACATGACAATGTGCCATGATTTTTGTGGCCAGAATGCAGACACTTCTGCATTGAACCATGCAACTGGAAGTTCCATGTGTCTCAGATTATATGATTACAAACCTAGTCTTCTGATTTTACAAACCAGGACTAATACTGCAACAGGTTGAACTAACCCTAGAATGGGTTGCCAAAGGAAGTTATAGATTCTCCATCCCTGGAGAAGTTCAAAACTCAGTTGAACAAGGCCCTGAGCAACCTGATGTAACTTTGAAGCTGGCTCTGCTTTGAGCATAGTATTTCTGGAGATCCTTTCCAACTAAAATTAGTTCATGACAGAATTATTCTAATTACATTTGGTCACTAATGGAACAGGAGGCTCATAGAGTCCTGTGAAGGCATATATAGGTTCACATCCCAATCCAGTGCCAAAACCAACTGAACATTGATCTGGTATCCTATGTAAAGCTATTTATGTGTTTAAGAGGGTGGAAGGAATTAAAGTATATAGTTTAGAGGACTTCTATAAGAAAGTGTGGCACTTCACACTTAATTCTGCAAGTATGGCTGACACATGCAACTGCAAATGTACAGGTGCAGCATCATCACCTCTTCGGCATAAATTCCTGTTCAAACATGAACTCTGGTAAATTCTGCCCAAAGCACTTACCTGTCATTCCAGAAAATTCTTCTTGTTTTGGAAACTTAAGGGAAAACATTGCGTCTAAAAATAGTGCAAGGGAAAGTGTAGCTTATTTACTCTGGACATAAAGTAAAATTCTTTCTCCTTTTTCCATTAGGTCTTTGTCAACCTCGTATGTCAGGAGTAGTTGGAGCAGAACCATTCTCTGCCAAATTGCGCTATACTGGCCCAGAAGATCCTGATTATGCCAATCTCATCAAATTGACAGTCACAATGCCACATATTGATGGTATGATAAAATCAGCTGTGGAGTTGAGAGAACTCATACAACAAGCTGTGATCTGAACTATTTTATTATAATGTTATTTTAAATATCCGAAATTATAATACAGTCTTTTAAAATGTGGGACCAGTGAAAAATGTGATGAATGTACAAGTCCAGTTTGCAAAAATATGCATAATATACTGTATTGATACATAGTCTTTGATGCAAAGATTAAATTCCACACTAACGGCACAGTTTACATAAATTGGCCTAAAGCTACACTTTATAAAACTTCTTTGAAGCCCATAGAGGTATTCCAAGGAAGAATTTATTTATTAAAAAAAATATTAAACCATTTAATGACTATCTAAGTCTGAAAAAATCCACACAA
>JAOXJK010000001.1:183928037-183949444 GCA_025774025.1 Xenus cinereus | reverse complement strand
GTGCATAGAGGGTCTACTTTTAAATCTGTATCAACTTGCATACTATTTTTAGTTCTTCCAGACAGTGATAAACAGTATGATTTGCGTGATTGCATGCAGTATGTTAGCTGCTATCCATGCACAAAGGAAGAAATAGTTCCAGAGACGGATTAAGTGCAGTCCAAGGACTCATTCTTGCAATGAAGTCTGAGCAAATTCAGGGTCTTCCAGAAGAGCTTCTTACAGGATAGTAACATAAAAATGTAAGCAAAAGAGTTGGTTAAGGCGTAACGATAGACCAAATGCAAAATTATATTTGAAAAATTCCTAAGGCCTTAATTTGTAGCCTTGTTGTTTATGTACTTAAAAAACCTAAAGAAAAATGAATCAAAATTGAGGGGTTTATGTTTTATCAGAACACATACTCAGTTTGAAATAAAAAAATGCAACTTGGAAGGATGTATGCTCAGGTTAAATACATTGATGTGTGGAGTTTTGCACTTCATCTGTAGTTTGCAAAATGAGAGAAATTGATTCAGTCACAATATTTATTTCAAGTTCTGTCTTCTCTTTCTCTTGCGTTAGGATTACCTACACGGTGCTGCCTTTCATGACCACTGATCTAAATACATAATTTCCGGTTTTTGTAGGTTCTCAACCTAGTACAGTCCTATGTCACGCTGAGAGTCCCCTTGTACGTCTCTTATGTTTTCCACTCTCCGGTGGGTGTAGGAGGCTGGCAGCATTTCGACCTACAGTCAGAGCTTCGCCTGACTTTTGTGTATGACACTGCCATCCTGTGGAAGGATGGGATCGGTAGCCCACCTGAAGCAGAACTCCAAGGTGGGTGTCTGATTTCTCTGCATCGAACTCATGTTCTGTTACTAAGAATATAATTTGCACGCCGTAGGATAATTCTTCAATCATTCTAAAAAAACCCAAAACAATAGTATATAATTTATTATCAGTTGCAAACAATCTGCCATTTCCTAGCACTGACAGCTCTCTGCTGGGGTGTTTATGAAATCCATGTAAAGTTGACATCAACTTTATTTTCTGTATTTATCTTTATTGCAAAGAAAAATAACTGTTAGGTTATATTTGAAGTACACATGCAAAAATTAGCATGTTTATTTTTACTCAGAACTTCAAGGTTCACAATGTATTCACACTCTGTTACCACACAAGATATTTGCAGATTGATGAAAAAAAATTGAAACTTTTCAGCAGTATAATTTTTTCCTGGCCATGAATGTACAGTTGCAGAAATTTTTCAAGTTTTGAAAGCATTAATTGTGAAACATTCAAAAGATACAAAAATGTATAATGGGTATAATAGCCTGTCTTATATGTTAGAATAGTAAAATGTAAAACATTCTTTAAATGTGATAGATACTGCCAATAAATGTTTATGACTATAGGCAACCAAACAAACTCCATCATTACAGAATTTATCTTTGCAAGAAGTTAAATTATTTTTTTAAAAGTGGCATACAGATGTCTGTGAAAGATTAAATGTATAGTTACACCTATATGCTGCTCTGTTCTACTTATGCAAATTTACTTCCTATTTCCCAGCATTAAACTGGGATATGTTCTATATCTGTCTCAACCCAAGTTAGAATACAGGCACCAGCTAGAATTACGTATGTACGCTTACACAATTTTCAGAACTTCCGTGAACGTAAAGCCATTTTTTGTTTCTGCAAACTCTGTATATGAACTAGCAAAGTCATCGCTGTGCAATTTCTGTCCTCATGTTAAGAGCAGGAAATGAGGAGTGGCAGGGGGAATCTACAGTGCATGAAGAATGAAGCACATGTCATGCCGTGCCTAAAGAGCAAGCCACAGGCCACAAATCATGTGATGCACTACTCACCGAATAACAACCACATCTAATCCTCAGCCTCAGCAGTTATGTGGCGCATCTATGGCACCATTTCCCTGTCGTTGATGCTTTAATGTTTTATTTCTCTGTATAAGAAGCTGATGGCCAGGTCTTTGGAGATGCTGAACGTTGGCAGCTCCCTTACAAAGCAGCCAGCACAAAGCACATGATAAACACAGTGAGGCAGTGGAGGGTAGACCCCCAACCTAACCCAATCTGATTTGAGCAGTATTTTCTCACTCCACAGCCTTGCACAATGAGCAGCTCTTTGTCTGAGCAGGTGGGGATTAACTAGTTTCCAGTTTATTTCCATACTTCTGGATACATACAATTGTTCTATATAAATTCTACATAAAACTGTAAAGCAGTCAAGGTCTTCTAAAGCCATAATTCATGCATACATATATGTATGTGTTTCTAACGTACCAATAAGTGTGATAGGTACCGGTGATTTTGTACAGGTGGTATACATTCACATTGGTGAGTGTGTTAGGTTTCCGACACATTAGGGAGGAACGTTCCTGTTTCCTTCTTGCCCCGGCAGGCAGAGTGGTGGCACACCAGTGGCTCTCTGTTAAGGGAGCACTGAAGGAAACACTTGAACTGTGAAGCTTTGCAGAACTCTAGAGAACAAGGGACTTGGCTGCAAGCTACGGGAATAAACCGCTTCTGACATATACACAAGACCTTGTACCCTGAAATTAGGAAATATTAGGCCCATGTTTTGGGGCAGATTCACACCAGAAATCGACAGCAATGCAAAGTCTGTCAGAATGAGTTTCAGAGAGTCAAGCAGCCGTAAGCAGGTTGCCATGGCAGCCACGACCAACTGCTTCAACTAAATCCTGGGGGGTGCTGCCCTGGGAGGATGGATAGGGAGGGACTAATAAAGTCTCTCTGAAGCAGCTTTCATTGGTAGGAGTCGTCTTGAGTACCTGGTGAAAACAAAAGTATTCTTCCTTCTACAGACCCGCCTGGCAGCTGACCATGCTGTTGCCTGCACACAAGCGCAGATTGTGCTGTGAACTTTCCTCAGTCTGCCAGAGGGGCTGTGTGGGTCCATGATAACTTGTAAAACCGTGACTTTGCAGGGAAGTTCTGTACGTGCTTTGGAAAGCTGAAGCACTGTGAAAACTCTAGGCTCCACTGTGTAAATTCTTGTTTGAGAAGAATCTTGAGTCAACTCAAAAGGTAGCAGCAGGCCCTCTTGCAAACATCTGACATGACAAGGGACTGACTGAGAGTGGGACTAGTGTTTTGTAGGATTGTGATTTATTTGTCATCTGCAAGTGGAATAAACTTTGTGAATTGGCTTCTACTGCCAGGTTCCCTGTACCCAACCAGCATGCGAATTAGTGAAGAGGGGCGTCTGGTTGTCAACTTCAAGACCGAAGCCCGATTTCATGGTGTCTTTGTGATGTCCCATCCTGGTAAGCTTAATCTACACCAGCAGTACTATAAAAACAAAGACCTCCCTCCAAAACTTTATACTATTCATTTTACTTATTTCTGCTACTGATACCTGATTTTTTTTCTGTATTGTGCTCTTCAGATAAGGATTTTTCATCTACTTGGGATTTTTTACTTGTCATTGATGACTGTATTCAGATTGTCAAACTTTATGAAATATGCATGAATCTGATGGAAAGCAGATAGTTCCACTTGATCAAGAGCCTGATTTATGAAAGATGAAGATCTAGGCCATTCTATCCACTAAAGATCTATAAATACATGTTTTAATCCAAAAGCTATGATCAGCTATTTACTTATGTTGCCCTAGGAACTTAGATAGCATTAAAATTTCTTTTGTAACTTGAAGCCTTTCTAGGTTATTTAGACCATTTTCAGAGAGTAAGAAAAGGTCTTGTATCGCTCTGTTAATAAAACATTCTCACTGCCATTCAAGTAGTCATTGCTAAGGACTGCAATTTAATCTGTTTAAACCCCACTGCCTTTGTTCAGAATAATCACAGGTGTAAGACTCTGTCTACAGACATAAATCTGAGCATGAATGCCGGCCATGGAAAAGATTATCTAACTAAATTAAATCTGCTGAACAATAATGAGAAGGGAAAAAAAAAATTAAGAAATCTCTTTTAGTTTAACTCAGTTTTATTAACCTATAAAACTCCTTCACAGTGCTTCTGCTTTTTCTCATCTGTCCTCTATCATGTTGAGTTTTGCATATCAGGCAGAGCTGAAAGAGTTACACTGCTAAGAGAAGTTATTTTGTGTTCCCTGGCCTGACATTCCAAGTTTAAAACAGGAGGGATTATAGATCTTTGCCATTCCACTCTCACTGTTTCGCCTGTCTGTTAAATTTAATCTTCATACAATTCTGGTTGTGTAGCCCAAAAGCAACTGTTTAATAGTTTAATAGAACAAGAATCAAGGGGGCCCAGCTGTGTTGACTGTAATTGGTTTTGTTAGTTTCAGTTAATAAAACCCAGTGCCTTGTAAAAGTATTAACATCAACCATGGCATCATGGTTTATGAATTACTGGGAATGTTTCAGGCTCTGAGAGTTTGAAGTGAAATACTAAAGGTGAAAAATCTGTCTCTTGGCATGTTTTTAGCTACATCTCTAACTTCCATGGTTATGTCCGCTGATCACCTGGGCCTGACATTTAGCCTCAGCCTTATCCGAAGCGAGCCAACGTACAACCAGCCAGTACAGCAGTGGAGCTTTGTTTCAGATTTTGCGGTAAAACCTCAGCTTTCACTGTGTCTTCTCTTGCCCCAGACTGATGGTTAGGATGTTGATGGAACAGTTCTCTCTCTCTCTTCAGGTTCGAGACTATTCTGGAACGTACACTGTGAAGCTGATAGCTTGTACCACTGCCCCTCATCAGGAGTACAGCCTACCAGTGATCTGCAGTCCTAGAGAGCCGATCACATTTGATCTGGACATCCGATTCCAGCAGGTACCACCCCAATGAGACCTTCATCATGTTTCCTTTTTATTTTGATACCCATATTGCCTTTGTTGGTCTTGTAATACTAGTGCTAGAAACTGAAGTTACTTTCTTATCAACAAACCAATTCCTAAATTGGTGGGACAGCACATAGTCCTCTCCTGCTATTTAAGCAGTTTTATCCAACTGGGAGCACAAATGTTTTTTGTCCTCAATGCATGGCCAATCTTTGATAGGCAGTAGGAAGCTCATTAACATTGGTTTGGGTGATAGATACTGTGATACTAACCTTTGGGAATTCTTTACTTATGTGTTGGCTTTGGTATGAAATAGTTTTATCAGATAAATAGGAAAATATAAAACTATTATCACAAGGTTTTAATCTGACACAAAGACCAGAGCTAGGTCTCTGGTATTAAAAGTGGGACTTCTACAGAAGACCTCTAGAAGATTAAATCAATCCTAAGGTAGGACTTCCTTCACTGACTATAGAAAAAGCGTAGGTAGCCAGCACCGGTAAAATGCTTAGCGTTAAGACTCTCGAGAGTGAGTGAGACGCTCATATCCCACCCGTAATAATATGGATCATATGGCAATGTGGGAACGGGCAAACAGCATGCCTTTCACAAAGCCCAGCTGTAAAGCTCTGTTGCTGGGAACAAAATATGGAGAAATGGACTCTGCTGTAGAAAGCATTGGTTGGAAAATATATGGGGGTCATATTGGATAATTAGCAGAAAGAACATAAACTCCCAGTTTACAGTGTTATCAAAAGAGCTAGTGTGACCTTAGAATGTGTAAGGAGGAATTTTTATCATTTCTGTTATTTGGAGCCAATACAACTAATACTGGAGCAGTGTGGCTGAGTTTTCATGCTCATTAATAGTATAGATGTATGCTATTAAATCATCTTACAGTATAAATCCCATCTGGATCAGTCAGGGATACACAATTATTGAATTAGCCAGAGAACACAAGGGAATGTATGCAGTCTTTATGCTTTCATTTGGTGTTATGCCAGCTATGGGAGAACAGATGATTCCTGATTCGGCATTAAGTCCTGGCCAAGCAAAGAGGTGATACATGAAGTGACGTGAAACCTGTCTTCTCAGAGTTATCCTAGCAAAACACTTTTAAAAAGTTTGAATGGAGGCAGGTAGGGAGAGTTCACGCAAGTTTAGCACTTTGGCTTTTATCTGGCATTTCTAATCTTCTAGGAACTCCAAAGCAATTCACAGCAATGCTGAACCACAGCTTGCGTCTGGTCCTTCTATGAAAAAGATGATGTTGATAATGTGAAGAAAATTCAAAAGACCTGCAAAAATCATTGCAAAATGGGCAAAGTAACCTGGGGAGAGACCTAACTCTTATCTGGAAGAAGTGTATGACTAAGAACTAAGAACTAAGAACTATGACTAAGACTCAGTGAGGGGGACCTCATTGCCCTCTACAACTACCTGAAAGGAGGTTGTAGAGAGGTGGGTGTTGGCCTGGTCTGCCAAGTGAATAATAACAGGACCAGAGGAAATGGTCTGAAGTCGCAGCAGGGGAGTATTAGATTAGATATTAGGAAGAATTACTTTACTGAGAGAGTGGAGGTATTTAAGAAACATGTAGACATGGCACTTCAGGGCATACTGTGGTGCCTGAGATTGTTGGTTTGTGTCTGTCTGTGGATGGGTGTGGTGTGGGGTTTTTTGTGGGTTGGTTTGGTTTTTTTTGTGGTTGGACTCGATGATGTCAAAAGTCCCTTCCAACCATGAAGATTCTGCGATTCTGTGACTAAGAACTGCCTTGGAAAAAAAAAAAAAGGATACTATAGGGTTCATTATATCAGATAAAGCTTTAATAATACAGTATATGGAAGTTTCAGGTACATCAATTCAAAATAGAGATAATGTGCAAAATTGCAACAGAATCATAATCACCAAGGACTGTGGCCAGTTAGTCCCCCATCCCCAGCAATTTTGAAACCAAGACCAGCTGTTTTTCTTGAGATATTCATAGTAAAAGGAATTTAGGAAATTCTGTAGCCCATGATATTATTCCCTTTGATCATAGATTGAAAGTCTATGTTGACATAAAGCAGGTCCCGAAAAAAGCAGCGGTTAGAGGCAGTGCAGTATCACAAATTCACTGGGCATTTACCTCTAAGATTTCTAGGCATCCTGCAAAACTGAATGAGCATTAGTATCCATGTTTTAAATATAAGAAACAAAAGACAGAGAAGTGAGCATAAAAGGCCAGACTGCGGTGCTGGTCCCTAGACTAGGAAACACCTGATACCTTGCACAGGTCCACTGCATCCAGTTGTGGGGTTCCCGGTACGAGAAAGACATGGACCAGCGGGTCCAGAGGAGGGCCACGAAGATGATCAAAGGGCTGGTGCACCTCCCCTGTGAAGAAAGGCTGAAAGAGTTGAGGTTGTTCAGCCTGAAGAGAACGCTCCAGGGAGACCTTATTGCATCCTTTTAAAAAATAAACTGGGCTTATAAGAAAGACAAAGAGAGACCTTTTACCAAGGCCTGTAGTGACAGGTCAAGGGGCAACTGGAAGAGGGTAAATTTAGATTGGACACAGGGAAGAAATTTTTTAGGATGAGGGTGGTGAGGCAATGGAACAGGTTGTGCAGTGGATGCCCCATCCCTGGAAGTGTTCAAGGCCAGGTTGGATGGGGCTTTGAGCAACCTGGTCTAGTGGAAGATGTCCGGGTGCATGGCAAGGGGTTGGGCTAGATGATCTTTAAAGGTCCCTTCCAATCCAAACCTTTCTGTGATTCCATGAAGTCGGTGAGTGCAAGTGTTACAACTGGACCAAAATGACTTTGCCTGTAAAGTTTAATGATGAAATGATGGGACAAGAGTTGTTTCTCCCAATTCTTAGACTAGTGCCCCAGCTGCTGTACTGAATTATCTTCTTGGGCTTTTTAATATGAAGCTTTTCATTTTCTTGGAAACTTTTTTTTTCTGATTTCCTTCCCAATTGTTTTCACTGTTCATGAGTGAGAGGCCATTTTAAGAATCAAACAAGAAGACAATATATTTGTTATCGTCCCTCTGGAGATTTTGGTTCAACATTTCCTTCTTTAACATGTATCTGCCCATCTCCTTTTTCCTCTCTCTGTGGCCCCTGAAAAGGGAAGCAGGTAACCTGGAACAGTAGTATTGTATTACCGCTATCTCACTCTGGGATTTCCTGTACATGAGCAGCACTCAGCCTCCAAGCTCTGCTTTATCTCACTCCTTTCAGCATCTCCTTTCTTTAAACGTGCATGGCTATTTCCTGACAGAAGCATTCCCATAATCTGGTTATTTGCTGCCCTGGGGATGGACCAGTCTCAAGGGCTTTCTGCTTCTTGAGGTACCAAGTGTCTCATGAGCTTTGGTCCCATGGAAGTGAGGATGTCTGCCATGAGTTATCTGCATTGTCCTCAAATCATCCATATGCCGAGTTGATGGGCATGGCAAATAGGCAGAATAAATTACAGTACTGTTCTCACCCAGCAGATCCTCGCAGATAATTTTTCTAAGAGCTCTTGTTTAAATTGCCTCAAATGCCCATGAAAATAATGACATTTAAACTACTGTCATAAATTACATAAATTCTCTTTCAGAACCACAGCTGGAAACCAGTTGTATCAGTCAGGTATTTGAAGCTGTGGAGCTGCAATCCAACAGCCTGAAACTCAGATATGTAGAAAGAAGAATTCCAAAGAGAATGGAAATGATATTTTTAATTATTGTTTCTGTGAAAAGGCTATGGGAGTAGGGTTCCTTTTTCTAAAGGGTAGCAGTGGGTTTATAAAAATATTCCAGCTAGACGTTCTCCTTGCCAAATCCTGTTCCTTTGATAGTTTTGGGACTCTATTGTAAAAAGGGGATTTGAAGAATAAATGTGTCAGCTGTATAACTTGCAGCAGTAGTTTCTGTTGATATTGGTGTATCTCATTCCATCAGCCCCTTGTCCATGAGCCAGCAAGAATGTTTTCTTTCCTGTTTTTCCCCCTTCCTTTCCACATGCATACACATATATATACATAAATATACATCTACACTTTAGAATTTTTTATTTGTTTAATGACCTCTTGTTTTTTGACCTTTTCTTTTTTTTTTTTTTTTTTTGAATGTATGCGTCTTCCAGATTGTTTCCTCAGGTACAATCTTTTGTACCATCTTTTTACCAAGATTCCATCTTTTTGAACTTTGTGCTCTTCCCAATTTTTCTCTTCACTATGTTTTTTCCCTTTTGTTATGCCACGTCCCTGTATAGTTTGCCTTCTAACATATGTTATATGGCCCAATGAGAACCTGTTGCTGAGGTTTATTTTATTCTTGTAATGTAATCAAGGAAGATAACTGTGTCAAATATATAAAGATAAATATTAGCATAAAAAGATGCTCAAATTGTTTGATCCAATATCCTGCAGCACATCAGAAGAACTGATACTTGCAAGTAAATCCTCAGCAAAGTGTACTTTCAAATAACTGGCAGAGGATCAGAAGCAGAGGTAGGACTTGGATGTAAGAACAAAAATGGGATAGAGAAAACAGGCTGTGGTGAGTCAGAGGGAGAGAAGTTTTTGAGGGAAATATTTTCCTCATGTTACTCCCACACATAAGTTGCCTTGGGCACCTCCTTGGCTGGGATTTGGAAAAATGTGGTGGGAAGAAACTAACCTAGAATCCTGTCAAATATCACAGAGGCAGTTAACCCAGAGGTTGTGTGAATGTAAAATATATAGCAGTATATGTCTACTACAAAAAAATCTTTTTGGTTAAACTGTAGTATTATTGCATGTGGATGTGCAGAACTGATAAATAATGTACCTTGGGAGAAGATCATGCTGTGTTTTTTGAGTCATTAAAGAATACTTGTTGAAGAGCCTTATGCTGTTGTGTTTTAGGTCAGTGACCCAGTGGCTGCTGAGTTCAGCTTGAACACCCAGATGTTCCTCCTCTCCAAAAAGACACTGTGGCTATCTGATGGCTCAATGGGCTTTGGGCAAGAAAGTGATGTTGCTTTCTCAGAAGGTACAATTTTGCACAGATCATGCACATTTAATATAAGTTCCTCACTATCAAGATCCTTTTGCAGTCAAAACAAGACGGGAGGAATGGTTTGGGCTTGCTGCTTGTGTTCTTTTGCACTTGCCTTTCCTACCTGGCAGTTTACATCAGAGCTGTTGTCCAGTCTGCACTGAAACTATTAAGTTTGAGGGTTACTGTACTGGTGCCATTTCTTGTAAGCTGAGCACTTTATAAACATTGGCTGATATTAAGAACATTCCTAGTTGATAAGTGAGTATTACACAGTTTTTTGTTGCGAGTGAGTGTACTGGGTCTGGCTGGGATAGAATTAACTTTCTTAATAGCACCCGCTGTGGTTCTGTGCTTTGCATCTGTGGCTAAATAGTGTTTTGGCTGTTGCTGAGCAGTGCTTGCACAGCATCAAGGCTTTCCCCCTTCTCCCTGCCCTCCACTGAGTATGCTGGGGGCGGGAGGGTTAATTCAATTGATTCATCTGACAGCGGACCTAAGCACTCCCTCCCTTCCTCTGCTTTCCTTCTGTGCCTCTTTTACCTGTTTATCAGAGTACCAGCGCCTTGAATACATGGCTGCCTTTTGTGATGTGTTCGCACAGTCTCTTGAACAGCAGCAACCTGTTCTCTCTCTCTCTCTCAAAGTCTGCAGTTGCTCTAAATTGATGTAAAAGCAACGCAACATTTCTCCTTTCCTTATTCAGAATCTCAACCTTCCTAACCACTCTCTGTCGTATGTATCTGACCACTGCATATAGCATACTTGTCTTGCCTGCATAGCAACGGACCAGGTTATTTGTACAGGCCTAGCATTTCTTATCTTAAACATTGTCATACAGCTGAAATGCAATTACACAGTAGGGAGCCAAGATGCAGAAAATGTCTCTGTGACTTTTCATAATGTTCATTTCACCTGTACAGTATGTCAGTCTGACCAACTATAATTTTTGTGCATCCTGAACAGGACTGTAATGACCCAAAAAAAAGAACATCTCTGGGTAGCGAGTGTTCCTCAAGTAGGCTTTGGATATAGCTGTAGGCAGATCGAGAATCTTCAGCTCAGACCTTTGACATGACCAGAAACTGCAGTCACATTACACCGCTCAGAGCTTCTTGACTATTAATTCAATCCAGTATTGTGCTAAATGTTCCAGTGGAATAGGACATGAACTGTGTGCACTATTTACAGGTGATATCATATATGGTCGGGTGATGGTGGATCCAGTGCAGAATTTGGGTGATTCCTTCTACTGTAGCATCGAGAAGGTTTTCCTGTGCACAGGAGCTGATGGATATGTACCCAAGTATAATCCATCCAACACTGAATATGGGTGCCTGGCTGATTCTCCATCCCTTCTGTACAGATTTAAGATTGTGGTAAGTGATCTAATTCTGGGAGGATGGACATACATATTTTTTGTTTCTTCTCTGACTTCTTTTTTTATCCAAAACCAATTGTTCTTTAAAACGTTCTTGAAGGCACCAAATTTTTGACTTGAGCTCCAGGCTAACATGAATTGATGAAGGCAGTATCTTACCTTTCTCCCTCCTGGTTCTATTCTTAATCTTTCCAGGAACTCTCATCATTTAGAGTTTTACATAAGTTAAAATCACAAGATAGGCTTTTTCTCTTCATTGTCTATACCCATTAACCATAAAGAGAGTCTTAGGAGACAAGTAAGATAAGGATTGGAATTGGTTTCATCTTTAGACATCCAAAATTTAGTATATAATGCAAAGTTAGTCATCCAGTTAGTTGTCTCTGTGGTCAACAGGGAAAGAGAGTTACCTCTAAAGCTGGTTTAGAATGTCTGAGATTATTTCCCTTCTGCAAATAATTCTAGAGTAAGCCTAGATGTCAATTGACCTGATGCACAACTTTCAGAGAGTTAACTTTAAGTAAGATGACTATCCAATTATCAGAACTAATTTATATGAATGTCTGTTAATAAAAAATGAAAGGTAGCTTCTTTAAAGTGGGAAATAGACTTCTTACTTTTATTTCAGACCACATTTATGTATCTTTTTTATTTTAGAAATGCAGCTACGGTTGTTCTCTAGTGTTTTAACAAAAAAGTCTTCAGGCAAGAGATTAAATAAAAGTTAATACAAGTCAGATGTGACCACAATTGCTTCTAATGTCTTTTCTCTTGATACTACACTGGATTGCATAAAAAACGTGTAAATTACACAATACATTGCCTATAAATATTAGAACTGTTTTTCCTAAAAGAAATGAATCTGTGTTTTACAAATTCTTTTTTTCCCCTCCATGACCATGTAGGACAAAGCTCAGCCGGAGACACAAGCCACAAGCTTTGGAAATGTGCTTTTTAATGCAAAACTTGCAATAGATGATCCTGAAGCAATTCCATTAGTTAAACAGCCAGGCTCTGATGGATTTAAAGTAGACTCAACTCCTCTATTTCAGGTATGATTTCTGTAGCTCATTAGCAGGAATACTGAACCAAGAAAGAAACAGTTGCAAAAGAAGTGTTATTGAGAGTAAGTCATATTGAAGCCAATAGAAATATTTATTCTGATTCCAGTGGCAAACAGGATTATAAATGCTTATAAATTTCTAGATATGGAAAATATATGGAGTACTTATTAAAAGATTCTTGTGGGGTTACTATGCTTTTCTCTTGCCTAATTCCACAGTCTAACCAGAAATTATACAAATTACTGTTATGCATTTCTTCTAAGAACTTACTAAGTTTCTTGTTACACAGCGTTGTTTTATTGTTTACTATCATCTCACTTGTCAAAGACAAAAAATAAAGGAATCATGAGCATTAATAGTGAACTTCATCAAAATCTAATTGATACTCAGCATTTTCTGTGCACTTCTTTCCACATAAATTTGCACATTGTGAAATGGCTAAGCACTGGAAAGCCTAGAAATTGACATCTAAAGGGTGCAAGTACTTCTTAATTCAATATAATCCTTCATCTGAGTGTGTTCTTCCCTTTGATCTATATAACCCAGCTAGGAATTGTCTCCTCAGTATTTGTCTCCTTAGTATTTGCAAAACTGCATGCAAAACTCAAGTGTATAAATTAGTAGAAAAAATATTGAGACTTTAATCCTACTCCTGGCCACTTTGGTATTAAAGGTCCCATTGTAATAAATGGAATATTTATGAGAACAGCCTACTTACCAGCATAAAAAGGGTTTCGTATATTCTCCCCATGAAAATGAAATCTCGTTTTTGAGATGAAGAATCCATTTCCAATAATGCAGTAATTTTTTGTCCCAATTCTGTCAAAAGAATGAAAATATGGAGCAACAGTATGTCCTGAGAAAGACTTAGAAAAACAAGAGTAAGATGGAAAATGTGTAATTTCTCACAATAACAGAACTTGGATGCAACCATTAGCAGCCAGTAACTTTAAGAAAGTATTCAGGCAATCCTACCGGACCTTCTGGAGTCCAAATTTATTATGGATCCAGAAAAGACATGAGAAATTCAGAGAAGATAGCATCATCTCACTCAAACTGCTGGGAATCAAGGAATCACAGAATGGATGAGGTTGACAGCAAGCTCTGGAGGTTGTTTATTCCAACCCCCTGCTCAAAGCAGGGTCAGATGGAGCAGATTTGCCCAGGACTGTGTCCAGTTGGATTTTTAATATCTCCAGTGATGGAGACTCCACAGGCTTCCTGTTCCAATCTTCAACAATCCTCACAGTAAAAAATTGTTTTCTAATGTTAAGATGGAACTAAAGCCACAGCCAGGGCATAGTCAGCTGGCAGGTTGGGCCTGGAAGGTCCTCCCTCTACTGCGGCCTATCTACAGCTGAGGTTGTTTGCATGGCCATTGGTACTAACAGTATCAAAAAAATGCCACAGCTATGCTGCTTCATCTGCACCTGATAGCCATACAGTCTGACCATGGAGAGGAATAGAGACTGCCCCCTCTTAAAATTTTGGCAGAAAACATGACTACTCTGTGGCACATTGGCACATAGTGGGGGTTATCTGTGCATCATTTTGAAAGTACTTGTCCAGGCGATCAGTTCAGAACAGTGATTTCTTCTGTGTATAGTGCTGCCCAGATTGTGTACGTGTGGGTTTAAATACAAAAAATTGTGTCTTTCTAGGTGTCTTTGGGTAGGGAGTGGTACGTCCATACAATCTACACTGTACGTTCGAAAGAGAACGCTAACCGTGGAATCGGCAAAAGAAGCGTGGAGCACCAGTACCACTCGCTCTTTAGTGGTGGGAGCCCAGGAGCATCTGCACAGAGACGTCAGAAGAGGGGAGCTGAGCAGGCCTCAGAACTGGCAAAAGACATTGGAGTAGAAAACAACCGAGGAACGAACATACAGCACATAGCACTGGATCGCACCAGCAAGAAACAGGTTCCTCAAAGGGAGGTTGCAGTCAATGGCGTTCTCCCCCAGGAACTGAGTAACCAAAGTGCAGGGGTCAGCATAGTCACAATCATTGGTGGAGCTGCTGCCCTTTTCCTTGCCATCTGCTTAATTGCAATCATCATAGTGCTGCTAAAACGGAGACAAAATTCTGAGAAGAAGGAAGCCACGAAGGAGTCGGGCAGCAACGAGCCAATGATGCTACCATATAATTACACCAGTGACAGCTCAGAGGTTTGATTCCAAGACCTCAGGGTTCAAGACAAAGTCTCCAGAGTGCCTCAGAAAAAAAAAAAAACAAACAACTTGAACTGCACTTTGTTCACAGCAGATCATGGTAACTCATGAGGAACAAAAAGTTCATATGCTTCTAGGTGTACTTGAAATTTTTTATCCTGAACTCTTGCTGCCATTATCAACAATAGAAGAGTCCGTACCGAATCTCCCACTTTGCACGACAGGTAATCCTGACGTCCACACATCATGCACTAATCTTAAGCAGCAATTCAAGGAACTGCATTGTAAGGGAGAGGTTTTTGTTTTGTTTTTATATTTTCTGACATTTAAAAATGTAGAAGAAACTGTCCAAAGGTGCTACAAATCCTATCTGCAATATGAGAGGAAATCTGTTTCTTTGGAAACACAGAATACTTGAGAGGAGGAATCCTTACACTCTTCAGTTAAATTTTGTACTGTTTCTCACAAAGAACTCAATGTCTACAATTAGTCTGAAAGGTGATGAAATGCCTCAGGCATGAATCTTCCCTCCTATAAGCTTTTGACTTCACTTTAGCTATACCAGTGATTTATTTTATTTCTTTTTTTCTTATGTGTAACTGAACTTTTTCAAAAGACAGCTAGACTAGACAGCACAACATTATAATCAGTTGCATGTCACAGGATGCAATACATACTTTTTATTCAGCTATTTAACCTGAGAATTTTTTTTCTTATTTATGATTTTATAAAGCCAAAGAATACAACAACTACAGAAAGAATTTTGTTTTTCACGGAAACTGGACGCTTATGTCCTCTTAAGTTTATAATGGATCATGGAACTGCTTTAAGGTAAATTATATTTCTTAGTGTATATCCACTGCTGGGAAATGCAAACATTAGTATTTCAGGACCTAGAGAAGATGATAGAGTTAGATTCAAAATGCAGAGGACAAGGTTCTGCCTGAACTGAGCCTAAGAATCATGATACTGAATCCACCATGTGATTGTCAGTTGCCATATTAAATGGTGACAAAGCAAAGAAAAAATTGACATTTAATTGAATGGAGTAGCATTTATTACTGTATAATCATAGCACATCTTGACAAACGTGCTGGGTCATTGTTGGGCATTTTGTAACAAGTGACTGCTTTTGCAAGAGGAATCCTAGTTTTCTGTCAGCGTTCTCAGTTCAGGTAACACGACAGCATGATGTTCCATGGAAGTTTGGATCAGCAGTGTCCCTTGTCGGGTCTTATCCAGACAGGACCTGTTCTGTCCCAAAGACATCCTGCCAAATGCTTGGCCATGAAGAATACGTAACCTTCAGGACAGAGTGTCCCGTTTGTCTCACTAGAGTTCTCTATGAATAAGGCATTTCAAGTCAATGGAATCAAACTATATAATCTATATAAAATCTGAATCAGGCTGTTAAGACTGTTGCTAAGATCCCTGTTCCCTTCCACCATCTGGTGGTGGTGGGTGTGGGCAGCCCCCAAACTACCTTCAGCTGCAATACACTTGGCATTTGGTGTTCTGGGGACCATCCTGCAGGCATCTGAGTCAGCGGAACAGGAATCTAACTTGAAAGCGGCCTGGCCCCAAGCACACGATGCTGCCTCTGAACTAAAAAATCTACCCAAAAGGCTTCCTGGCCTGGCCGTGGTGCTCTGTCAACTCTGCACAACCATCCTCTGAGCCATAGATGCTCAGGAACATTGAGGTCCGCTAGGCCAGGACTATCTGTGCTATGATTCATGGTACTGTGTGAATATGCCCACAGAGGGACTCACACTGATTTCTCTTGCTCTGGATTTTTGTTATGACCTCACTGATTTAATAAGATTTCATCAGGTTTTTCACAAAATGAATCCGGTGAAAACCTGTCCTAACTTTTCTTGGTTTTTCTGCAGGCTGTGATTCAAACTGCTTAATTGAAGGATGTTTGCAGCAACCTAAGGGTCAAACTCCATTACTGAAGCCATGCAGTCATCTTTTATTTTAATTAATCTGAGTTCTAGCCTGAAACAATTATCCGCAAGACGTGCCCAGTGCATTAGACCTTTTCCCTAGTCACCTGACATTAATTTACTCTTTTAATGAAGTTCCTGGTATTGTGATCCATGTATTATGTGTGCAAGACTGATCAAAGACTTAACCCACAGATACTTTTTGTATTTAAGTTCACAATTAAGTTGCAAGTGTGACCTAAGATCAAATTTGCCTTTGTGCCTATATGCGAAGTCACTATGATAAGAAGAAATGCAGAATTTGTCTCCGAGAAACTGCATGTTTGGATAATAGCAGTCAATGATTCCACGGTAAAATGGGACACATGTAAATAATAGAACATTTTAATATTTATAAAATGCCTGTTTTGTATAAGCAGAGATCTTTTTAAAAATATATATATAAAATACAGAAATTAGGTGTTTATCAGTAGAGCTATTTTTCTGCTTTTGAATTTTAACAGACTGAAATATCTTTAAAGTTGCTTGCAGGCAAAATCTTTTTTTTAATTATTATTTCTTTTTATAAAATCACATCAATACCCATGTGTTCTACAAGCCAAATATTTAGCCCAGTAAACAACTTTATCACTGCTTTTAATAGTGTCTGATTAAAACTCAAGTGTTTAGGTTGACTATTACCAGACTAATATTTTTCTAACAATATATAAAATAATAGTGCAAACTGATGATAACAAAGGAAAACACAAAGCAAACACTGAAAAGCTGGACAAGCATGAGTAAGATTCATGAGTCAGATATCAAAGTCCTCTGCCTGGGAAAAAAATCCCAATGTTTTCAGTAAGGCCTACCAGATTTGTCCCATTCTTAAGAAATTAGGTTTCTTACAATTCAGTGAACTATAAATCCATCTGGAACAGCATGCCTTTTTTTATTATGGCTTCAAGGTTTTAGATTTCAGTAAGACTTTTTGGAGGCTTATTAACATTTTCGCTTCTACTTAACAAGTGGCCTTGTTTATACTAACCTGAATAAGTGCCTCATTCCCAGTTATGTGCACAAATATGTTAATATTTATCTATCCATGCAATAAACTGAGTATATTTTATATATATATTTAATCTATTTCCAGATTATGTATTCAATCCTCTTTTCACTGGAGATGCTTATTCTGCTATCAGTAATACCATTTGTTAAAGCCTTTATAAAATAATTACTGTGTTTAAATTCATTATCAAGCTGTCAAAAATCTTTCTGTGCATATTTATTTGGAATAATTTTTTTGCTTATGTCTATGGCTGTGATATTTGGCATTTGTATCAGGAAAAAAAAATAAAACTACTTCTGGTTTGGTTACTGAACTAAAATTTGTGTATGAATATCACACTGTGGAGAAGGATCAGTATTTGCAGTGGTAAGAAAAACTAATTTGTCACGTCAATGGAAGAACATAAACTTAGTGCTGCCTTCGCAATAAATCTCACTGCTTTGTTCTCAAAAGTGATCATTTTCTGGTCATGAAGCGGTTAACCCAGGGTTGTTTTTTTTTTTTTTAATCATTGTGGTTGCACTCATGGCTCAGAGAGGGGTTTTTCTTTCAGTTCCAGAACATCAAAAATCTCTAGGTATCTGCAAGTCCTTTGTAGGCTGGGTTGCCCTGTTCCTGCGTGCTGGCAGGGTTTATTGTGCTATGCTCCTTGGCGGGTGGAGATGAGCCTGCAGCCAGAGGTTCTCTTGCTCCTGTGGAGCCAATGTTTCTTGTGCCAGCTCGTTAGACTTCTTTCTCAGGGGCAAACGTTATCAGGTTAGAAATATATGAGATGGAGACACTTAGGGTGAATCTGTTACATGTACACTATGATGCAGAAAGAAAAAGCAACTCCGAACCTTTCCCCTCCCACCCCACCCTTTGTAAACTGGCCAGCACTGTCCTCTGATTTCTGTGTGAACTTAAATATCCACCCAGCTCCTTCACTGTCAGGAAGGCACTAAGTACTTCATGGCTGGTTACATAAGTGACACACATGGTATATGTACCAAGTGCTACAAGGAAAGATAAGACAGCAGGCTGGGATTCCTGTATTGCTACGTCTGTTACCTTCTACTACCTAAACTTGCTCCTAGAAATGACACTTAAGAGTGTAATTAGTTCCTCAGGCTGAGCTGAGCCATCCAGTGTCGTATCTATGAGCTGTGTGTTGTGATTTCTGCCAGGGCAAATCAGATTGGAATGGTTTCTGCCCTGCTCCAATATGAGTAGCTATATTTGATGTAAATGAACAAATCATCTGGTCCCAGGACTCTACCACCATCAATAAATAAAGGGCATTGATTTCTCACTCAGAGATAGTCCACAGCAATCAAGTCATGTCCACATTTGTCCAAGTGTGTTCCAGCAGGTCCAGGATGACTTTCCCTTCGCAGCCCAAGCATGGTCACAAATTCAGCATTTAGAGGAGTCGGGGGGGGGGGTGGTTAATGCATCCTCATCATCTTTTGAAAGAATGACTCAGCTCCTACCCCAAAAGACTTCTGCTCCTACCGCTGAATGCTTTCACTTTGAAAGCTGATCAGTAAATTACTCTCAAGTGATTGACTGTTTGAGTTTTGGGTTTTCTTACTATTTGCCTCAATAGATGATCCATTCAGAATTCACCTTCTACTGCTGTTGCTTTGGTAAGTAACCACTGACTTCCAGTAAAAATGAAGGGAACAGCTGGAAAATCGGTAAAGGATGCATCTGTTTAATTTCATGGCCCGTGCTCAAGTGTGCATGAATTCCTCTTGTCTCCTCGTACTTGCATTTTCATGATATATGTTTTCCTGAGTGTAAGTTTAAGTGTAAAGCATGAATCTGCAGCTGCATAGGTTAAAGTGCTCCAGTTAAACTGGTGCAACTGGAAGATCAGGTGTAACAATTGTCATACTTACTGTCTTTTTGACCATTTTTGTAGCAAAAGCTCTAACTCAGTTACCATGACGGCAAGAGGAGGTATTCTGGATAAGTGCATGATGTATCCATCTCTTTAATACTATATTAATTTCTGTTCTCCTCCCTCTTGCATTCTCTTAAAAAAAAAAAAAGCATATAATGGAACTAAATGAGACAGCAAATGATAAAAAGAATGATAAAAAGTAAAGAATGTCTTCCCCATAAGGAGAGATTAACTAGATAAGATTCGCTTACACTCTTCACCCTCAGAAGGTAATACCCAAGGGACAGTATTATGGAGGTGCATTAAGTGCTGAATGTTACAGAGACATTGAGTAGAGAACTATTTACAATTTCTTGTAATATTTTAGAGAGGTTCCACCCAACAAAATTTGCTGGCTACAAGTATGAAATGAAGTAGGCAATACCTAATCATCTGACCCAAAATTAAAATTTCAAGACTCATTACTGAAAGATGACGTGTATGCCAAACTGAAAAAGAAAGAAGTGAAATTCATGGAAGAAAACTCCATTCATGTCAGCTATTTGTTTCAACAGCTCGTTCTGAAAGCCTGGACTAGAAAAAGCTGTGGGGATTCAGGAGAAGGATCAAGCTGTTCATGTTCTCCTTCCTTTCTCTTCCTACAACGCCACTACTGGGCACTCTCAGGGGCAGAAGAGCCTCTCTCATCCCCTAACAGTTGTACAAAGAGCCGCCAGTCCCAGGCTTGGAATTGATAGTATAAAGTACAAAACACAAAATTTGTTTGTTAATTTTTTTTTCTCAGGGTAAGAGGGAATGAAAGTTTTAATTTGTCAGCACCCACGGCCTCTAACAGCCGGCTTACCTGTACCTCACCTCTGCCTAGTCCTCCTGCTGAGGGATGCTGGAAATGGAAGCCTGAGTCAGTAGCTTTTTCCTGGCACATATCCTGATATGGACAGAATGAGGTAAAGCATCTGGAGAGAGGAAAGTGGGCACAGAGGTAAAAGATACTGTTGATTATTTTATTTACCTTATAAACGTGCTCCGTTTATTCTCTGTTGTTTGTAACAAAAGGTTAAAAGAATATTTCTTGGGCTATCAAGTGTCTCTTTCACTGATGTATTTTTTTTTTCTTATGTTTCTAATGGCACCAAAATGATCCTGGCAAGAAAGAAACATAAATAACAAATTCTTTAAGTGGTAGTATCTCATGGGGATGTGGCTGGATTTCCCTTGGCAAGAGACAAGATTACAATCCAGCCGGCTACGCTGTGCCTGCAGGGACTGGTCCCCCGTGCTGTTAAGTCTGTGAAACAGAGGCCGGAGTAGGGTCTGGCTAATTGGTCAGAACAACAGAAGCCTCTGTCTTCAGGGACAAAATGATGTTGATATGTCAAGAGGTTGGCTTCGTAGGAGGTGTTCTGTGCCCACATCTCATAGCAGTGTCACACAACAGTGCCACAGACCACCTCATCAATGGTGTCCCTTACACAGCCTCCTGGAGACAGGATTCCTGGCCTCCTGTTGTCAGGATCTTGAAACACTCGCTCCCCGTAGGAGGAAGGGAAAGATTTGTATCCACCCTCAAAGAGCATCAGCAGCTGCCCATGAATCACACTTACAGTAACTTTAATGTTCCCGGGACTTAGCAGAGGTGCCACATGATTCCTTCAATATCCTTTGCAACCTTAATGCACCAGAGTGTGCAGCCCACTACAGGCACTCTCAGGGCTCCTCTGTACCCCTGGAGACTTCTTCCATCTCAGGTTGCAATGTCAACCACTAACGTGCTGTGCTGCACAGGGGATGCGCTCATTTATGCCACATCTTCCAAGACTTCATAGGCACCAATATAGGTTCAATATAGGTTAGGGGTGGAAAGGTACTGGAAAGTACTACTGAGGAAAAGGATCTGGGAGTCCTGGTGGCTGGCAGGCTCTCCATGAGCCAGCAATGTACCCTTGTTGCCAAGAGGGCCAATGGAATCCTGGGCTGCACAGGGAGAAGTGTGGCCAGCAGGTCGAGGGAAGTCATTCTCCCCCTCTACTCTGCACTGGTGAGGCCACAACTGGAATACTCCATCCAGTTCTGGGCTCCCCAGTTCAA
>JAOXJK010000001.1:183914876-183927937 GCA_025774025.1 Xenus cinereus | reverse complement strand
AGAGGTCATGGAGTCCCCTTCTCTGGAGATTTTCAAGACCCGCCTCGATGCAGTCCTGAGTGATGTGCTCTGGGCAATCCTGCTTTGGCAGGGGGGTTGGACTAGATGATCTCTAGAGGTCCCTTCAACTCTGTCAAATCCGTGAATCCGTGAACTCCAATCAGATCCTGACTTAGGTGAACTTTAGTAACAAAGTAAAAAAAAATCCAACCTTTTATGGACTGTATCATGATGGGCACAGACCCATAAAAGTTGCTGAACAGAAGTGCAAGAGGAGCAGAATTCTCACTACTGGTTAAAGGTCTACATGCTGTGTTTGGTTATGGGAGAACCTTGGTTCGCCCAGCAGGTTGGGCACTGGGGTGGTGTGTGGCTGCAATTGTTTCTTTGCTAATTTAAATGTTTTTAACCAGACTGGCATCTCAAAAAAGATGAGCTTCAGAGCCAGAACCCACTTCTTGCTTTTATGTAGCCAGGCTAAATGTGAGAAATTCAGTAACTTCTTTTTCTGGCTGACAGGTTTTTTCTCAGCTAGTTGTATAGTTAGAGACAGTTTGTCCAGGAAATTCAGACATTAGCCTTCAACAGTTGCTGCACCCGTTTATTACTATTTCCTCAGCTGTGGTGTTTTTCCTGCCCTGCAACACTGCACTCAGAACAGGACCACCAATAACAGCTTCTGTCTGAGCTCTTTTACTTTGGTCCACTGCAGCTTGGATTTTCCTTTCCAATTTGGCTCTCAGAATGGAGGTGCTGAGTAGATATTTCTCCCCCACGGAAATTTCAGTTGCCCCAGGAACTGTGCATTTGACATCCGTAACACCATTATGAATGGTAAGGGTGATGCCAACAATTAAAAAAAAAAATTCTTACAGCATTTAGGCACTGCCTGTAGTTGCCATCTGGGACTGTCAGCTGTGGTAATACGAAATATCTCAGTCTCCTCATGAAGCTTTATTCTCCAACAAAATGATTGGTTTCAAAGCATGACTGCAACAAGTGCACATGTGTGCACACACACACAGAATATGTTTTATTATTATATACATTTCATATAGTTTTTATTATGTAATATACATTTTAAACTTTACATATGGTTATTTACAATACGTGCATTTTATGTAGTATGTAATAGCTATTGGCATATGTAAATGGTACATAATTTAATGTGTGTTTATATTTTTGTATTATATAATGCAATTTTTGATTTATATGTAATTGCTCAAGGATGAAGTGCTGCAAGCTGGGAAGCAGAATTCTAGGTGTGTTTGCCCGGAAGGAATCAGAGCAGCCAGACCCACAGCCAAAACCTGAGAACGTACCTCCCAGCACTTGGGGTCAGGAAGATTGATTTGAAACACTCTGCTGGAGCTCAAAATAAGCAAGCTGGTGGCATTCAGGACTGCTTCCCACATGGTGACTTTGGTTGTTACAGCTCCTGGGACCAGCAGCCGCAATCTCTGCTTCCAGCTTGAGCTTTTCAGTCCTGGTCCGTTGCAGGATGCCAGGGAGCTGCACAATCATTCCTGCAAAATGCCTAGTGTTTGGAGAGCAACAAGTAAATGTTTGAGAAAAAGAGAAGTTAAATGACAGAAATTCTCCAAAAGTCTGTGTATCAGTACTTCTTCTATTTATTTTATATCAAGACACTGCAGCAGTAGGATTTCCCCTTCCTGAGCCCCCACAGCCCAGGGGCTGGAAAATGATAGCCATGGCATCAACTTCTCCTTGAGCCCCTCTCCTGGGCTTCTGATCTCTTGGCTCCCCTTCTGCGACTGCTGTGAGCTGGTTTTGGTCGCTCATTAGCAGAGGCCAGGCAGCAGGCTCAGTCCATGGGCTTGTGCCTCCAAGGGCCCGTGGCAGGGGATGCTGCCAGCATCTGGGCTGCCTGAGTCCTCTCTCCTGGGTCCCCAGTAGTTTTAAGAAAGTCTTGGTGAAGGCATGAAGTTAAAAGCTAATTAGCTGCCCAGGGAAGGAGGGAATTTGGCTGCCAAACAAAGAAGAGCTGTCTGCTGTCGGATGCAGCCCAAGATTTCTCAAAGGGTCAAAAAAGGTGCCACTTTATTCCCACATGCGTGCCTGTGGATGTGGGCTTTAACTCCTCAGTGGCTCCTGGCAACCCTGGCCAAGGCAGGAGAGGTCACTTTGGTCCAGCTCAGACCAGCCCTCGCTGTTCGCCTGGAGCACTCACTCAAACCTAACTTTCAGTCTACTTGAAAGACCTGTGGCAATTACTCACAAAAGAAAGTGAAAAGGAGAGCTCAAGACGCAAGGAGCATCCTGCCTGGTGAGTCACCAACGTGGGCTGCAAACGGGTCATACCGTGTGACATGAAACCGTGGCTTAAAAGAGATTGGGAGGTAAGAAAAAGGAGATAAATGGGTGCTTTAAGAAAAAGTAGGTGGGCCAAGAGGGTGCCTGCAGATTAAAAGGCACTTGTTGGCACTAACAGTCTCAGAAAACCAGGTTTAATATTCAGAAAGATCTTAATTTAATGAATCGAGAACAAACCCCTCCATTACCATTTTTATTTCTTTTGGATTTTTGCTTCATAATTTTCTGGAAAATGTGAATTAATTTTCATTTTTTGCCTGGTGCCACCTCTCACATACCTGCACTTTAAAGGGAACCTGTCAGGACCGTGTTTATCTTTCCCATGCAGATCTTGATGAACTGGTCACACTGTGAGAATTTTATCTTTTAAAAAAGAAAAACAAACAAAAGCAAAACAAAACAAACACCAGGAAAGGATACACACCTGCATTTTACAATTTTCAGAAAATGTTAAAGTACTGAAACTGAGATGCATCACAACTGGTCAGGCGTTTTTCAGAGTCTAGTAAAATCAACCCTTATGACATCAGTGAATTACATTACAAAAATGGGGAAAATAAATAGCCTTCAGTGTTAATACAATCATTAACAGCAGAGGTATATCAAATTAAATATGGCCTGGGCTTAACAGTCTTCTTCCTTCTGTATCCTTTTAGTTTATGATCTTCTTATTTTCCTTTTAATATAGCTCCTTCCTGAATTTCCTTTACTGCATGAAAATGTTGAAAATGTGCCACCTTCTGTTCTTTTCAGCTATTGCACAGTCCCAAGAAAACTTCCAGCCGCTGGAAACCTCGGTAAAATGAGTGCACATCTGTGCACAGATACATGTAGGCACACGCACTTACACGTAAACCTGTGTTTTAACATACGCACACATCTCTTAAACCCCTGTGAACTATCAAAATCTTTTTATTCACAGGCTTTTCTTCAGTTACACAACTTGCACTCAAGCTTTTACAATAAATGTCCTCACTAAAAAGTTTCCAAGGAAACCAGAAATTAGGCCAACTCCAACCGCTGTCACTGGAAAGCAACCGGGGAGGAGAAAGGTGAACCACAGGGGGCATTTCTTACACCACTACCCCTCCACAAACTTATCCCGATATCTTAGTCTTCTGTTATCCCAAATAAAGCACAACAATATGGGTATGAGCAGATTCCTCTGCATATATTTTCCTACCTGTATTTCCTCTTGCCATTGAAGGAGTACTATAACTGCAGATAAACTCGGACTTTGGCATGATTTGTCTGGCTCTCCAAACTCTGAGGTACAAGAAATGCTTTATTTTCTCTTCTCTGAACACTAACAAGCACGATGCTTCTTTCTAAGAAGCAAGGACTGTGTTCAGGGGTCTTAGCTTCCTTTCAATGAGGACTTTGCAGTGGAAGACTATGTAAGCAGGAGATATTTCTGTGTTAGGTAGTAGGGAAGAAGAGTAGTAGATATAAGTGAGGGTAGGGGGATGTACATAGCCACAGAATGTTTGTGGGCTGCCTTTGCAGGCAGATAAGGATGCGGTCAGGGTACATCTCTTAGGGCTGCAGGAAAGGAATGTCTTATTCTTTATCTGCATTTGCATGAGGACTGTTTTCCCAAGTTCATAGCTTCATTCTTCTGTACCTTATACACATTATCTTGTTTTTATACGGTCTTGGACAGCTCTGTGTAGGGGATCCTGCCTGTCTGACTCCTTAGAGAGGGCACTTTCAGATATCTGAATTGCAGATAAGTTTGTTTATTTCTTAAAAGCACTGTAAATACAATTAAGTCAGCCTTTATTTCTACTATAACCTCCATGGTAGAAGGGCTACCTGCAGACTGTAAAGAGGAATGAGTAATAAGAATAAAATAAATATCTTTAGAAGGTGTGTTTTTCCTCTGTGTTTTTTAACGTCAGAGACACGTGTTATCACAGAGGAGACAAAGACCCTCCCTGCCTATTCCCATGTGCCAGAAAGGTGTTATCATTCCTAAGTAGCTGGCCTTATATCACAGTATCTCAAGGCACTTTAATTCCTATTAGAAGTACAGTTAGCCCTCTGTCTACCATGAAATATGGGGAACTTAAAAATGATTTAACAATCTTTCCCCCTCCCTTCTAGTCATAAGTGGAATTTAGCTGGAACGGAGAATAGGGGCCCCACATTTTCAAGGCGTCTGTTTTCCCAGATAAGCTTGACTTGCAGGGAGTGGGAAGAGAAAAGTGTGTTGCAGTAAATCAGGAAGTCCATAAGGCATGGAGTGGGGTCAGGCTTCTGACTGCAATAGTCACTTCAGAAAGGACACAAATGAGATGAGCCTTGCTCTTGGTAATAAACTGTGGTGGTCAGCACAAAACATTTCGTCTGGCCTTCCAGTGTTAGTGCCATGAGGCTGATGCAGCTGGGTCAAGCAAGGTGCTCATGACTAGCTCTGAACAGTTCCACCAACTGAGAATGCACTGACTTTTATAAAAACTTACCCTTAAAGTATGGCTTGAACACCACTGCCTTTGCTAAGCAGTAGTTTAAAGAGCTGGATAGAAAAATGGACTTGTATCTATATCAGTTGTTTTTGGAGATGGACGAGTAAAGGCTGTGATGACAAGAGGTGAGAGGCTCTCAGTATCCTGAAGCGGATCCCACCAGAGATGTCTCAGACAATAACGTGTGTTTTATTCTAAGTCATCTGGGATATGTTCTTTTGTATACACAAGTGTTTAAGCACTCTTTAGAGCAGACTGTGTTAGGTCCTTCCACTAGGATTACCCAAATTACTTTTTAAAACCTACCAGCTGTATTGATTGTTGTGGAGCTCAGGCACACAGCTCACGTATGAACAGCCTGCTCTGTGGAGAACCACCCAGTGCATGTCAATCCGGAGCTGACTCCTCATTACTCCTAGTACCTGCTACGGAAAGCAGAAGGGGATCTCAGAAAGCAGGCCTGGGCAACTTCACAGCTCTTCATGAAAGCTTTAGTCCGTGGTGGAGAGCACAGCTGCCCACTGGATGGCACCAGGACCCTGTACATACATCGCTGCTTGCGCTCTTCCCTTAAATGTCCCTGACTCTGTGCCATCACGAGGCTAAGTGATGCTTTACAAACAGACACAGAGAGACCCTGGAAGCAAAAAGATAAGTAGAAATTTTAGATATGAAAGCTGTGACTGAAGATGCAGAATGCTGTCATGGATAATATTTGCAAAGGGGGATGTGATCTGTTATGCCCATGCAGCAGTGTTACTGAGATGGGAATATTCTGCAGAGTACTTAGGGTCGTAGCAACACTGAGTGTGGCTGTGCCAGATATATTAAAGCTCCAATAGGAGCTGGAGTCAAAGGCAGCCGAGTGGGATGTTAAAATTGACATTGCCAACACATTTTCTTCAATGCCTTTGGCAGCAGAGTGCAGGCCATGGTTTGCTTTCATGTGGAGGGGGTGTCCAGTACACCTGGAATCAACTGCCCCAGGGGCTGAAGCACAGTCCTACCTGTTGGCATGGACTAATCCAAACTGTGCTGGGACAAAGTGATGACCCTGAACATCTACAATACATTGATGAAATCATCATGTGGGGCAACCAGGCAGAAGAAATGTATCAGAAGGGAAAAAGAGTATTTCAGAGTCTTCTGAAATCTGGTTTTGCCATAAGGAAAAACAAGGTTGAGGCACCTGCACAGGAAATTCAGTTCTCAGAAATAAAGCAGCAGGATGGATATCACCATCTTCGTATGGATGTGATCAACAAGACAGCAACTATGTCTCTATCAGCTAACAAAAAAGAAACACAAGCTTTCCTAAGCCTTGTGGAATTCTGGAGAATGCATATTACAGGTTATTTCCAGGATGTAGCATAAGTTGTAGAGTGTTGATAAGAAGGGATTTCAGTAATGAGACTAAAATACAATGAGACTGTGAGAACATATATAAATGAATTAAATTATCTGAGACCTGAGCATGGTACAAATGGTATGGAATAAAGGGCGGAGATTGTATCGGGTGTGGCTGGCATGGAGTTCACTTTCCCCAGAGCAGCCCTCAAAGTGCTGGACGTTGTATTTGTCAGTAAAAATGGTGCTGATAACACACCAGTGTTTTAGCTACTGCTGAGCAGTGCTCCCAGAGCATTAAGGCCATCTCTCCAAAACACCCTCACCCCAAAAAGCCAAGAGGCTGGGGTTGAGCAAGACCTTGGGAGGGGACATAGACAGGACAGCTAAATCCAAGCTGACCAAAGGGATATTCCATATCATATGACATCTGCTCAGCAATGAAAACTAAGAGAAGGGAGGGGGGCATTGGTCATGAAGGTGTTTGTCTTCCAGAGCAACTGCTACGCATACTGAGGCCCTACGTCCCAGGTAGTGGCTGGACATCGTCTGCTGATGGGAAGTAGAGAATAAACCTTTTTGTTTTCCTCTGCTTCTGCACACACCCTTTGCTTTTTCGTTATTAAACTGCCTTTATCTCATCCCAAGAGTTCTTTTTTGTCCTATTTTCTTGTCCCCCTGTCCTGCTGAGGAGGTGAGTGACAGAATAGCTGTGTGGGTACCTGGCATTCAGGTGCGAGGTCAACCCACATATGGCTCCAGGGAGACCACATTCCAACCTTTCAGCACTTAAATGGGGCTTACAGAACAGATAGGGACAAACTTTTTAGCAGGCCCTGTTGCGATAGGAAAAGGAGTTATGGCTTTAAACTAAAAGAGGGAGATTTAGACTAGATATAAGGAAGATATTTTTTACAATGAGGGTGGTGAAACACTGGCACAGGTTGCCCAGAGAGGTGGTAAATGCCCCATCCCCGACTCTGACGAGGGAGCACTGAGGAGTGGGAAGCCGTGGACCAGCTGCAAAACCAAGTGGAGAAATGCTTGGAGAAATGTTCCCCTGGGGCCAGAGTCCCAGCAGGATCCCGTGGGCAGCCCTGCAAACTGCAGCCGGGTCATCCTTCCTCTGCTTACACCCTGCCCCGGTGATCATCAACATGCCCAGTCTCAAATCCGTCTGTCCAACTGGGAAAACTCTGGAAGAGGGAGTAGGAGCCCAGGGCCTGGGGGAAGGATGGCAGCTGTGGGGTGTGACAAAGCAGCTGGCTGTCCTCAGTGCCACCGGGGACTGGCACCACACCCTCAGAAGAACGGGAATTAAAACCAAAATGGATGGGAGTTGGGTTATTTTTTTTTTTTTCCTTTGTAGGAGTCGTCACTTGGTGTTTTTCCTGCGGTTGCAAGGCATAGAAATCGGTGTGTTTTAAGCAAAAAACCCCAGCATTTTCCTGCAGAGCTGCAAGGGGCCTCGGGGTGCTGGGAGGCAGGTGCTGGCAGAAGGGTGCTGCGGGCGGAGGGACGGGCAGGCAGAGCCCCGTCCTGGCACCCCTCCGACCCGCTGCGGGGGGGCTCGTTGAAAAGGGCAGCACTAAGGCCCCTTGACCGTGTGGGGATCCCCTCCTTGTCCCTCCCCTGCGCTTCAGTGTCGCTCCTTGCTGCAGGCACGGGAAGGTGTTTCCAGGACATCGGGCGGCCTGGGGACACGCAGAAAAGGGAATTGCTTGTGACAGAGCAGAGGACTCGGCTTGCCGCTGGGAACACGTAGGACAGATGGGGAGAGGAAAGCGCTGCGCTGCTCTTCGCTGGGAGAGGACCTGCCTTGGGTGGCACGGCCACTTCCCGGGGAGCTGCACAGCAGCGAGGGGCTCGTGGGAAGAGGCTGGTTGCCCTCGGGCAGAGGTGTTCGGGTACATGGGGTGACTGGGGAGCGCTCCTTTACCCTGGTAGTAAATTTGTAGTTCAGTTCTCTCTGGCAAACAGGGGCTGTGAGATGTCAGGAAGAGCTCCTTGAGCTGCTCCAGAGGCCAGGGCAGAGACTCCCCTTGCCCCGGGGCCAGTGCAGAGTGGGCACATGGGGACAGGAGGCACCAGGGCAGGCAGAGGCAGGTTAGAGACAGCCCCAGTGGTCCTGGCAGTGGCCGTCACTGCCTGTCCCCCATGGCTTTCTTTTGACAACTGGCTGCACCAGTGGCTCATGTGCTGTGTGTTTTTCCCGTACCTTTTTGAGCTGCGCTCTGCTTTCACCTTAAACCCTGTCTCTTGTGTCCTCCACGAGTGCCGTAGCTCTCCAGCACCTTAATCCACCACCTCTTGCGTCATTGTCCCATCCTGCCATGTTTGGGACCTGCTGATGTCCTGGGGGACCCTCACTCGTGCAGCTGTGGTGTTGGCAGAGCAGCGAGCTCTCGGTGAGCTCCTGCTTTCCCCGGGCAGACGGATCCACCCGGAGCCCAAATAAATGCGTGAAATGCAGAGGAAACACCGATGCTTGCAGAGCCCAGGGAAAAACCCAGGATCTCTTCTGCCCCTGCAAAGGGCTGACCGAGGGCCATGCACAAAAGCCAGGAGCCTGCCTGAGCCCCTGCTTGTGGAGGTAAAATTGGCATCTGATTTATATTTTTTTTTCCTTAAATTTGCCTTCTCCTGCAGCCCTGTTCTCTTCTCGGCCAAGAGGGGCTGTCGCTGAGGACTGCTTGGCCACCCAGGCAGTCGGGGTGCTCGCCTTGCCACTCACTGTGCTTTTCTCTGGCCTCACCATGCTCTTTTCTCCTCCTCACCCATTTCAGCAGAGCCGTTGCAGCCCTGCCTGTTTTCAGGCTGGGTCATGTCAGCCTCACCAGTGCTGCGGGGGCAAAACCACCCCCTCGTCAGGGATGGCCACAGAGCACCTTGGCTTTTTTCACAGTTCCCCAGGAACTCAGAGGGGTCTAAAATCCTCTCGGCATCTCTGCTTTCCCAGGAGAGCCCCCGGCATCAATCTGTTCCTCCCCCCTGCCTTTAGTTCAGGCGGCTGGCAGAGTTAAATGGCATCTGGCTCGGAGGTGCCCAGGTTAACAGGCAGGCCAGGCTGCTGTTTTTACTGAGCTGCATTTACTGAGCGGCGTCCCAGCGTCAGTGCTGGTTATATGTTTCCTTCCAGAAGGGATGGTTTGGGGTTGGTCTGGTCCCAGTGGACAGGGAGTTCCCCCAGACACAGCTGTGCGTGGCTGGGTAGACCTGGTGACAATGTGCCGGAGATGCCGGCCGGCTGGCTGGCACCTCACGCGTGCCCCGTGCTCTGCAGCCACGCGGTGCCAGGCTGTGCATGGTCATAAATCAGCTTGCAGAGCTCACCTCTGTCTGCTTTTCCCGAGCAAACGTGTCCTGCGGAGGGAGGAGGCAGAGACCGGGCAGCAGCTGGCAGGTGGTACCACGTGCTGGTGTGTGGGCTGCCGAGGGCGGCTGGCACTGGCGTCCCTGCCCTTTCCCGGGGAGAGCGGTCGGCACAGCTCATCGGGATGCAGGGGCCATGCTGAGTCCCGCTGCGATGCCCTGCACTCGCTTTCCTCCCTCTCCTGGGACTTCCTTCCCTAGCGAGAGCAGTTTAAAGCACACCTCAGCACCCCGTGGTTTGCTGTCCCTCCAGCAATAAGGGACGGGGAGGCATTTTGTCACTCCTGTGGGCACAAGCCTCTCGGTTCTTTCCTAACCCAGGACAAAAATACTCACAGCACACCCCAGCTTCTCTACAACATCGTTGATATTTTTAGCCTTCCCAGCTGATAGGGGGTGAGGAGCTTTTGTACTGGCTGTAGTTAGAAAATGCGCCGCCTCCTTACCTTGACAGTCACGGGCTTTGTCTCAGCGTTTCCCTTCCCGTCCGTCCTGGTGCTCCCTGATGTCTCCCCGCTCGTCACGGAGCGTGCGGGATGGAGCCTGCTGGGAGCGGTGCTTGCAGGGCTGTGAGGTGGTCGGATGTGGGTGCTCCCGGGGGACGATGGCCCTCTTGGCAGGCGGCAGCGCCCCAGTAGCTCCTCACACACAGGGAGCCTGCGATGACGAGGAAAGCCTGGGGGAAAACACTGATCCCGTGGCTCAAAGAAACCAAGCCCCTGATGTCCCCGCTTGCGCATGGGCCAGTTGTGGGCCAGCCACGTGCAAACACTGTCCCCTGGGGGTGTGGTGTTTGTCACCCAGCTGTCGCGGGGCCAAGGCAGACACAGGCTGCACTGGTGCACTGACTGGGGGGCTCAGCGCCTGGCACTGCCACCCCTCAGTCCCCCCTGACGCTTCTCCCTCCTCTCCCCCCTGCAGCGCTCTGCCTGGTGCTGGGCTGCATGATCTTTCCCGACGGCTGGGATGCAGAGACCATACGGGACATGTGCGGGGAGAAGACAGGGAAGTACTCCCTGGGCGACTGCTCCGTGCGCTGGGCTTACATCCTGGCCATCATCGGCATCCTCAACGCCCTCATCCTTTCCTTCCTGGCCTTCGTCCTCGGCAACCGGCAAAACGACCTGCTGCACGAGGAGCTCAAGACAGAGAGCAAAGGTGAGCGCCGTGCTGCCGGGGGGCCCCACGCCATGGCCCCGGGGGGTGGGGGAGGTCCCAGGTGGGAAAAGGGTCCCATGGGCTTAACTGCCACCTGCACAGTGGGGGGGCAGGGTGGGAGTGGGCTGCCGAGCCCCTGCCCTGCCTGACGCACTCTCTTCTGTTTCCACAGATTTTGTCGGCACTGCGGTAAGTCCTGAGTGTCACTGTCCCCCAACTCTGACTGTGTGGCGTGTCGGGGTGTGACTGTGCTGGGTGGCCCCTCATGGGATGGGATGAGATGGGGGGACCCTGGCTGTGCGGGGCAGTGGGGAACGGAGGCAGCAGGGATGGGGAGCAGTAGGGATGGGGACAGGCATGTGCGTGGCACATGCTGGTGGCACGATGGCGCAGTGAGGCCTGCCCAACACCATCCCCGACCCGCTGTGCTCTCCCCGCAGAGGATATAAGGCCGAGCGCCCGCAGCAGGACCCTCTCCCCGCGGCCGGCAGCCTGGGCGCTCCCTCCCCGTCCTGCCCTTCGTCTGCTGCCAGCGGGCCCCGCCGCCCGTGCCGGGGACGTGCCAGCCGCCCGCCGCATCCACGGTCACCTCCATGTCCACGCCGGCACCGCCATCCCACGCACCCCGCCAGCTCCACACCCCCCACCGCCCGCGGGCCGCCGCCAGGGGAGGATGCCCCAAACCCGCTTTGGTTGAGAACAGCGTCCAACTGCGGTTTTTGCTTCGAGGAAAAAACAGTCTCAAGAGTTTTTAACAGATTTCTACATCCCCAGGACTCCTGACCCGCAGAATCCCACCTGAACGCGCCCCCCCAGTGACACCCCGCGCCGGCTCCTCCGGGCCCCGGCCCCTCTCCCCGCTCCCATTTTGTACAGCTCCGTGATCCTGTCTCCACAGCTGGGGGACCCAGCGGCCAGGACGGGGCCCAACCCCTACTTTTACGTGTAAATTCATATTCTCTAAACAGGGTAAAGTGACTCGAGCCCCCTCGCCCCCACCCCGGGAGCCCGGCCCCCAGGACGTGGTGTTTCCCGGCGGCACACGGCTGGGGACCGCGGGGGTCTCGCTGCCACCGGCCACTGGGACACCCGACTCGCTGCCGCTGAATGTAAGCCCTGGTAAGTGGGAGCAGCTGAACATGCAAAACCCTCCCCGGGTGGGCACAGGAGGACCCTCCCCCGCCAGCCCCCTCCCCGAGCCAGCCGCGGGCTGTTGCCAAACGCCTTCCCTTCCCATCCCCATACGGTGCTTTATCTCCACTGGTGACGGCAAGGCTCTCCCTGCCACACGGCGTGGCTGTGGGCAGGGGGGACGACCCAGGCATTCCTGTGCCCACCCCGGCGTCCTGGCCCTGTCCCCTGCCCGCACCTCGCTGGCACACGGCGATGGCCCGGGGCAGCTCTGAGCCTCCGAGAAGCCTCCGAGCACGACCCAGCCTCAGTCACACACACGCAGCACCCAAGGGCCGGCACCGACACCCCCGGCACGGGCTCTGCTGGCCAGGCCGGTGTGTGTGGGCTTCCCCGGGTCCCGGCCGTGGGGGGGCTCAGGTGGCCACAGCCCTTGCAATGCAATAAAGTCCTCAGCACTGGCCGCGTCTCAGTGCGAGTAGCCGGGGGGCTGTTTGCAGGGGGGCCCCGGCAGGGCTGGCCCCAGGCG
Source organism: Xenus cinereus (assembly GCA_025774025.1). Taxonomy (NCBI): domain Eukaryota; kingdom Metazoa; phylum Chordata; class Aves; order Charadriiformes; family Scolopacidae; genus Xenus; species Xenus cinereus. Next base: position 183,915,598 of record JAOXJK010000001.1, on the reverse strand, counting down.
CTGGGCAAAGCCCGGGAGCAGAGCAGGATGGTGGCCCCAGGATGGGCAGCCCTGGGCGGAGGAGCCGCCGCTGCCCCATCCGCAGGTACCCAGGCAGGGCCACCAGGCGTGGAGGGCGCTGGGGGACGGCAATGAAGGGCTCTGCAGGAACCACCACCCAGCCCGGGGCGGGGGGCTGGCGGGAGCCGGTAAGTGGTGCCCTGAGGTGAGGGACGAGGGACGGAACCCAGCCGAAACACCCACCGGCAGCCAAAGTCACCTGGGGATGGCACCGGTGCTCCTTCTGCCAACGGCCGCTGCCAGCCACGACCCCGGCGGTGCCACCGTCCCTCCGGCAGCCCCCGCATCCTCCCCGGCCGGCAGGAGCCCCCTGCACCCCGCAGCGCCCGGGTCTTGCCAGCTTGTGAGTGCTGCTGCTGCTGCCGCCGGCTGAATTGGGAAAACAAACGAAGAAAAAAAAAAAAAAAATCAGTGGAGAAAGGAATACAGTAGCTGTAATATATCTGTATTTTAGTACAAAGTTTGATACAGTGTTTCACAAAACCTTATTGAAAAATATAATTCAAACCAGACGAGCTCGGAGCCCTGTGGTGTGGTGGTGGTGGGGGGACTGGGATGGGCTTCTCTGGGCACAGCTAAAGATGAGATGGTTTGCGAGGAGGATGTGGAAGGAGCCTGCGTGGGCACCGGCCGTGGCACGGCTACAGGGGGTGGGGAAGGGG
>JAOXJK010000001.1:183887181-183902746 GCA_025774025.1 Xenus cinereus | reverse complement strand
CAACCTGCTCTAGTGGGAGGTGTCCCTGCCCATGGCAGGGGGGTTGGAACTAGGTGATCTTTAAGGTCCCTTCCAACCCAAACCATTTTATGATCCTATGGTTAAGATACAGCTCTTCATATAGTGCTCTGATTTTGGTGGGTAAAAGACACTTGAAAAAAAGAGGGCAAGAATGATGATCATTTTAAAGGTCATGAAATTAATTACCAAGAAGCACCAGAGCTTTCATGAGGAAAGTAATAATAAACCATGACATAAAGCTAAAATCCCAACCAGTTTCACCTCCGACTCAGCCCTTCCCAGACCTGTGGTCCTACCTTCCGTGGTCTCTCATCACCAGCATTTCATGAACAGTGACATCTGAATGAAGATGAGCTACTTGGTTATACAATGAATGGTTATGGTTATACAGGAAATTGATATGTCCTGACATATTGAAGCATAAGCTGGCACAATGTAGGGGCTAGTCCATGAAGATACATGACTTTGTAGTATCAAATATGTATTTATGAATATCTGTTCATTGTCTCTTAATGCATGGCCTGGTTTTATTTCCAGAAAGTGGAGTTTATAAAATTTTCTCAAAGGGAAAACCAGGCTATAAATAGCATTGGCAGTCCCTGGGACATGTTGCAGGTTTTTTCTCTCCTATCTATAGGGACTGATCTTTTGTGGGGCCTAAATGGGATGGTTTAGAATTTGGGCATCAGTCACAAAGAAACTGTCTTCTTTTAACCTCTACTCTGACTAAAAAGGGGGATGGACCAGGTGATCTTCACAAGCCCCAGGTTCAACTACGCTGTGAGACTCTGGTTTTTGTTTTTTTTTTTTAAAATTAGTATTGGTTGGACATTCTTGTGTTCTACAAAAATCAGCCTACATACTGGACGATCTCTTTCTATGTTGTTTTAGATTTCTTATTACTGCCCCAAATGTGGTGCATTTGGGCACACATGAGACAATAACAGTTCAAGTCCATGGAGCCCAGAGCCCTGTGCAAGTTACTGCATACTTCAAAGATGAGATAAATAATCAGCTCCTATCAGAGAGGACCATCTTTAACCTTAATGAAAATAACAACTACCAAGAGATGAAAAAAGTAATGGTGAGTCTAGCATCATACGGATGTTAATGTTTTCATCTGGTGATAAAAAACACATAATCTGTACTAGGAATATGTTGGAACAGAGACAACTTTGATCCCTAGAGACAGATGACAAAACACCAACACAGTGACAGCAGTACCCTATTCACCCAACCAGCTAATAAAGCATTGTCTAATATAATATCAGTGGTGATTGTGAGTGCTCTTTTGTGCCCAACAAGCAAGCTCAAAGTTTTATCACATGGTGACGAAAGATCTCTTAATCAATGTACATCAGCAATGAAATTAAGTTTAAAAACCTTTAATTGTTTTACTGCTGTTTGTTGTTCTGCATCACTTAAGCTAAAACTGCATTCATGCCTTTGGCATACCAGCCATTTTTATAAAATAGGAGAAACCTTTAAAAATGTGCAATCTCTGCATCCTATAAGTTGATTAATTCTTCTTTACATCCTGCTTTGCATTATTTGCTTCTGACATGATTCTTTGTAGTCTTCAGCATTTAGTTCAGAACCAGGGCTACTTGGCTGGAAAACAGCACACATCAAGACTCAGTTTAGCTCTGATGGATTACTCCCAAAGCTAAAAGCTGAGCTTTCAGATCAGGTTCCTCTTGAGCATGATGATTAGAAACATCATATTAACCTGTGTGAGGTAAAGCTCTAATCTCATAGCCAAGATTTTAGCAAGTGAAGGATTACAGGTTGCTGCTACAGCTACCGAATGGCATGACAACTGGAGTTTAAGATGGATATCGACTAAAGAAAAATCACTGGGCTTGAGTTATTGCCATTGAACAGAAGAATGTGTATTTCTGTGGTGGGAAATGGGGGATTAGATAGCATTTCTAGTTAAAGAGAAATACTCACCCAGTAAGAAAGCTCTAACAAATGATAAGAAAGATATAATTGAATATCTTCTGTTTGATGGTGCTAATAAAATTATTTAAGCACTTCAGCTCTTTTTGGTTCTCAGCTGTGTGTCTCCAAAGATACCGGGTTCATATCTGACTCTCTGGGGTTTTTCCTTTTGTCCTCTTCAGGTCAAGCCAGGGACTCGGCAACAGGATCTGTTCAAGAGGAATAACCAGCCTTATGTTGTGCTAGTCACCGAGAGCAGGGACCTTTATGGGAACACCGTTCAAACCACCCGCATCCTTGTGTCTTCCAAGAAAGGCTACATATTTATTCAGACAGATAAGCCTATATACACACCAAGTTCCAAAGGTTAAAATACAAATGCTGCATTTCAGATGTTGAATATAGGTGTTACAAGGGCATGATTAGAAAAAATCATAATTACTTGATCCTTGCTAATGTAAATCCCTCTTGTTTAGCCCCAGCTACCTCTGTGTTTACCAGCCAGTCCAGATTTTAAACTCGCTTTCTGCAGCCAGGGCTTCTGCAGGGTCTGCACCTCACATTGCAGCAACACATGTGGAAATGACACTAGAGTCAAAAAGTCATTCTTTCTTCTAGCAAGAGCCAGACAAAATCTGTTCCTTTTTGTTCAAAAAGCTTACCAACGACATTCCTTTGGAAAACAAAATTATAAGAAACCTGCAAAAAAACATTTTATTACTTCTGCTTGCAACACCAGCAATAAATATCCTTTTCACTTTAGGACCACAACTGTTTTGTTACTTAACAATTTAATTAAGTAACAAGAAAGGGAAATCTAAATAATTCTTGAGTTTGGTTGCAGGCCTTGACTGCAGAAAGAATACAAAAGTGAGTGAAGCTCCCTGAAGATTTTTCAGAATTTGTTTCAAAAAAATATTTGGTCAGTCGAGTAACATGCAAAGCCTGTGGAAGAATGCAATTTTATTTATTTTTTTATTTTTAATTTCTCAGGCTTCTTTTCATTAAAAGAAATGGTTTATCCTAAATTCAGTAACTCAATCTAGAGCTTGTAATAATTACTATCTAGAAAGGTGAGAAATAACTATGTGAACACATTTATTCTTCTCTTAAACAGTAAAATACAGGATCTTCATTCTGGACAATGCTATGAGGCCAGCAGATGACACAGTTACAGTTGCTGTGCTAGTAAGTACACAAAAAATACTGCTAATGAGTGCTTCTTCAGTGCAGGAACTATAAAAACTTCCACAAAAGATCCAAGAGTAAAACTATAGCTATGACTTCTCTCCAGAAATCAATATTTACAGATTGTGAGGTATGCCTAGTCATTTTTGGCCAAAATCAGGAGGATGAAGGGAAAAGTAACTTGTTAATATTAAAGTAGGAAAGTAAGCAGAGCAAAAATGTTCTTCCTTACGACTGGTGTATGAACTAGAGCTTTTGGATGTAATGTTTGACACGTGATACGTAACTTTGTGGTTTTTTTCTCTCTCTCAACAGAATTCAAAAGGAATGGTAGTTAAAAAGTCAGACCGGAAAATAAATACAGCCTTCAGTGAAAACTTTGAAATACCTGATGTTGCTGAGTACGTTACTGCTGTGCCTTGTGCATTAAAACAGTTCACAGGTCAAAATGCCTCTTGCAGCCGAACTATCTTCAAGCTAAAAAGAGTCCTGCCCTTCCCTTCCTCCTGCTCTGTTCCTCTGATTTCCTCTCTTCTCTTTTCTTCTTACTGTGTACTGTCTGCTTTATTTAGAACAGCAGGGGGACACAAAGTGTACTAAAGCCAGCTGTTTTGCTTTGATTACACCTGAGAAGCATCACAGCACACTGTCAGCATGTGACAGCAGGGAACCATGCGTGGTTGCTCTGGAACCAGCTCTGGAGCCTCCTGCCATGCCAGGGTCTACACCCAAGCTGGTCACCCCACAATCCCCTCTCTGACACTGGAGAAGGTCACCTGTCTGGGCTGTGATTCGTCTTACCTGTTTTAGATGCCTGTGTCAGGATGATATATACCATTCCTCAGCACTGTCTGCTTCTCTCTGTTGGCTGTAGAGGAGACACAGGGGACCTACACAGATGGAAGACCTCACAGTATAATGTCTAAGGCAAGGAGGACTAACCCCACCTCTTATTAGTCATCCAGATGCATCCCTCTTACCTATTGAAGTACTTAGATACTTAAGATTTTTAACTGCAGAATTGCTTTAATAACTATTCTATTCTATTCTAAAAATTGTCTCTCTCTCACCATGGAGCAGAGATTGAGCCTACAGTTAGTATCTTTCTGCCTTTATGTACCTCCCCTTGGAGACACAAGTCCAGAATCTAATGTTAATATGCTGCAACTAGCAACATTTATCCTGGTGAGGCACAACCTAGTAAACTCCTTACAAATCTGCTCAACTGTATGACAACATTCAGAACAGCGCTTCTGTAAGGGCTCAGTTTGCAAAGTGTAATTAATTACCTCTGATTTCAAACAGACAGGCTTTTACTTAATATTCAGTATTGCTAGATTGATTTTGACATCACAGTGAAAATAAGCTGTAGAAGATATATAGTGAGTTCTCTATTTCTGTGGGTTTTTCAAAGGCAGTGCATATTACATGTGGTTTGCAAATATGGTATCTTGTGGCATCTATGTGGTATCGGACCTCATAAAGTCTTTTTGAGTGTTTCCTAGGACATCTGGAAATAATTATCTGGTGATAATTTAAATATATTAGCATCATAGAACATCTGAGGAATCCTAATTAGCAATTTTCTGCTGAATCGGAACTTTAGGCTTGGAACTTGGAAAATCAAAGCCTGGTTTCATCAATACGAAATGTCCAATGTTTCTGCAGAATTTGAAGTTAAAAATTATGGTAAGAGAATATTTAATTTCCATTATAAATATATGAAGTCATCAATATGTGTTAAAAGACATACTGCAGTAATTAAACCTGGCTGTAGTTAGGTACTGAGGACAAGATTCATAGTGTTTCAGTGCCTCATTGCTACCTCTGATGCAGAGAAGAGCTGGTTTTGTGTGCCTTCCACTTACATTTGAAAAAAACCTTTATTTTTTTTACAGACTTAGTAACTTTAACATCTTTCACAAAATATTGGTTTTTTGGAAGGGCTCTCCTACTGCAGAAAAAAATGGAGATGAGATCCAATTTAAAATTATTGCAATTCTCGCTAAAGTTTTAATTAAAAACTAAAATGACAAAAAAAAAAGCTACCTATTTTCTCTCAGTAGAATTCAGTTTGGAAGTTGATAAGAGTTGTTCCTATACTCAGAGAATGTTTTTTAAAGAAAAGTAAGGGCACTGTGGAAAAAAGTAAAAATGTAGAAATTTAACAATTTGACGTAAAAATGGATTGATTTATTTGCAGTGAAATTATGCTTTCTTGTAAAATTTAGTGTGGGTTTGGTTTTTTTGTTTTTTTCTTAAAGGCCAAAGAAAACCCCAGGATTATATGAAAATCTTAGTTTGACAAAACTCTTTTGCCTTAGTTAGTGGATGTAATAGAATAGCGGAGTCTACTGTCCCTTCTGCAAACACCTACATCCAGGGGGAAACTACTCTGGCTATATCTACAGTAACAAATAATTTGGCTTTATAGGAGCAAATTGCAGAGTGACACAGCTGATGCTGAGGACCTCATGTCCACACTCAACCCATTTCAGGGTGGGTTTACTTCTGACTGCTTCTAGCCCAGGGCACTCAATGCCCGTTATCAATTGTGTGCTCAAAGACTGCTCCACTACTGTGAAGCAGAGTAAGGGAAGATGATCAGAAGATTTGCTTCAGGAGTGCACTGGTGATTCAAAGTAAAGCACTAATGCAACTGCATCCTCTCAGTGGGTGTTGCCAAGTGCCAGGAGTTCAAGGTATGTTTGAAACTCGCATGTTGTGACCTTTTGTTTGTTTTTTTTTTTTTTTTTTAATGCAGAACTTCCATCTTTTGAAGTCAAACTCATCCCACATCAGCCATACTACCACATTTGGAATGAAAAGTTTGAGTTTGATATTGAGGCAAAGTAAGTGTGCTCACAGGACGGATGGTTTAGAAGGCAGATAAGTAGATAATGAACTTTGCAGCTTCTTCTTCTCCATGTCATTAACAGTTAACCAGCTTCTGGCTTGACTTGAATTTGACTTTAGCATTTATACTCTGTTTCCACTACTGACTTGAGACATCAATGTAAAATGCTACCTGGATCCAAGTGATTGTAATCAAAATGAAACAAGGTTTTCTGAATATTTTAGTTTGCAGACACGTGCATTACTGCACAGTGGTACACACTGATCTGGATCAGACACAGCTACAAAGCTCTCAAACTGGCCAAACTACAAGGCAGGGCTCTATAGAGAGGGAATTACACCCAATCCCATATCAAATCAGGATGGCATCAAACATATTGTACCTTAGGAAGTCAGGCAGTGAAAATTTAACTCACCAAAATATTCTGAATGCTTTTGAAGAATCAGACTGAACCTGGATTGAGTATTTTGTGCTGTGTGGCTCTGTTGGTTTTGATCCAACACTGACAGGTCCATATCTACATTTGCTGTATGGTCTAAAATGGCTTATAAATATATACCAAGCCTTCTTGGCTGTTGAATTTTCAGGGTTCTTAAGAGTGGAAATACTAAACTACTGCCTGTTAGAAGAACGTTCTTCTTTATTTACCACTTAGCTGGAATCCAAAATGACTAGAAATACTTTGGCCACCTTGCACTTTGGGAAGATAGAGAGAGAAATTAGATAGTTCTCTGGAGACTTAGCGATGTATTTCCTTTTCACTGAAGTTATCACTCACGCAACTAGAGTTCATGACTTCAGCAGGACAGATTTTTATGAAGTTTGTAAGTCCAGGATCTACATGCCAGTCATTTAAGTGAAGTGGTTCAGTGTGGTGTTAATTCAGATGTTATAAATTTGATTAAAAGTTAGATTTTAAATCTATTTTAAAGATGACTCAGTGAAAAGAAAAAAAAAAAGAGTCATGGCATAAAAACGGTAACATTTTGATGAAAGAGCATGTGAAGTTCCTTCATGAAAAACAAAATATTAGAAATAGGCAAAACCAAACTTAATACTGCACTTGAACAGAAGTCTACATTTTCTGAAGTCAAAGAACATTTGCATGAAAAGTTAGATGTCTAAATTAGTGTCTCTATGTTGACTAAATTAGAACTTGATACATCTTTTTTATTAATTTTTTTTTCTGAAGAGGAATCAACCTAATGAAATGAGAACAGGCAGATGGAAGCAGCTGACCTTCTCTCATAGTTGGAAGAAATCTTTTCCGTTTCAAAGGAGTGAAGAGACTGACCACCTATTTGCTCTCATTTTATTTTCTTTGGTTTTGTGTATTCCTAATTTTTTTATATCTTTAAAGATCAGAAAATAATATTAGCAAATACTATCAAATTGAGTATGTATTTAGGATATTGCCAAACACACTAGATGGCTGATATGGAAGAAATATAGTACCTGAAATAAGGCACTCTGCACTATCTAAATAATACTGAAATAGTTATTCTGTTTATTTCTCTGTATCTAGACAAAAGCTCAGAATTATTTCACCAGAGAGTTGAACACACAGTATCAGCGAGTAATGTCAGATCTTCACTAAGAACAGCTCCTTAAAAAATAAGTCAGCACCTCATGGCTTTTTGAGGTTGATTCATCATGTTCCTCAAGGTTCTTTAACACAGAACCACAAATAGGATCACTCAGAGATATTGTAGCTAGTATTGATAAACATAGTGTTAAACACTGTGCAAATTTTCTGTACAGCAATCATACACAAGATAGTGAAAGTGAACTGTGTATATTTATTAAACAATCAGTATTTTTGACACCCAGTAAGGTTTGTTGTATCTATTCATTTTTAGTATTTTGATTATTAATTATTCACAATTATTTGTTAACAATATAAAAACATACAGGTGACAATGTTGGGTGTTGTGTTAACAGTGAGGTTAGTTTCTAATAACTTACTAAGTCTACAGAATAACATATAACTTTAGCAAGGTATTTAATTACACTTCCAAGGCCTCAGCCTCTGAGCCAGCGCTGCGCTCATTTAATTTCATTTAATCACACTGACACAAACAGGATGCAGTCACCAGAAGTGCTGTATGGACCTCAGCCCTATATCCGGGTGGAATATTGATTCAACCCTCCCTCAGTTCTACGGGGTTTTTTTTTGGTCTGAATTCATTCCTGGTCAGATTATACCCTGTTGGTCTTCTCCCTGCTGTCCTTGAGCTCTGCACTTTGACTGTGCTGATCCTTTCTTTCCCCACTGCACCTTGAGAGAGCAGACGGATCCCTGCATCAACCTTCGTTTGCTTGGCTGAACAAACTCAAGTCTTCTAACCTCCTCTTGAACACCTTCAATTCTTGGTTCTATTGAATAATTATTAGTTTTAATCATGATCATTTGATATTTTGATATGAACTGATATCAGATAACTGACTTCAATACTTTAATCCTTTCTAATATTTTCTCTTTATGTTATTGCAATACTGAATTTTGAGTTTGTGGACTGTGCAACTCCACTATCCATTAACATCATAATTATTTAAGAGGAAAAATGGGGTTGAATAACTCGATATTGTTCTTTTGTCAATTGAAAAATGTCCTAGTGGTGCTACACAGGCCTGCCTGACTTTCATCAAAATCAACATTTGGAATTCCTGATAATTGAACTTATTTCTCTGAACTGGCCATGCATGTAATGAATAGTTATTTGGTATATTGACTGTTGTTTCCAGCAGTTATTAGCTCTGTCATTTTAAGTAGTTTTCATAAGAGCTGCCTCTCAGTTAGCTACATTGCTACAGATCAGTGCTGCAGATCAGGTCAATTTGAAAGAAGCTTTACAGAACTGAGATGAAGCAGCAAAAGACACCACCATGGCCATGACAGGTCTCACGTAGTAGATTGCATGCTGTGCTGCAGGAGGATGCCATCTGCCAGGGTTTCCTTGATTAAGGAGCCTGCCAGGTGCAACAACATGCCCTATCCTCTGTCTCCATGACCTATATGGAGAGTTCGGGGGTGTTCTGGCCAGATACCTATCTGGCAAATCTTTCACTTACAAAAGGTCCCTATGCTATACTGACTAAATCCACAGCAGACACGTAGGGCAGAGGGTGTTTACTCTGTCTAATGCAGGTATTAAAATTTCAGCATGGTATGCTGAGACAGATATGATCTGTCTCTGGAGGTCTTTGGAGGTCCCAAATACTTCATATCTGTCCCTGAGAGGATTCTCTGGCCCCTCATTTTAAATGCTGTGCTCGTGAGGTGTCTCATACAAACTAAATAGACTGGATACCTCCCTTGGCCCTTGTGAAGGGGGTGAGTTGGGTGGGACCTCTCTGTGTAATTAAAGTTCTTATTAATTTGTTAAAAAAAATATTTGTTTAAATTACTCTGGGGTAAATTTTTTCAGATCATGTCTCCACATGTGATTCTGCCACTGTGATTTACTCCATATATTCCTCTGCGCTTGAAATCACCACTTTGTACACAGACCAGTAAAAGTCTTCATGTTTGAGTTATCAGTGAGTGAGACTATTTGTTTTCAAGCTATTAGTTACAGATAGGATGTCTACAGATAGACCAATTTTATTTAAGCATAAAATGATTAGTCTTCTTAATGCTTGCTTTTTATTAATGTAATGATCCATCTCATTTTTCTTCCTTCCAAAGACACTCTTATGGGAAAGGAGTTCAAGGTGTAGCGTATGTGCGATTTGGCATAATTGATGAAAATGAGAAAAAAGTGTTTATTTCAGGCCTGGAACAACAGCTACCAGTAAGTACTGAAGTTCAGTAGAATTACTCTGATTTATCCCAGGCGAGCGGAATATTGTCAGAAATTACTGAAATATAGATCCCTGTAATACTGTAGTCATGCTATAAGCAACAATTTTTTAATTCTAATACAACAAACCAGAAAAGGGTTGACACTTTTTTTTTTCCTCACTTATGTTTTAGATTCAGAATGGAAAAGGAAAAGTTACTTTAAATACACCACTTTTGGAAGAGAAATCAAGAAAGAGTATTTCTGCTCTGGAAGGGTTTCATTTATGTGTTGCTGTTACCACTGTAGAAATTGCAAGTGAGTAGTCTATGCCTTAGCTGATACAGCTGATACATATTTACATTGATCTTTCTCTGGTATAATTCTTTATGTGGGAAATTTTGTCCTACTGGCAAGCTTGCTTATGTTATAGTGCATGACATTCTCTTTCATCTGATCCCCTTCTGTTCACAAACTTAATCTTGGGTGGGATTCACTTATCTGAACACCAACGTCCAGTACCACTTTAAACGCCCTAGGTAGTCCTGTGTGGTCTTCCACTTTTGCTCCAGAAGTACTCAGGTCTCATGTAAGTACTCACCTCCAGGATCTGTCCCATATTAAACAATCCTGTGAGGACATCTAAGATAATCTAACTCCATCTGGAGTTGCACCAGACACCTGTATGAATGTGAATAAATTGCTCCTCTTGAGATCTTGTTTGAGCACTTGCCTCAGCCCTGTCTACTCCTTCCATACATACAAAGTTATTAGTTGGGCTAGGTATCCTAGCTTGCTTTGTACCTCAGCTGGCAAAGCTGTCAGTCTAAAAGTAAGGCGTATGTACCACAGCAACAGTGCAATGCCGAGGAGGATCTAGCCCTCGTGAATCCTGCTTGTCTTCTTATGCCTTCCCACAGTTTTATCAGACTGCGATACTTGGCATATGCAGAAGTATGATATAGTCCAAATAGCCTGGTCTTGCTGTTCATCTGGGATGTGAGCCAGGATCGTACCTATCCAGAAGGTTTTCAGTAACTGTTTGCCTTTGTTTTCCTAGAGGACAGATAATTATTTCCATAGTTCATTACAAGGGATTTGTGTACATATTAGCTCACAGCAGTGCTAAGCACATTGAGTAGGCTCCCAGATATCTTAGAGCTACCCACAAGTGAGCACTGCATTGACCTGGATGCAGGGGTTGGTGGGTTATTTGAGTTGCAGCAAGTGCTATTATTAGTCATACGAGGCTAAGGTGAGAGGTGCAACTTCAGAGCTGACCTCTGAAGTTGAATCTGTGATGAAGCTGACCTTTCCAACATGGGCAAGATTTTTCTTATTGTTCATAGGGATATTGATCCCTTTTATTTTAGATATCTGAAAGTAAGGTATCTAATCAGAGCTCAGGCACTTTGTATAGTCAGTCTAGAGAATGGATGGGTTAAATGGCACCCCAGAGGTTTCTGTTCCCATTGGTTGTAGAAGGAGTCTAGTTACTTTGTTTAGAATTACTAGAATTCTAAAGATTCTACATTTTAATTAGGATGCCTTAGAACCCTAAAATTAAGTCAAATGCATTACAGCTGTCCAGTTCTTTAGTATAATCTACTATAGGTACTTACATGCACTAAAGCTGTAGCATTTATTGCAAGAGCAAAAGAGGCTGAAAGACTTTCCATTACCACACCAGCACGATGGACATAAGACCTCATGGTGTGGCATGCTCTCTACCAGAGAGGCAGGCTGCCTCCACACTTGTGTACTTGCTGGGTTTGGTATTGATTATATGCAGGACAGGGCAAGGCTTTACTAACACTTCTCAACCTTGGAGAGTTAAAGTGGAAAATAAGGACATTGGAAGTATGTCTCTAAATGCACTTAGTTTAAAGCAAGCCATCTAACTGGGTTTTTTAGAAGTAATTATGTGCAGTGGTTTAACTAGAAGTTAACTAGAAGAATGAGTGGTATAATTAGAAGAATCTTAGATGGGAAGCAGATGCTCAAGATGTCTTGTAGGTGTAAAGTTGCAGAGGATGATATTAGGTAATATTAACTCTCACCAGCAACCAAACATGAAAAAAAAAACCCAACTTTTTTTCAGAAAATTAGAGATCTAAGGTAAAAGTTCCCCTCCTGATTATAAGTGACTCCTATGTTGGAATTTGATATAGCCTTCCCCCAGGAATGAAGCCCCAACAGCTTGGAAAGGGAGGTGGCTCCTGTGGCACCAGTGTGCTCTGTGTTTGCAGGTATCTTGTTCCAATCAATGTATTAGAAGGAAGTTTTTATGTTGTGAATAAAAAACCACTTCGCAGGGCTCCATTTCTGAGCTGTCAAGGGCCCACACTTGCCAGTGGCACCTCACTGGAGCACCACCCATGTCGCACTGGCCTGTCTCTGGTTGTGTCCCCCACCTGCCTGTACCCATCTCTTCCTCTTCTCAGGACTGAAGCTCTTTGGGGAGGGATCATATTTCATTTTTCTTTATATATGCTGCTAAAAATGCAGTTAATCTGGAGAACGGAAATGATGGATGTCATGGTAATAGGCAAGTACATAGTTATTGCTCCCATAGCAACACATAACGTTTGGTATTAACAGGTGGTGAGATGAGAGAAGAGGAACTCAGCAATGTGAAGTTTGTGAAATCTCCTTATGTTGTTGATCTGTCTAACACCAAAAAGTATTTTGTGCCTGGAGCCCCCTTCTCTGTTGTGGTATGTAGCATTTAGCTGACTGTGTCTGTTTGCCTCCATAGCAAGTGGTTTATATCTGCCCTGTTTATAAAATCTTTATCTAATCCATTGGGAGCTCTGTAGGACAAAGTCCTTCAGGAATAGGTCCAATACAGAGCTACTGTTTGTGTGTCTGGTTTGTCTCATTTCTGTTCACACAGAACCTGAGCAGGGAAACTGAAGCCACAAATTTGTTTTTTGTCTGTTCTGGAAGTCATCTGTGCGCTGTTGCACTACAAGATTTTATAAAACATGTAGCAGTCTTTTCCTCATTTCCATATCAAAACTTTAAAATATTACTGTTGTACCAAATTATTCCAGTATCAAATTCAAATTCTGAAAGCTAAAACAAGGCATTGTCTTTTTTTTTAAAAAAATGCATTTAAGTTTTCAAGTTTTTAAACTTCACACCTTTGAATTTTTCCACAAGTTTTCTACAAAGAGTTAAAGTTAGAAACTTACCTTATAATAGTTAAAGACAAATGTCTCTGGGATCAGATAAGATGTAATAGATGTTAAGTGAAAGTCTGAGGCAGGTCTTAATCTGTGTTCACAGGTTTTTAGCTTAGCTGGAGTCCAGACTGAGTTGATTTCTGCCCTCTTCTCTCAAAGCTCAAATTATCACACACTTATGTGTACAGTTTTGTACTTCTTGTCAGTTTGCAAAAAAATTGCTTCTTGTTTGTGGGCATTTTTTAAACCCAGGCATTGCCTTGAAGTAACAGAAAAATATTTTTTTCTAATAGGCATCTGTCACTCTGATTGATGGCTCTCCTGCTGCCTTTCTACCTGTCACTGCTACTGTTACCTTGCCTGGAAACCCCCCAATGAAGAAGACCGCGCATTCTAATAAAGATGGTCTAATCCCCTTTACTTTCAACATCCCTGCAAATGCTCAGATGCTTCAAATAATGGTAAAGGAAACCCAGACATCCATGTTTAAATATATATTACTGATGCTCATAAGACAATTACAAATGGCTGTGAGGATGATGAGTTTTCATTAAATTAGCACAGAGGGTGGAACATAATTTGTTACACCATCTGCACAGCTTTGACCAGGTTGTGTAAGATATCTTAGAGAGACCAGGGCCTGAGGGATGTCTCACTGAAGTGAAGGACAGTCTCGTACATCAGAGCTTTGGGAGTACATGCATTGGTGGAAGTGGTGGGGTTTTTTGTGGTTTGGATGTGCATTTTCCTGGCACGGAGGATGGGAATGGGACTGTAAGGAATACCAACATGAGAAGTGACAGAAAATGATGGGAAGAAAGTGAAGGAAAAACCCCAAGAAATGCAAAGAGTAGGCTACATCTGGACAGTTAGAGGGTTCAGTTATGTTCACAATATAAAATGGGAAAAAGCTGTCGAAGTTGATCCTGATCCAAAAAGGGCGAAGGCTGAAAAATATCAAGTTGCAAATACAGCAACAGAAAAAATAGGATGAGAGAATGAAGTAATTAAAATCATGGGTTTCGATGCCAGGCTCTGCTAAAGTGGTACTACCAGTCATTCATCTTATTTCCCAGCACTTTCTGAATAACCTGGCAAGATACAAATTAAGGGTCACTATATTGTATCCCGAGGCACACTTTACTCACTCTGTTCTTTTCTTCCCTGATAGGTAAAGGCTGAAGAGGGAAAAGAAAGATTAGAATCACCTGAAACCAGTATCAGAGCTGAAAGATACCAGTCTGCTTCCCCGAACTACCTCAGCATCAGCATCCCCCATACTGTTGTGGCACCTGGAGATACCTTACGCATCACCTTGAATGATATTCACCAGTCTGGCAGTGGAAACATTGGCTATTTCTATTACATGGTAAACAGAATAGTAGCATATTAGTATTTTCTTTTAGAAATTGTACAACTCAGAACTAATTACTAGTTACTAATACATGGGAAATCAGTGGAGGTCCAACAAAGGGCAGTTGGGATGGTCGGTGTCCTAGCACGCCTGACCTGCCAAGAGAGGCTGAGGGAACTGGGCTTGTTCAGTTTGGCGAAGAGGCTAAGAGTGAGTTAATAGCAACCTAAAATTTCTTGAAGAGGAATTACAGACGTAATGGAGACAAACTTTCCTAGTTGGTGCCACACAATATAACAAGGGACAAAGGTTACAAATTATGACTTGGAAGGTTCATTTTGGAAAAATCTTTTCACTAGTGGTGAATGTAGTACTGGAAGAGGTTCCCCAGAGAGTTTAGGGAATTGCCATCTTGAGAAGCATTTGACACTCAACTAGAGAAAACCACATCTAACCTAATGTTACACTGGTGATGGCTCATCTTAGAGCAGCCAGTTGGGCTAGAGATCTCCACAGGTTCCTTCCAGGAACTTTTCTATTATTCTGTTATTTTGATATATTTGCATATATTTTAGGGCATGTAATATACAAAGCTTTGTACATTTTTGTTCTGAAGAAAGACATAGAAGTACAAATTTTAACCTGTAGTTTCTAACACAGTCTAGAGCAAATAGGTACATATTGGGTAAGGTTTGTCTGCATAATTATGTGGATATTTTTAAAAGATACTAAACTGACAGCCTTGGAAGCTGAAATCCTCGACAGATGACTTCTATGATATCTATGACAATTTGATGTCTCTTAATCCAGATCTAGTTCTTTCCCACTTCTACCAATCTGTATTCTTTCCTTGTAACAAGCCAATATAAAATATGATTTTTATTGTTCTAATTCCCATGAATACCTTTATTTCAGCTGTTACAGAACTGCCTACCTTGCTGTGAGCAGATCATACATATACATAAGATTCTGTCTCTGCAACTAGAAAAAGCAGTCATTTTAGGGGAAATGTCTTTCATAGTTAGCTATTGTTTATTTCACAGAATCACAGAATTGTAGGGATTGGAAGGGATGTTCACAGATCATCTAGTCCAAGCCCCTGGCCAAAGCAGGGTCACCTAGAGCAGGCTGGACAGGAATTTCATGAATAACATATAATTCTTATATTACCATGGCTCCATATTTCCTGCACCTGATGTTAATTAACGGGTAGGTCAGTGTTATCGCAAAC
>JAOXJK010000001.1:183846390-183885678 GCA_025774025.1 Xenus cinereus | reverse complement strand
GGCCCTAAATTTCATCCAGACATTGGGTCTGAAAAGCCCCAGAGATGGAAAAGTGAGTAAACAATCCTGCTCAACCTGGGACCAGGAATTTGAAGTATTTATTTTGCTGAAAGAGACAAATGTGTTCATGGATATATTCCAGGAGCTAATCTGTTGAATGTCAAATGTGTTTAATCCCCTTTTCCCTTTCTTCATCCTAATTTCCCTTGGCATCTTAAATTTCCCAGGATGATAAACACCACAGGCACCAGTTCCCATTTATTTTCCACAGGACTCTGATACATTGCAATAATTATATCCCTAGGAGTTAAATTTAGATTTGGGGGATTATTTTCATTGGATGATTTATCACAGGGTTGGAATTGCCACTGCTGGGCTCCTGGAAGATGCAGTGCTGGGCAGGCAGGGTGTGTGTGGGGGTGGTCAGCAGTGAGGCTCTCTCCCATACTTTGGTCACCTAACCGAAGGCAGTAAGGATTTCAGTCCAGGCTGCAACACGCCTTTGTTTCTTCCTGAACCCCATTCATTCTGTGTTTAGGAAAGCTGCATGTGTTTTTTGCAAGGAAGAGCACTACCAGTCCTGCCAACGTGTCTGTTTTCCACTCCTCTGACAACACATGAATGCAATTAACATAACATGGGAAGAAAGGAATTACATAGTAAAAGATGATCTGAAATCAGTTAAGGACCAGTCTGTGATACTTTATCCTGAATAATACTTTTTGGGTTAAACCTCCTGCTCCAACGCTTCTGTACCATCTGAAAGATTCAATACTGATTACAGATTAAATAAAACTGACATACTCCTGGGGGTGAGGATCTGCTATTGTAGAAGACAAAAATAAGACTGCCATCTGGGCCCCCCTTTTCAAGCTGCAAGGCTGAGTGGAGGGTGGTAGATGTGTGTTCAAACCCAGGCCAGTGCAGCAGAGGCTTGCCACCACACTCCTGTGCTCAAGGCACTGTGTGCTGGTCTCCTCCAGGCTACCATTAGGCAGGTTGGGAATTAAAACTATTAAGTGCCATTAGAAGAGAATAAATTTAAAACGGAAATGGCTTCAGAAAGTTCTATACATGTATATAAAATGATGCAATGCCCAGTCTAATGTGTATTCACAATATTTGATTTCTGTTTGTTTCTGCCTTGCAGGTTGTGGCAAAGGGTCAAGCTGTGCTTTTGGGAAGGCTCCCATCATCAAACAAAATAATAAACCTTAAAATCACTGAGGAGATGGTGCCTGCCTTTCGCTTTTTAGCTTACTACTTCATCGCAAATGAGGGCCGTCAAGAGATTGTTGCTGATTCTGTGTGGGTGGACGTTATGGATGTCTGTGAAGGAAAGGTACTTTGAAAGCAAGTAGCTTATGTTACTGTATTCCAAAATAAAATCAAAACCATGGATTATCAACAAAGCAAGTGCAGGCCTGGGGTTAAAAAGTGAAAGACATTTCATTTTTATTGAAACAGGGAGTCGTCAGGATTCTTGTTAAAAGATATAGCTGGTAAAGGCTCCCAGGAGTGATGGTAGAGATAATCTTCTTCCATAGGACAGGTTGTGCCTCGAAGAGATGAAAAATATAGTTTCATACAGATAAATCTCCCTCTACAAGTGTCTATATATTAGAAACCCACATAGAAACACCAATAGAATAGTTGAGGGGCAGAATCTCTTTATAACTTTGTCTTTTTGTGGAGAGGTGCATCACATGAAAGAAAGTGAAGCAATTTACTGGGGGGAGGGGAAGAAATTTGAAGTAATTTTTCAAGCTTTTTCATTCCTGTTAAAAGCAGTTTTCTGATTTTGTAGCACTTCAAAAGCACTTCAAAAAAACCCAAACATTTACATTAGAAAATGAAGTGTGGACAAAATAGGAGTCCCTCTAAGCCTTTCTTTCACCTTTCTTCTTCTTTTTTTTGGTACCATAACATAAAACAAAAAAAATAAGACAAGAAAATTTTTCCCAATACCATGAAACACAACTACTGAGAAGTGTCAGCCATATAAAATTATTTTTCCTTGAAAATGTTTGTTTTGGAAAAAGAATATGATAGTCCATTGGGAAAAAAAGTTTTCAGGAAAAATTATCCATCTCTAAGACACAAGCCAATTCTTCATTCATACAATGACAAAACCCAGTTATATTCAAGTTGGCATTTCTTTTAATAATTTCCTCTTAATTTCACAATCATCATGGCTACTGCCTTCTAAACCACAGAAGCGTGTACATCAGGTATGCACCAGATAAAAACCCAGTCATGCTGAAAAATTCAAGTGTGAGTTAGAAAGCAGGTAGTACTACTACAGACTGGTTGAAGTCATTTAACTTTGTACATTAATTAGTCTTTTGCTGTAATTCATGGCAATTTTGTTTCCACTGGAAAATAACAAAATGATGTTGAAGGAGCTGGTTCAGCAAACTCCTTACATATACTTTTAATTTCTATTGCTGCTTAAGTGTCATTGAAAGGCAGCATCTAATATCCTGCACAGACACATCTTTTAACCCCCCCACATTGTCCTCTGTGGGAGATTTCTGCATCTACATCTTCCAAAATGCAGGACCCCAGGCAGAAACACAGCAAAACAGGACCATCCTTCAGCCTCTAACTGCTGACATAGCCAACAGCGTTCCCTGCCCAAAGAGTCTTTGATTTTTATTAACAAATATGACATTTTTGTTTCAATATTTTCTATTTAGATTAAAGTGAGAACAGAACAAGAGAGATATGAACCGACAGACACCATCAATTTACTGATTGAAACAGACCATGCAGGAACAGTTGCCTTAGCTGCGGTTGATAAAGCGGTTTTTGTTCTGAACAAGAAAAATAAGCTTACAGCCAAAAAAGTAAGATATCTATAAGAATATCCACTAATCAATCAAAATTTTCCATGACTAATGAGAGGATCAAAATTTAATTCATGGCTATTAATTGTTTAATCACACCTTTGCTAAACTTGAAAATGTTTTTGCTTTACAATTTAGGATATAGTTAAGATGAACAATATATTTAAATGGGGATTGCCATGCTACAGTAGACAAGTTTGTAAATTTAAAAAAAAAACAACACTGCAAGTATTCCCCAACTAAAACATCCCTCAGCTTGAATCTCAGTTTGCAGGTGCCACTTGTGCCACCAGTTTGTGTTGCTTCTGCAAGTCAAAGGCGGCAATAAATTTTTTAATATATATATAAAAAAACCAAACCAAAAAACTTTTGCAGATATGTACCATTTATCTATGCTATTTTATTTGGCAGGTATTTAATGCTATGAATTCGTATGATCTTGGGTGTTCTGCAGGTGGTGGTGCAAATAGTGTTCAAGTTTTTACTGATGTTGGTCTGGCCTTTTTATCAGATACAATTAAATCCAAAGTTCGGGAAGGTAAGTGCAACCTGCCCTCTACTTTAGACGTTTGTACAAGACCACTCTAGATCTGGGGGGTCTGATTGCTTAAAAATCAGAAATTTTTTATCATGATGTTGTAAGATCTCTCTTGCCTGTGGATGTTGCTTCTTCTCTTCTTCCACTGAGTGCTGGCAGCTCAGACAACACAGTCTTGGCTGTTGGTCCTTTGGTGTTCAGGTCAGCTGGGGCAGGCAGCAGTTGACTCGGGCTGTAAGGTAACTTGACCAACTGAGGACCATCTGTGAATGAGATAGGTCCTAAAATGGGCCTTCCATGAATGACGTGAATGATCAGGCTGTTACTGTCACAGTATGATGACCAAGCTCTTCTGTTCTGCTTTCCCAGGCTATAAATGCCCCCAGGGTACCAAAAGGCAGAAAAGATCACTGGAATTTCGGAAGAAAATGTCAGGACTTGGTATGTCTGCTCACCTGGGTGACCTGAAAGGCTTAGTAGGGGGAAGCAAAGGGAACTGGCTTACATCTAGGGGACAAGAAGTGATAGGGTAGTAAAAGATACCAACTTATTCATATTCCCAGTTCTTGCATTAAGTACCATAACCTAGCACAAGCGTGTATATTATACCATGTAACCTGATGCATCATTTATCAAAACAACCCAAACAACAAAACCAAAGAGTGGCCCATCTGCAAACAGAAACTAATTCACCGTTTCATAATCCCAAATGCAAAGCATTTCTACCAGACATCATGTCATGGAATCAGTCATGGCTTTAAAGTTTTTCAAAGTTATTTGTATGGACAGGAAATGTTATATAGATCCTATTCTTTTTCTTGACGGTCTGCTCTGAAGTTGTGACAGCTTTGGTATTTTGAGCTCCAATTAAGAGAGGAACTAGTACAATATTTGTCCTAAATTAAAAAAAAAAAAAAAAGTTTACATAAATTGATATTTCCTTGCCAGAGGACATAAAGGCTTGAAGCTGGGATCTTCCTTACTTTTGAAATCGGTCTCTTTATTCAAGAATGACAACGCTGCCATGACTATTTCTATTAAGATACCCAATTCCAGTCTGCAAGGAGGTGTTTTTAGTTCACAGTCTGTATTCGAAGAGAAAGCTTGGGGCCCACGCTTTCCTCCTGTGTTTGGGGACTGGTTTTAGGACAGAGAACAGGTCCCCAGCTGAAGGTAGACTGTTGCAATATCAACTAACATTAACTGCAAAGAATGACAAGAGTGAGCACGATGAACACCTTTATGCTTATTGCTACTTCCACAGGACTAATTCTGGGCTTTAATTATATTGCAGCCAGCAAATATCAAAACGCCACTCTACGAAAGTGCTGTGAAGATGGCATGAGATTGAATCCCATGAGGCTGTCTTGCGATAAAAGGCTAAGAAAGGTGGCTAGCTCCCCTGAATGCAGAAAAGCCTTCCAGGACTGCTGTGAGAAAGCCACAACCCTCAGGAAGCAGGCGAAGCAGACGATGAGAGTGGGCTTAGCACGATGTAAAGAACGGTGGCATGCAACTGTCTACAGAAAAATTCCTTTCATACGGTGGCAAGGGAGGGTTAACGGGCATTTAAAGCTGTGGGGCCAGGGGGGAAGTTTTCACAGCACCATTTTGGTGAGCCCTAGTACAGTGCGGCACCCACAGACAGTTGCATCTTCACAACTGTACTCTGTGGAAGTGGGAGTGAGACAGGATAACTTCTTGGGGTGAGAAAAGGAATCGCCTTAGCCTCCTTTGGACCCAGTGCAGCCCTTATGGAGGAGCTGTTGGCCCCTGCCCGCACCCTGGGAGGCTGCAAATGCGGAGCAGAGAAGGGGGTAGATGTCAGGGCTCTGAGTGATCTCAGATTCATGACTGTTTTATTAGTGGTACTATTGTTGTAACACTCGCGTACCACCAGAACAGTACCTAATGAGAAAAGGCCACTTCAGCCAGGGACAATTTTGTCTCTTTCTTCCTTTCTTCCCCCCAAAGCCTATCGCTGATCACACAGAAGCTCATGTCACACACACACACAAAACAATACATATTGAAAAAAGGACATATTCAAAGTATAATTTCTGCTACCATTGTTCTCAGACCTTCCCTTTCATGCCCTGTCTGTCACAAATACAGGAGGGTGGGAACTCAGTATTAAAAGGGAGTATTTTCTTATACAACAACAGTATAGTTGTTCAACTTGGAAACAAGATTTATCCTTTTGTTCATTGATAAATTTTGGTCTTTTCTTCTCTTTTTCCAGCATTTTATTTTTAATGCACAAGATGAAACCCAGATGAAGTCTTTTCATCGCGAGTGCTTTTCATGCTGCTTTCTCTCTGGCAAACTGACTCCCTGCAAGACAGGGGAGCGGGTCAGCAGCCAAAAACGTCAGAACAGAAATCCCACTCTTGTTTTACAGACTATGATGACCATGAAGAAGTTTTTGATCATACCTCTGTCAACTTGCGCACTTATTTTCCTGAGAGCTGGTGGTGGAATTTTGAAGAAGTGAAAAACCCTGGAAACCATAGGTACTGTATTACCTGACTAGGTGAATATGTCTAAATTAGTACAGTAAAATGTATATAGATATCGGCTTTACGTGTTTTCTGATACAAAAGATTTCAGAATATTTGTATGTGCTTTGTCTCCACAAGTGGTGGAATATTTTTTTTCCTTACATTATTCAAACTTCAGCAAATGACTATATTTATGCTTTACACATCTTTCTTAATATGTTTTATTTTCTGTTTTTTAGTGTAGTAAACTTTGCTCCTGACTCTATAACTACCTGGGAAGTTCAGGCAATAAGCATATCTCCCCAAAAAGGTATAAGTATTGTGTATTTTATTGGGTTTCTTTGTATGGATGAATAGAGAATGCATATTTTTTAAAACAGAGATACAATTTTATGTTCATAGAATGAGACAGTATGCACTGAAAAACACAAAGTATTTTGATCATGGCATTAGTCCTCTCTTTTATGCCACATTTATGCCCAGCTAGAATTTAAGAGATAGATATATATTAATAAAAAAGACATGGTGGTCTCTGAAGGAGGATGGATTATACAATCAAAACTATCCCCCACTCTTTCAATTCTAGAAACCACCTCATTTTAGCTTCCACATGGCCAGGTGGCCACAAGAAAGCTAGCAGTTATTTGAATATTTCTGGGAGCAAATTCTGGCTGTCTTGGAGAAGCATGAAAATCTTTGGTCTCTGGAAAGCCAGAGAAGACAAGAGCTCCAGGAGACTGGCAGAGGATCAGTAAGAGCTGGATACCAGAGAGCCCAGGCTCCCAGGTGTTGCTCCCTGGGGGTTCCTGGGGGTTAACCAGGACCATGCAGGAGGGAGAAAGGGTCCACCTGGTACTGGTCACTCCCCTTTGGAAAAGGAGGCTCATCCAAGGGTGCAATGACAGACATGGAGTTTATTTACAGAAAGCGAGGAAAGGTCATTATATTTTAAACACGGCCTTTGCAGGAAAGCTGGGCCACATTTCACTCACAAAATCTACAAACACTCCTGCCAGATCTTACCTATCGAATACCATGGCAGTGACTCCAGAGGGCAAATCATCGACTCCCGAGATAGGTCTCTATTACAGATGAGTTGAAATGCTCCTTGGAGATGCCTGTCTTCCTCTCCTGCTCTTGACCTCAGGGGAGCCCAGGCAATGAGTTTTGATTAGACATTTAACTTTTTATCAGCTCATGTTAAGTGTATAATTCTCAACTCTGTTTTTTTCTCATCCCAGGATTTTGCATAGCTGACCCCCACACCTTTGCAGTTTTCAAAGACTTTTTTGTATCCCTGAGATTACCATATTCAGTCAGACGACACGAACAACTAGAAATAAAAGCAGTGGTTTACAATTATCTGCCCAGCGATCTCCAGGTAGTATTACTATCAACTGCTGTGCTATACACATCTAGCTAGGTAGATACATAGCTATGTAATAATTTAATATAGATGACCCAGCCACCTCTCTACAGCCCAGACATCACCCTCTCATTTTGAAAGTCTCCCCAAGGACAGGAGCCAGTTCTGCTTGCTAATCAAATTTACCATATAAAACAGATTCTATTTACCATATTACACAGCCAAATTCCTTGTCCTTGAGTTTGTCTTCTCCTGCTTCATTGAAGCAGCCAGCTACTTTTTTGCTGCCTGCCAGTCTGGATGACATCCAGCTGCTGATAAAGCAGGTACACAAGATACAGACGTAAATTATAAGCCCACAATCCAATATGTTAGCCACAAAATTCATTGTGTGTGCAATGCAAAGCCACTTCTTGTCTGCAGGTGACACCAATCCAGCTCCGTATATGTCCACAGTTGTCACTGGGCTTAGGGCCTCCATCATCTTCAGGCTGATACTCTTTTTTTTTCATCTCTTCCTGTCTCTCAGCCAGCTTTGTTTGACTAGCATCTTCTGAACTGTGTTGAACGGTATAGAACTGGGATGTATAAAAATGTACTATCCTTCTTACCTCCCTGTGGTTCAGGGATAGGCCAAAACTATATTGCAAATTCACTGTAATGAAGAAACTTCACAGCCCTCGTCAATGCAGATGAATGTTAACAGACCATAGGGTCATAGAACAATTTAAGTTGGAAGGGATCTCCAGAGCTCTCTAGATGAACCTGCTGCTCAGAGCAGGTCCAGTTTGGGGCCTTGTCTAGTCAGATATTGAATATCTCCAAGGAATGGGACCCCACAAACTCTTTGGAGGAAATATGCCAGCAATTGATCACTTCTTGCTGAAAAAGTTTTCCCATTTTATAAATGGAGAATAGTAAGTTCAGGGGAGCAAAGTGAAAATCACTTTCTGTCTTGCAAAATGTTTGCATTGATTTTATTTTTTTTTTTAAGCAAAAGCTAGTCTCCTGTTATACCTGCTTCTCATTTCTCATTCTTATCTAGACATAGTGGAGCTGGATTATTTTTCCTGTGTGGTGATGCACTAAGCCTGATCACAGGCATTGCCTTGTCCCCGCAGGTGACAGTGGTGATGGAGGCAGTGAAGGGGCTGTGCACCGCAGAGGCAACGAAGAAGAATGTTCAGCTGATGCTGGTGGCAAAGGGAAACTCTGCAACACCAGTCTACTTCTCAGCTGTCCCTCTGATTGTGGGAGAAATTCCAATTACTATTACTGCCTTTGACACCATTTCTGGGCACACTGATAGCATTAGGAAGAACCTCAATGTTGTGGTAGGTATAACTAGTTGAGGGCAGACACTTCACGAGTATGTGCTTCTCCTCAAGTAGAATAACCACTAAGTTTGAAGCTCTTGCAGAGGGAGTGAAATCCTAGAAACATAAGGCTGGAAGCAATCTCAAGAAACCTGTTTCTCAGCAAGGATTGAGCTGTAGCATGGGGAAGAAATTTAACCCTGTGGTAGGCTTGTGTGTAGTGTATATGGAAAAAATTGTTCTTTATGGCAAAAAGGCATCCTTCTACCCATAACATAGCAACCACTTCGTTCATGCAGTCAGTGCCCATCTCGTAATCTTTAACTTCTGCCTGGTTCATCGTCATTTATAAAAAATTCTTTTTCCCTTATGAAGCCAAGATTGAAGATGTCCATCTAGTAATATTTTGAGAAGGAAATACTCTCTGCTAGTCATGAAATTAAATCCTATTCTATTCCTTCTAGTTAATGTATCTTCAATCTTAACAGTTGTATAGGTAAAACACATACAGGCAAAGAAAGATATCGTAATGATTATTTAATACCTTAGTTCTCTTTCAAAATGATGAAAAGGACAAGTCTTTTAGAAAAGATGACTTTTCAACAGTCAACACTGACCAGCACAGATTCCTTACAGCATTCAAGTAGCCCACTGAGGGCCATTTTCAACCCACACAAAAAATGCAAAATATGAATCCTTGCACCATTACTGTCAAAGGATAGACATGTAGGTAAAGATAAGATGCTGGGAACCTGCTGTTGTTACAGGCCATAACTTTTCCAGAGGTAGACACAGTCTCAGAGTTCAATGCTACACCAAAACACTGAAAGTGTCTGTAAAAAGAGCTTTATTAAAATAGAAATTGTAGGAAGTAGGATGTGTGGAAATAAAAAGGAAAAAAGTTTAACTTTTACTAACAAAATGAAGTCAGAACTTGGTGGATTTCATATATGAGAGGTTTATAAAGGTGAGACCACCCGTGAACTAGACTTGCATGGCTCACAAAGCCGAGAAAAAATCTGAGGTTTAATTTTTCTGTGTTGTTTTGGTGAAAAGAATTTCATCCAGGGAAATATGTCAATAATATTAACATTTCAACTGGGAGACCGAAATTCTGATTTGAAGCTTTGGTTTTACCTGGAGAGAAATCTCACTCCAAAATAATTTATTTCTGCCCTCCGCTGGTCTAGTTCAAGGGTGGAGATGGTGGCTTTCGTGCAGCTTAATTTCAGGTGCGGGTGCTTGCAAAAGTTTTGACTTTTCTTTCCTCAAATGTACAGGCTGAAGGTATTTTACAGAGAGAAGAAAAGACCATTTGCATCAACAGTGACTGTAAGTTGCACAAAAGAATTAGATACATATGAGGTTTGGGGTAGAGACAGGGGGTGTAAATATCTGATGGGTGCAGTGACGTACTTCTTAATGTACAAACGTTGCTTTGGTTGATCAGAACTTGTCACAAATGTCTTCATGCAATACATAGCAAAAGCCTCAGGAAGGAAAAATAATTTCATTCTAAATGTTTAGAATTGATTTGTATTACTTCTGTGTTTCAAGGTAACGTTCTTTAGATATTAAGTAGACATCTATTTCATTTACTAATGGGCCCTACAAGGTATTAAAAACAAGCCTCATTTCAATCCAAAAATATTGCTAATGGTTGAAAATTAAATCAATTTAAGAAAGATAAGTGTATTTCTTTTCATAAATTTCCACTTAAAGTTTCTAATAACATTTCTGTCGTAATTGCCACCGACTGTGAGATGTTTGTCAAAAAGCACATTCTAAAATTACACTGTATGTTTTTATGTTTAAAGGGTCTGCATGTAGACCTCTATTTTCTATTTATTTACAGTAAAGTCCCACACAGTGGAACTGAACAGACCATCTGATATGGTACCGGGTTCTGATAGTCACGTGTTTGTTAGCTTGAAAGGTAAATGTAATCTTTTTGTCAATAATTTCTCCATAGGTGACAAGAGACACGCCTCTTTGTGCTGTTCATTCCTAAACAACGAGTCTCCATTCCTTTCTAGTTTTTCTGCCATGACTTAAATGATTTGTGCTGTGTGCCCTGGCCATAAAACAAAAGAACCCCAAGGCTGATCTAGTACTTTTCCTCTTTCTAATTACTCCTTCTCACTTGTATTGGATATAATAGTTTTATGCATCCCATCCTGCCTCACTGTGCCCCAGGTAACTTTATGGGAAGGCCAGGGGAGAAGGGAAGGGTTCACCTTCTCTAATAACCCCACACTGCATGTAGGTCAGTAGAAATATGCTTCAGTCTTCACAAATAAGGATGCCAGACTCCGATGTGTAAGTTCTGGAATGTTCTGTTCTTCTAAAGAGAAGATTTGTACAATCATATATTTATTTAATCAAATAATCATATACATATATATATATATACACTCATGCATACATATTTAAAAACATCTACTAGAATGTACTCTTATTAATGATAAAAATGTGGGGGTTTTTTTCAGAAAATGTTAAATAATACATTCTTGACACAACAGCTGCCATTTCAAATCCCTGTTCTAAAGTATGGGGATGCTTCAATTCTACAACTGAGAAAATTGCATAGAGGGAAAAATAAAACACCAACAAAACTGCACAAAATATTTGGCATGGTTAAGACACAATCTTTTTGCCCCCTGTGGGAGGATCAGATCTGGTTTGGCAAGACTTTTCCAGCCTGAACCTGAAGCACCAGTCTTTCCCCCTTTCCTTGCTTCCCTGCCTCCAGTAGCCTCAGGACTCTTTCTCCTCCATGCTCCTTCACTGCCCCAGCTACCCTTGTCAGCTTTCCCAGCGCCTGGCACCTCATCCTTGTTCTTCCCCAGCTCTGCAAAGCCTTAAGTAGCTGAAAACAGTGTTTAATAATGAGAAGTATCAGGCCATGCTGGAGTGTCAACCTATAGTTAGTATCACCTTTCTTCATGTTACACCAGCCAGCTCTAAATACAGTGTGTGCTATGGCTTGTGTTTTTTTTACAACAGGGAACATTATGGACGAGCCTGTTGAAAACTGTCTTAGTCTCACTGGAGTTGAGAAACTTATTAAGGTGCCCACAGGCTGTGCAGAGCAAACAATGGTGAAAATGGCCCCTGCAGTCTACGCTATTGAGTACTTGGATGCCAGTGAGCAGTGGATAAACTTTGATCCTGAAAAGAAGGAGGAAGCCATTAGCATGATTGAAAAAGGTATGCAAAAAAAGCAAAACCAAACAACTAAAAAAAACCCCTGAGACCAACCAGGGTCATTGTTATTCCTTTGCATTGCACACTCACCATTGCTGCTTGCCAAAGGAGAGAGGGTTGTCTTCAACACAGCCAGGCAGAAATGCCTCTGACTGTCTGCAGACAGACAGGAGAAACAGAACTGGTGAGGAGGATTTAGGTGACTAATTGCCTATATCTGACACTGCACAGTACTGACATTCAGAGTCCACCCTCTCTCTTGCCTAATTTAGAAGCAGAAAGTAAAATCTGAGATGATCAATTTCAATTCTTTTCTGAGTAAATGGACAATAAAGGCCAGTTTATAATTTCCCACTAACGGAGATGTGCAAAATAGATCCAGATGAATCATGTCCTAAAAATACTGATTTCTCCCCATGCATCATAGAGAGTGAGCGCTTAGGATAACCAGCTGGGATGTAGACATCTCTGCTGCAGATGTCTGTAGTTGGCAAGAGGAGTATCACTAAGGAAACTCCCAATGGTAATCACGCTCTTGACACTTTCTCTTCCACACTCCTGTATTCATTACATGAGCTAGAATGAGCCTTGGACCAACAGCCTTGGACCAGCTGAGGGAAGGAACTTCCTTAGGGAGAGGACAGCTGCAAGGGTGCTTCTTGAAGAGCCCATTCCAAAACATGATCCAAAGCTGGCGTTAAATGCACAGCAAAGCCAGGACCACTGCATGTGGAAGTGGAGATGTTCCAGCTCACAAGCGCTAACGTAGACCCCAAGAGTATCAGTTATCAGTCTCAGTTATCAGTATTGTAGCAGATACAGCTGATCTTTCTAACTGTAGTGGTGTGCAAACTGCATAAAGCAGTACAGTGCTTTATGATCTTCAGACAACATGACACATGTTTCATCAGTAAAAAATAAGGGTATAAATAGAGATTAGAAACATGCTAACAGTCTTTGCCTATTTGTTTAAGATTGCCTAAGATCATCTAAGATTTATCTAAGATTGCCTAAAGTGGCATGAGATCCTGCTGATGAATATTTGGTATTAACAGCAGCATTAGTCCCTATGTTATGCTTTTATTGATTCTTATTGAAGTTCACTGGGGTAGAAAATTAGTTGTGTGGTTATGATACAGACTTTATCAAGATAATAGCAGTCAAGATCAGAGGCCACAACTCGTGATTTCTAAGCCTGTGTCTGACCCAAGAGATGATGTGTATATATTTCTTGATTCCATGCACTATAAAGACAACAGCTTGAAAAGCTGTCAGTAATGGGAAATAAGTTTCCCAAGATTTACTACACATAAAATGTTTTGTAGCTACAGATACCTGCAGCTTTCAGGTTATTCTCATAGCTCAACTAAGCCAAACAAGATAGAGTATCTTCTAAGCCTAGAACTTTTTCTATGTCAAAGGCCCGCTGACCCAGTCATTTCCTCCTTAATGTACCAATTAACACCTCCATGAACTCTTCCACTAATAAATACTGAATGTGTCCATGTTAATACAAGTAATGTATGAAAATGCCCAAGAAATATGTGTACTCTCTGAACAGTCATGTGCTGTCCTGTTCATGCAGGTTATACTAGAGTGCTTCAGTTTCAGAAGGAGGATGGCTCCTATGGAGCGTTTAAAAAAACACCCAGTAGTGTATGGTAAGTGTATTTTTCAGGATTTGGTAGGTTTTTTTAGTTGGTTTGTTGTTTTTTTTTCCAAAATACCTCTATTATCATTTGGTGTATCAGATGTTTTTCAGGGGTGATGAGGAGGGGGATGGATTTTCAAAATCTGGTGGGCACGGTTTGCCTATATACTTTTGTCACGGATAGTCAGCCACGTAAGCCTCTGAGCAGGTTTAGTCCTTGGTGAGGGAGATTTATACTGAGCCACTGATGATTTCACATTTGCCACAGAGCAGAAATGTTCACAGTGATGTCGAATGATAACTCACTAGGTTCCAGTGAGTGCACTATATTGAATTAAAGTCTATGTACAAAATGAGTATGTTTCTCTTCCTGTCAATATGATCTTCTATAAATATACAACAGCACAAGTTGGGAACATTTTCTTTTGTGCAGGTTAACTGCATTCATTGTTAAAGTGCTCACAAGGTGCAGAGAATACATTAGTATCCAAGACAGTCACATACGCAACTCCATTTCCTACTTGATTAATCAACAGAAGGCAGACAATTCATTCCACGACCATCACCCAGTATTGGACAGGACTATGCAGGTGGGTCATCCATATTTAGAGGAATCTGTTGAATATTTAGGGCTGCTAGGGGTTGAAAAGTATATTGTAAGCTGTTGAGTAACAAAAAATGTACCTGAATAAAATAAATCTGTAATGGAAGTATAAAATTTGTAATGTAAAATTAATTTGTTAAAAGGTCTGTTATGTCAGAGATGCATAGCTAGCACTTCACCACCTTTATCTTTTGATCCAGTCTTAGATAATTTTGCAGTTGATCTATGCCTCTAGAGCACCTAGAAAATTAATTCTGAGATCTTCAGGCTTGGTAAAAAATTATACCTTTTATTGCCAAAGGCAATGGAGCCATAGAATCACAATTTAGTTTTGAAGGGACCTCCAGTGGTCGTCTAGACCAACCCCTGCTAAGAACAGGTCTAGTTAAATCAGATTATGCAGGGCCAGCTGAGTCTTGAGTACCCACAGTCTCTCTGGGTAACCTGTTTCTGTATTTAACCACTCCCATAATGGAAAAAACTAAATAATTTTATGCCTAATCAGAATTTCTGATTAGATGTGTTAATCTACTCATCCCCAATAAGTGTCCAGAAACACGACATTGTTACACTCTCCATGCATCTAGGATATGAAAATAATGTGCATCTTCCAAAATTCATTGAAAATGCAGATACCTTTGTAGTGATTTTATACCCAAAAAGTATTAACTTTATTAATGACCTATGATTTAATGATTTAATTATTTATTAATGATCTCACTAGTGAGGCTTTTGCCCTCCACATCAGTTTCACAGTTGATGTAACACTGTTTGGGAAAAAAACCAACCAAACAGCTCAAGAACTGGCCAAAAGTTTTTCTGATCTGTGTTCATGCTGAGATATTTATCTTCTATTTACGTTTGCTTCAGCAGCTGTGCATGATAATTTTGTACAGACACTTAAGTCTTTCCAAGGAAATACCCTGTCCTTCTCCTAAGGATAAACATCTGGGGCTAAGGGAAAGAGAAGGCTGTTGCCAGAGGTTGTTGAAGGTTGTTGTCAAAGGCAAAAGTATCACAAAGAACAGGAATGAAAATGCAGAACTTCTTCAGAAAAAAAAATCTAAAGAGGGTACTGTGTTTATTTTATCAAGAAGAGGAATAAGAAATGGTCTAATAAAGGTGTATAAATACCTTGACAGGAGAAAAGTTCTGTGGGTTAGAGGGCTCTTTAATCTATAGGGAGTGGCAGAGAAAAAAAAAAAACAAACAAAAAACCACTAGTGCTTGGAAATCGAAGCCATGAATATTCCAATGAGAAATTGTAGATTTTTAACTATAAGTTAAATAATTAAATATTTGATTACCACCTGAAGTTCCTAATCCCTTAACATTGTTTAATGCAAACTGGCAGCCATTGTAGAAAAGATACTTTAGGTGAAGAGAAGTTATTGAGCAAAATTTAAGGGTAAAACTACATGGTCTGTGGTCAGATGGTTTGACAAGAAGGTGCTTGACTTCATGAAAAGTGATTTTCTAAATTTAATCATAAGCATGTACATGTACATTTAACTTTTCATGTTTCTTCTTTCAGGGTGGCATTAGGTCAGCAGAAGAGGATTTGGCTTTGACAGCCTTTGTAACTATAGCATTGCAACGGGCTGTACAGGTCTACGAGTCACCTGATGTGGTAGGAAGCCTGACCATTTATCTTTAAGTATGAAGGCTATTGCACCATGGCATGTCCACCCTACTATCTTAAAGTACCGCAAATGAGGAGGTTAAAGTTTACTTATATCCGTGGAGGGTAGAAAAGATGCCGTGGCCTAATGTACAAAAAGGTGTTTCAAGCTGCACGGTCCATCATCAATGGCTATAATCACTAAGCTGAAGTTATTCAAATTGTCTCAAAAATGACTACCATGAAATATTCTCATTTCCTAGTACTCTCATCAGAAGTAACAGTTAGTAGGCCTGAATGACCTTTTCAAATGGGTCCGTTCTGTTTTCACAGGTACAAGTGATTAGAAAAGCAGTGGCTTACATGAAAAATCAACTTTCAGGAAATACTAACTGCTATTCTACAGCCATCACTGCTTATGCTCTGACACTTGTGCAGTCTGATGGTGAAGAAGCCCAGTTTGTGAAAGAAAAATTAAGGGCCTGTTCTGTTTTTGACGCAGGTACTAGTAACCATTCTTAACAATTCAGTTAGAAAGCACTTTTCCTAATTAAAGCACTCTGAGCATTCTTATAGGAACAAAACAAATTCAAGTAAATGAAGAACATTTAATTTTATAGAAATGTGTATATATGTGTAATATACTTAATTATTATACTTAATATACTTACTATATTAAGATATGCTTTATTTAAATTACATAATTAAATATTTCAGTGTAGAAATTGTAATATGTGATTTGTATAATTAATATCACTAGAAAGTAACAACTTAACATTGTGAAGTTTCGATCATGATCATATCTGATACTGGAATAGGAACAAAACCATGGTAAATCATCATTTATTTTCCTTGTCTGCTTCCCTTGCTGCCTACCAAAGTTTCCACATCCCTAAAGTGCATTTAAAAAACCCCAAAAGTTCAAGCCAGCTGAGATAGAAGAAACTTTTGATGAGTAAATAGGAATAAACAGTTATATATGGCAGTAGCCCAGGCTGGATTTGTGATCAAGAGGGAAGATGTTTTTTCCAGCCCACCTGCTTTCAAAGCCCTGCGCCAGTTCTGAGTGCTTTCTTCCACCTCCACATGAATGTCACCTCTTCCCCCCACAGCGTGTGCTTGTGGTCAGTTCTGAGTCAACTGGTTGTGTTGCTGTACTGCGACACTATTAATTTCTCCCAATTCATTCAGTAAATACATTATGGTTTAATAACCATATTTAAGTGTAAGGGATATGCTTCTCCTTCATCAAGACTGGAATTATGGGCATAATTAATACTATTATCTCTCAGAAACCACCAGACACAAGGCTACCACTCCATCAGATGGGCATCACTGTTCAGTGTGATCCTTAGACTGTGATGGTTGGACAAGTACAAAATTAAAAATTGTGGTTTTCCTTTTCCATAATCTCTGCTTCCCAACTGATTTGTTGCTCTCATGACGGCATCTGTGTTTTGTGGCTCCTCAGTACTATGACATGAAATACCACCTGTATAGGACAATAGTCATTTTTGTCAAATGCCTTTATCAAGGGGAATCAAGACTGAGTTATTCTTGCAGCAAAGCAGCAGCGCTACTGGGGAAACGGCAACGATGCAGTCTCAGTGGAAACCACTGCCTATGCATTGCTTCAAACATTGCTCCTGAAAGACATGGAATACGCAAGGCCTATTGCTATGTGGCTGACGGAAAGAAGGAACTACGGTGGAGGATACTGCTCTACACAGGTGCCTGACCATCAGCCTGGGTGGGATTTCAGGGGGAGGGAAGAAAACACAAACCCCATAAGGACTTTTTCATTCAGTTTTGAAAGCGTTCTAACAGCTAATCCTGAACTACTTTGGTATATGAAGCACTAGAGATTTTGGCTCATTAATTAAAAATGGGCCAAAATAAAATGGTTATAAGCCAGCAAAGATTCTTTGTCTTTATGCAGACTTATGATAATCGAGGGTGAGAACTTCAGTGGTTTTAGGATTTTACTGCTAAGAGAAGCCGGGAAATGAAACGAGTAGTCTGTGCAAGTAGGAACAAAGAGATACAGGAGAACTTCAAAGCAGCAAAAACCATTAAAAATGAAGAATAGGTCCAGGTGACCGACCATGACATCTTACATATTGTTGAAATAACCTGGCATAGTCACTAGGTTTTCTGCATTTCTTTCTCACCTAGGACACAGTGGTGGCTCTAGAAGCAATGTCAGCGTACAGCATACAGACACAGAACACTGTTTCTGCCAACCTGACAGTAAACCTGGGAACACCTGGAAGACAAAAAGCCTTCAGTATTACTCTGACTGGCATTGATGAAGCGATTCAGAAGCAGCTAGAGGTAAATAACCGTCCATTGTTTCAAGCTTCTTTTCCTCAAACAGGAGAAACGTTAGATCATTTGGCCTAGGTTTTCTTGTGTTAAGCAATCATGATGTAGCTGGTTTATAATATTTTTTAATAATTTAATCTGTAAAACAGCATAATCTTTTTAAAGAAAAAAATTCAACAGATGCTTAGCAACCCACTTTAGAGGCCCCTTCCTGCCTCTTCAAGGACTTTGGTGACATGAATCTCCCCCAATAGCAAAGAAGAGCCGAAAGCCCAAGTCTTACTAGGGAATGAGGAAGAAGGGGAATATTGTGATATTTAGTGTGTTGGGAGTGTGAAAATGTCAAATCCAGGCTACAGAGGAGAGAAAGAATTTGGGAAAATATGTCTCCTGGGCCCCAGAATGAGAGTAAGATGCACCAGCCCAGCACATTATAAATCTAATGAGACTTGAGGTCTCACAACTCCTTCCATAGTTAAAAGTTTTCCCTACCCCAGTTCTAAGGAGAAAAGGCAGAGACCATCAAGATCACAGGAAAACAATGGATCAAATGATGAGCATAGATTAAATTTCTTTTTTTTTTCTTTTTTTTTTTTTTTGCCTTGGTTTACAGTTTGAACTTGGGAGAAAACTTGAAGTGTCTGTACAAGGAAGAGGAAATGGGACAATGAGTGTAAGCTGTAAATCAGAAATTAAAAGTCCATCTGGACTTCTTTTAATCCCTTTTTGAAAACAGTGAGAGATTACTTGCCATGGCTTCATTCTTTGTGTTCCTACCTCCAAACTTCTAAAATTAGGGGGCTACAGACTGCACTGATGGGCAGTCAGTTTTTCTTGTTTTTAATTTTGTTAAGTCCATGAAATGTCAAAGCTGATGGAGACAGCTGGAATTTGAAAGACCCCTTTGTGGCTGGGAATGGAGAGTTACCTCAAAGGTCTCACACCACTTGTGAGTTTTACATAGGACCTCTCCTGCTTATCCCCACGACAGTCCTCTGAGAGTGGTCCATGCCTCTGGGAGATCAGTTTTTCTCTCCACACTCTCATGTCCAGCATTTGCTGAAGTCCTGAATAAGTAAATCCCTTGTCATTTAAATGATTTAAATTTTTTTGTGTTTTGCTGCCTGTGTATTCATCTTAGATATTAAAAGTGTACTGGTCTTCTGAACTGAAGAACAACACGTGCAATGATTTGATTTTGACGGTGGAAATGGAAGGGAATGTTAAACACTCTGGTGAGTGAAAAGGGACGTGGTTGAGGTCTCAAAGGTGACACATTTGGCCAGCTGCTAATGATACCTAATGGCTTTCCAGCCTTGGAAAGCGGGAATAACTGAATGAAAGAAGGAAAGAGAGAGGCCTCTGAACTCTGCCTAGGTACTATTAGTGACCCTTCTTTGTTACTGGGAGGAGAGCAAGGTAAATTCCCTTCACAGCACTCCTGGCTGCCAGGAGGGGAAAGCCCAGCTCAGTTCCTTGGCTTATAAGGGACCTACCATATGGCTTTAAAAGTTCTTTGGGGCAGATCTGTCATAGGTTTTTCATAAGAGCAAGACTGTGTTTTCCATCCCATGAATTGTGTATTCACCATCCTATCTGCCTATGTCTGCGTTTGTTTTTCTGTTTGAATAGCTAACTTTTGGAGGCAGGGATCGTACCCTACATATTTATGCATAGCTTAAACCCACTTTTAACTAGATCTGTTGGTTACTCCTACTAGAATAATCCCTAAAATTTTAACTCTGAATGAATTAGAAATACTGATATGGCATGCAGCAGACTTTTATAAAACCCATAGAGATGGCATGACTGCCCTTTGGTATTTGTCATTATACAAAAAGGAGCCAAGGTACCACGTACTCAGTCAAATTTGTGCATGGCTGATTGTGTCTGTCACCTCCAGAAGCTGCATACTCTGACGACAATTATGATTATGAGGACGTGCTTGCTGCAGAAAACGTTGACTATGAGCCACTGTCTGACATAGAGTGGTTCGATATCCACAGCAGAAGGAAAAGGGATGTGATCTCTTCCAGTAAAAGAGAATCACTGCAGTACAAAGTCTGCGTCAGGTAGGCCTGCAAAATCAGCTCTTCATAAGAAAATGCATTCATTTTTGTTTGCAATTCTTCTTGGTCACCCTCTTCATACCCACAAGTTCGTCATCCAGCCTGGTGATCTTCTGTGAGTATCCATACGTGGTGAGCCTGCATCCTCTCTCCCATGGCAGGAGAAATTGTTTCCACACAATGTATTTGGTTTAGATAGTTTACATAGACCTCAAATGTCCATTGCATATTCTGCCCCATCAAACTCTGGGGAGACCCCAAAACACCTGGCTGGCTAAGCATTTGAAAGAAGTCTTTTATTAAATAAAGTAGATACAATTGAAATACAGTAATAACACATTTACAAAGTTTCCTTGCTTTCTGGAGAGATGCTGTTACTTTCTTTGTGGTGACAATGGCCTCATAAAAAAGAAAAGATGTCTACTACTATTTGGGGGAGGAGAGGAGGCAGAAGGGATATCCTGTTGTGGCAACCAAGAAGTAGGCAAGGGCAGAGCTACTGAGAAAGAAATTATCCTGTGCAGAATAACACTGAAACATCTGCTTTTGTTATCCTTCACGGTCTGTCAAGGGTTGCAGAAGCACAAAGTGGTGGCTGTCCTGAGTTCACCTTCTAGAGATACACAGGGTGGCAGAAGCAGGTTTTGCTCCCCAGCAGAATTTAGCTTTTTTACTGACTTTTGACAAAACCTCGGGGGCAGTGGCTTTTATCCCCCCTCCTCCTAGACAGTGGTACGAACAATGGCAGGGGTGGACTGGAGTTACCCTAGTTCCCAAGTTTCACTCTCCCTAGTTAAACATGTATTCAGTGAACTGTATGCAGGCTGAAACATCATGCCATGTAACATTTATCAACTACCAGATCCACTGTCCTGCAGGACATTGCTGAGTGTTAAGGTGAGGCTTAAACAATAATGTGAAGCTCCCTTTGTTGTTGTTAAGACACAGGAGAAAAAATGAAGGCACTCTACTTCTTCCCTGCACCGTGGTACATCCCTTATTGGGAAAGGAGAGTGCCAAAATAAAAGTTTCTGAAGTACCACTAAGGGTGTGTAGAATATCTTATGGCAAGGCACCCTCTGTGAGTGCAGAACAACTTCATTTTCCAGCAGTGACACAACTACCCAATTTCTGAGAAGGTGGAAGTAGAACAGATTGGAAGTCCAATCTATATAACTAACGGATAGTTACAGTAATGAGGATTTTTGCCTTGGACAGCAAAGGTGATGTAAATTTGACTTTGTCCATGAAGAACTTGGATAAACTCTTTTCCTCTCCAGGCAATAGAGAATAGACATTCTGTCGGTGCTGTTTACCTTCCTTGTCTTCAACATTGCTTTTATGGTGTGGTGAACTGTCCTTTGTTTCTGTCTATCAGCTATAAAGAAAGCCTAGATGACAAGGTCAGGCAAGACACCTGGGTTTTGGATGAACATTTGAATAGTTTAGATGACTAATTTTGCTTCATGACTCTTAATGAGGTAGGCAGCTAATTTTCAAATTAAAATCCACTTAGGAAAGTTAAATGGAGTGGAATGTATTGTTTCACCATTAGCAAGCCTGAAGAGCCAAACTTCAAAGTAAGCTGGCTATTCAGTGCAGATGTTCACTGCTGACAGTCTCCCTTATAAAGGTCCACAGGTTCCAATCCACCAAAGATGTCCCTGGTTGATCTCACTCTGCTGAGTGGCTTGGAGCCTGACACAAAGGATCTCGAGCAGGTTAAAACACATTTTTCTGTGCAATCTTTTACAGACTTTTCTATAGAAAATTTGTCTTTTGAAATCATTCCAAAGTCCACAAAATAAAAAAGGGAAAACAGATTTTTGGATAGATATATTTTCATTATTCTTGCTCTGATAAAATATTCACTGAAAATGTGTAAGAAATTAAAAGCTTGTGGTGAACAAAGTTCATTCTTCTTAATCCTTTGTAATAGAAATTCAGGCAAGGCTCAGCAGGACACTTAAATACATGCCTGTCCTTAATATATATTGCTGTCCCCACTGGCTCTGTTGTTCCTCGACATGCCAGGATATCATGGCCTGTGCCTGCAGAGGGGAAGGCAAGCAAATCTTTCAGAAGCAGTTGCCGTCAGGGCACAGTGACAGGGAGATGGGGCACAGTGGTCTGCAAAGGTGGCTACTGGGTTTTGGGTTCTAGAGCCTTCTCGGTTGGGGGCCGTTTGTCCAAGGTTCATGCTCTCAGGCACTGTGTCCTTTAGGGAGGAGGAAAGAGGGCAGACTAAAGCATAGAGGGTGCTTAGCAAAGGTGTTCCTGTTATGTTAGGGTTTTGTTCTGATTTGTTTGTTTGTTTGTTTTCCTGCAGTTGGTGGTGTCTTCAGACCAGTACATTCAGCACTATGAGTACAAGGAAGGAAAGGTTTTGCTCTACTTTGGTGAGGTAAGCAAACCCTATGATTTTCCAATCTCTGCCATTTCAGATAGCATATATAGGCTTCTGTTTAAACCTAATAATTGTTGGTTTTCACACTCTATTACCTATATAATTTTTGTCAACGATATTTGTCAACAATCATATTATTGAACAGCTCAGTTGAAAGAGGGTGAAGGAGGGGAAGAAGGGAAACATGCACCTTCATCCTCTGCCTTTCTACGTTCCAGGAGATGTAGCCAATGTTTGAGACTTGAGCTTTGGCCCCCCAAAATAAGAGAAATCCTCTCTAGTCTGTATAGATGCTTTTCATTCAAGACTAACAAAGTGTTAACTGGTGGTCATGTAAATTCCACATGGAGACCTTGCATATAAACTAAACTGTTTCTGGATCAAGATCCACATAGTGACAAAAAATGTAATCAAAACCCCCTAGTTTCTGTGTATATGTCCCCATATTTTGGACATATTTTGACTCCACCCTACACCCACTTCAGAGGCTTCACCTCCACAGCCAAAGCAGGGGGGTCCCACACACAAGGTTATGATTTTTTAAAATGTAAGACAACAGATAAATGAAAAAAATGTAAGTTTTATTGCTGCTATGACTGTTCAAGATATTTAAAATAGGTCAAGAGCTGTTCCTGACCTTAGCATTTTACTAAGGAGTGTTAATACTGGCGGCCACTGGTACAGGATAAATTGTGAACACATATTACACCCATTACTCCTGTGCAGGGTGGCTTTAGGCAAAAGCTGAAAAGTAAATCCCAAAGTCGTGATGATTTGAATCTGGGTCGGAGAGAAGGCCTGCACACATCTCACAAAACTACCTTTACCAGGCTTAGCTCATCCACTAAATCTCCCAATAAAATCATGGAAGGAAATGCCTTCTTCAAATTGAGGCTACAGCTGTTGGGATTAACTCACCTATGACGTCAGAAACAAACATTCAACAGCTACTACAGGCACAAATGAATAAGGAACCGACTGGGAAAGAATTAGTTTACTCGTCATAACTATTGTTCCTTTTTCCTCCAGCTCCCAAGCGGACCAGAGCCAGATTGTATATCATTCGGGGCAAAGCAAATCAATCCCATGGGCTTGGTTCAGCCAGCAAATGCCATCCTTTACGACTTTTACAACCCTGGTAAGGGCACAGAAAAATGATATGATACTGATTGAAAGAGAGACCCTCAAGAACAAACTTCAGTCTAGAGAAAGGTGGTTTCAATGTAGTGTGTGAAACCACGTGATTTTGTCAAGTGTTAAAGTAACCTGACTCGAATACTGTCTTCTGCTACCATGGCTTAGGATCATCTAAATAGAGATCCTCTCAGGAAGGGTCCATTATCACAAATGGACTGAAAAGACAAACTTTTACACTCATGGATTTTTAAATCAGGTTTCCTGAGTTCTTGTTTCTCATGGTGCTTTTAAGAATGTTCCATTCACATTATCTTTTTGGTCAGGCTGTTTTTCTATGCATCTAAGATAGCAACCTTAGAGGTTTGGCATATGTATTCTGCTTGCTGGGGGAACCAGTTTCATCCCCCATTCAAAGGTTAAATGCAAACCACCCCCATTTGCCAGAGTTACATAGACATTATTTGAAAATTAGGTCAAATCTCTACGTTGCCTGTAACTGAGGGATCCAAGACAGTTTACATCAGGTTTAAATCACTAACTATTGGTGATCCTACCTCCTTCTTCTGAAACAGTGCAATGCCCACTGTAGCTCCATGGTTTAAAGATGCTTTTAAGATAGATGCTTTTCAGATGAAACAAAAACAAACAACAAAGAAAGGAAGACTACAAATTTTTTAAAAAGCACCAAAGAAACACAAAACCCAAAACAAACAAACAAACAAAAAAAAACCAAACCACAAACCAACCCACAAAAACATATCCCAGAAGCAGCAACCCAGGTTGTTGCTCAGCTGAAAGGCAAGGTGATGAAAGGCAAGGTGATTCCTGTATGCTGAATGGTGCCCAGGCTACAGGTCTATGTGGACTCCTGATGAGCATCTAACCCCTTAGTGCTCTGATTTCTCTGGACCAGGGAAAAGTTGGGCTACAAATGTAGTTTCTACTGTATATGCTTTTCCACCTGAGCTCTCTGAGACAACCATTTTGTTTCTTCTCCACAGACAGAAAGTGCAGTGTGTTCTACAGTGCCCCCAAGCACAGTGCCATGCTTTCAAAGTTGTGCCAGGGCAATGTTTGCCAGTGTGCAGAAGGTAAGGAATGACTAAATAGGCTGGTCTAAAAGAAGATAGTTACTTCTGCGAACTATTAACATGAGAATTGAAAGGACAATTGCAATTATCCTAATGCATAACACGGTACACAAAACATTCTCTAATATTTTCGGTACTAAATTGAAAAATTATTTTTAAGATATCTAGGACTGATTTGATAGTTGAATGCTATATATGTACATGCTCATATGTGTGTAAAACTCCTCCACCGCACCTCTAAGAAAGTTGATCTGCTGTTTTATTTTATTCTCTGTTATAAAGTTATATATATCTATCTAAATAACCATGCCTACAGAGAGAGATGTATCATTTATTTTCTTCATTCTAGGTCCCTGCCCAAGACAAAGATCAACTTTCGGTAAAGCCATGAAACAAACCACACGCTTCAGTTTTGCCTGCTACCACCCTACTGTAGATTATGGTAAGGCATGAAAGACAACTGTCAATTGAGTTTAAAAATAGCTCTTTTTAATAAGGATAAATTTGTGGGTTTATATGCCCAGACGTCTCCTGAAATGAGTAGGTTTTCTGTATCTGGCCTACAGGCTGAGGAGACGAAACAAAGCCGTGTGTTATTGCAGTCATCGGGGGGGGAAAGGGAAAAATAAAGACCTCAGAAAGATGCAGTGGGATGCCAGAGAAAGGAAACATGGAGAACATTACATTACATGGTTTAGAAAAGACCCATGGTGTGAGCACCACCATCCCCTACATCCCTAATGTTAGAGCATGGAGAAAAAGAGTAGGCTTTGCATGACATGCCTTAGCTCAGCAGCTAGACGAATATTTTCTCCCATGTTCATTTGCCTTTCTGGCCTCTTCTTTGGATAGAAAGTTGGAAGAGCTACTGAAGGACAACTGGATCAGCCACTTTGATAAGTTAGATGCTAACAGAAGGACAGGAAAAAAGTGAAAACCTAATCATATAGGAGCTTCTTTAAAAAAAATACACAAAAGAAATACAAATCTAAAGGTTGTTGATTAATACCTGACTTTCTAAAATAATATTAGGCATACAGAATTGCTATCTTCTTGTCTTTCACACCCCATGTTTTGCAAATAGATAGCACACAAGTATCTGTAGAGACATCTGGCAAAAGCTTACCCATTTTTCAGTTTTTGGATGCAATTTCGTGTTTCCATCTAACCTCACACAGTTGTTGTCTGTTGCAGTGTACGAAGTGGAGGTCCTCAACAGTACACAGAAGAATGTTTTTAATTACTATGAGGCCAAAATCCACAGAATCTTTAAAGCCAGTAAGTATCAAAATGTTTGGCTCCTTTCATTCACCTGTAGGAAAATCAGGTTTAAATGTTTAAATCAGGATTTAAATCAGGATTAAATGTTAGCCAGTATGAGCCACACAGGTGCCTTCTCTTGGTGTAGAAAGTAGGGTCAGATATATACTAAGCTTGCAAGAAGGCTGATTTCTTTGGTGCAGCTGCCTTGCTCTTCGGTTCAGCTCAGGGACAGGTTGCTTTGGTTCATGTTGTGCAGCAGTCCTAAGCTACACGAGCTTCAATGATTTCAGATGAAACTAAACCAGAAAACAGAGTCCAGCTGCGTTCAGTCCATG
The DNA here is from genome assembly GCA_025774025.1 of Xenus cinereus. Taxonomy (NCBI): domain Eukaryota; kingdom Metazoa; phylum Chordata; class Aves; order Charadriiformes; family Scolopacidae; genus Xenus; species Xenus cinereus. The sequence continues at coordinate 183,859,398 of JAOXJK010000001.1, read as the reverse complement.
GCTCCAAACTCCTCCAAAAACATGCGTAGTGTGGATATTGGGTCTTCTACATATACTAATTCACTTTATACACTGCTGTTGTTGATCCACATTTTTCTACAGCAGACATATCCTCTATTGGATGACCTCTATTTTCATACTGGATGAAGATTTTAAGTGCTTGTTACTCAATTAATTATTTAGCACTTGCAACCCTTGCGGAACAGGCTAAGACCTGTCCACAATGATTTGCCTGAAGTCAGTGAACACAGGAAAACTTCTAGATCTTCAATTTAATAATTGTGATAACAACAAAGAAGCCTTTCTATTTCTTTTGGTGCAGTGTAAAGATTTGCACCGCCCTCAGAAAATATCCTTTTTTAGGCCTGCCATCCCAGCTGTCCCCATGTAAACTTTATCATCAATGAACACTAATATTCTTCAAAATAATTTCTGGAGAGGCTGTCAGATGACATCTCAGACTTCATCCACTGTGGTATCATGTGGTTGTCAGTTTTGAGTTTGGCAGCCACAGATTGCCTGTGAAAAGCAACTTTAAAGGTTCTGAAATCTTCCCTGCCTGGAACAGAATAATTAACTCACTCCCTCGATCTTTGCCCAGGGGACAGGCAATGTCATCCAGTACTTTATGGCACGCAACTTGTGATCTGTGCCCAATGTTTAGTCCCTGTCAGAAAATCAGGTCCACACTTTGTGAATCCAGAGACAGCATCTGTCATAGCCAGGGCTTTCCATATGCAGGGAAATGATAATGTGCCTAGTGATCAAACCCTGGCTATGGGAGATTACAGTACAATGATGGAAAATTTCATTAATCCCTCCAGAAAATTTACAGGATCAAAAGTATTTAGAGCTCTGGGCCTCAATGCAACTTGTACTCACAACTCACAGGCAAGCACTGGAAAGATTTTATTTCTTGGCAGCTGAGAGGAATATCTTTTGAATGTGAAGTTGAAGGGAAGAGATGACTTCTCCCATTTCCGCCTCCTTCTTTTTGATGCCTTTAAAAGCCCCTTTGATTTGTGCTATATGATGCAGCTTATGGCCATTAGCAGATGTTTTGGGAAAGGCTGAGAAGAGGCATGAAGACATGATGATAAAGAAAAAGCAAGGTGATGCATCCAAAACAGCTCATGACTGATCAAGAGTTGTTATCTTTTGTATTTTCTGTGGCTAGTTTGAGCGAGGTTGCCATCACCAAGGGTAGGTGAGAACAAGTAGGGTAAATTCTCATTCTCTGGAATCCTGGCATTATTTCAGTATTCATCCTTGCAAACAAAGGGTTGGTTCAGAAAACAGACGGAAACACTTATTTGTGTTTGGGAGTCAGCAAAAGAGAATTTTGCAGATGTGTCCTCCTCAGATTATTTTGATTATTAATAGAATTACTGCATGTGTTTTGGATGGCTAATATTTATGTTACCTGATGAGTCCTTTACGGGAACAGTATGGTCCAGGTAAAATAGCCCAGAATCTTCTTTTTTTTTTTCCTTTTTTTCCCCCATATATTTTTTTTTTATTTCCCACTATACATTCTGAAACTTGAAGTAATTGTTTCCCTTACGTTCTACTTGGACACCTTGGAATTGTTTCAAATATTTTTTTTTTTTTTTAAATTGGAGACTTAGAATTGGAAATTATATAATAACCTGTTAAAGAGGTAACTCAAATCCTTATGATTCCCACAGTCTGAACTGTATTAGGCATTTGTGAAGCATGTGAACCGATAAACACCATGGTAATTTAAGCACAATGAATCTGAGGCACAACATGATCATTTTCTCAAGTAGTTCTGATCCATCTTTGTATTCCTTGAACAAAATGAAAATTCAGTACACCATATAGCATAGGAACAATTGCCAGATCTCAGGTTATATGAGAAAACCTACAGTACTGTATTATTCTTTCAAAAAATGCAGATGTAAACCAGGATACAGTACTGAAGACTGAATTCTCCCTGGCCTATAAGTACTATAAGTAAAATTTATGCAAGTCTTAACTAGGAGATAGATAAGATTCTTAGTGCTAGATTTCACAGATTAGCACTCTACATCAAATTATCTGAAACCTTATTAGTGTTAAAATATTCTACTTCAGGTTTTCATCTATTCTTAGAGTTTTATTTTGAATACTAGACTTTCCATACTTGTAATACAATAGTTTACAGAGCAGAAGCTGCACAAACTTCTGTTAACTGTTAGGAAGACTGTGATGTCTTACCTGTAATTTAAGGTGGTTTAATGTTTAATTTGTCACCACAGTGCACACCACAGTTATGCATGACATTTCACATTATATAAAGAGACTAAGAAATTAGATTATTGCTTTTATTTGAATTTTCTTTTTCAAATGGACTTTGAAAATTATTGTTCTAGCCCAACAACACAGTATCCTCCTGGCTTGTGGTTAGTCTGATGAATAAACACCTTTCCGGCTCTCCTGTCCTGTACCTGAGTAGCCTTCTCTTCTGCCTTGGATGCCCACTTCTGTAATGATCAGTGCCACTTTTAAATGAACAATCTTCTGGGCCAGAATCCAGCCCAGAATCTTCTAAGTTATTTTAATGTGGAGATCACCAAGTGCATATCATACGTATCAGCTTCAGAGGCAGTAGCATAAACGCTGCATCAGTGAAGTTCAGGTCAGGTGTCCTAAGAAGAGTGAGTTTTTAATACTGCCTTCTGCATTGTTGAGCATCAAGATGTTTGAATTTAGTTTGCTAGCTTTTAAGAGCATTATGAACCTAAGCAACCTGAAATATAAGACAGCGTGTTTTATTTTTCCTTTGGCTTTTCCTTCAGTCTCTTGAGGCCATAAAGTCTGAAAGTTCTCTATAGCAAAACAACCCCTTCAATAACTAGTGAGGACAATCAGCTAAGACAGAAATGGCTTACTTCTTGACAGGTAATGTTAAGGAAAATATATCCTACCATAGGATGGCTATTTATTCCCATGTCAAGCCACAACTCCCACGTGAAATATTACCTTGGCTTAGCAGTGAAGTAAATGACCACAAGTGTTTGTGCCCTGTGGGCTACATTTCTACTTGTTATTAGAAAACTTCATGGGGTTTTCTCTTCTTGTGCCACAGCTAATGATGAAAGCATCCAAGTTGGTGTCCACCGACAGTTCCTAACACACTCTACATGCCAGATAAACATGGTTATTGGCAAACGGTACCTCCTCATGGGGAAAGATGGGCAAACGGTTGATTGCAACAACGAGTAAGTGCAATGGAAGCTGCTATCACGGACAGCTGCTACTGAGAATCCAGAGGATACCTAACCTATTACAATACCTCCAGAAAGCAAAGGCAGAGCCAAATTTCTTAGGGACTGATTCTGCTGGCTGTACTAAATGCCTGCCCACTCTGCAGGCAAAAGGGTAGCTGTGGGGAACAGCTGAGCCACCCAAACCTATCAGCTGATGTACCTGTGCAGAGCCTGGTTCCCACACTTGTCAGAATCAAAATCTGGCCCTGACTCCAACGGGTTAAAACTCACAGCTAGAAAAGGAGAATGAGGAACACTGCACAGTTCCATCTACTGCAGATACCTTACACAACACGCATGTTTGCAAAAGAAATGGGTGGGACCACAGATAAGAGCAGCTCTCAAAGTTTCTGTTATGTCATGCATGCAAGTAGTATATTCTTCTCATTTCTCATTGTCACACTTCTGATGAAAAAAAGGGAATTTAGCTGAGGAGGAATTTGGTCTGATACTATCAAATATGCAGTGAGGAAGACATGTGAAATGTTTCGTTTCCCTGTGCAGAACTGGAGAAAGATAGTGCCTCTGAAAGCTTCTAGGAAGGAGAGCTTCTCAATCAAATTATGAGCACCACTTCCTAAAACCTTAAAAAGTCCCTTCTCCCCATCTCTATATATCACATCGAAATGAGTGCTTAAGTCAGGGGCCTGCTTCAACAGAAGCTTGCCAAAGGTTGAAGTCTCTCAGCAGAGGTGTAACCCCTGAGTCCTCTCCAGTCCAGTTGTAAAATGGCAGAAGCTACACGGCTTCTCACCACAGAAAATGAGGAAACAATTGGGGATACACTGTTGAAACTGAACTCCCCTTCACTGTGTCCCACTGGTGTGCACTGGGGTTTTTTCTGCCACTCTGGAAAACTCTAATAGACACTTAGCCCAAGTTTACCTGGTGTCCCTCCAAACACAAGTACAGCCAGGTTCATCCTGGCTTGGCACTGGCACTTCCCAGACTTTATTCGAAGCTCAGTTAACCTGCTGGTGCAACTAGGTTTCAGGCAAGTTTATTGGCTAGTATAACTCCTCCTGATCTCAGAGATGCCTCAGTGGTGGGATGGAACATCACGGGGTTTGTGCTTTCCCGTTGCTCCATGTCAGCAGTAATGACTCGCCTCCTTTACCTGTCCCACTTGCGCTTAGGATGCAGTACTTCCTTGATGCACAAGCCTGGATAGAGAAAATTCCAGAAGAGAGCGAGTGCCGCACCACCCTGCACCGGCAAGCCTGTGCTGACCTCCAGGACTTCATGAGCACGCGGGACAGCCTGTGCCTCTTCTGAACGATTGCTCTGCTCCCTGCATCCCATCCGTGTCGCTCCCTCCAGAATTTTTCTTGCAAAGCCTGTGCATCAGAGCGGCACCTGAAACATTGCCAAGCTGCTTCTGTTGATATCTGTTTTGCTGATTGTGGTATCTCCTGGTAGATGTATGTGTGTGTGGGTAATACAACAAAAATCGCAGTTACACTACTGGTTATCATATTTATTGTCCCTGGCAATAAGCATTGAGAAGAGAGCAGGAATTCCTGTCTCTCTGATCCATTATAAAACATTGCAATTATCCTGCAAGGGATCATATGAAAAAATACGGTGCTTGCAGAGCTGATTAATTCCTGCAGTCACTGTCACTCAACAAAAAAAGAGGCTGAGAAAATTGCATGGGTGAGAAGGAAGACTGGGAGTTCCTGGGCTTACCAAGTACAGCTGTGTTACGCTGCTACTGAAAGAAAAGAGATACTAACGCTCACGCTTCAGCATATCAGTTAATTTCTGATTTTAACTGTGAGTCCTCCTGTAGGGGAATGAATGATCCCACTTGGACCACAGCAGGATTCCCATATGCACTTCTGAAGATCGAACTGGAGCTGGCCCAGCATCAGGGATGGGCAACTGGACTGGATGCGTCCTGCTCCTGACCCATGCACCAGCTGGTTAGTGCTGGTAGCTCGCTGAGGGCACAGAATTGCTTTTTAATTGCACTTTGTAGCCACATGTCTTTCCAGCTTTTCTTTTTTTAGAGTTTAATTACTTTGCATTACTTTTTAAAGAAAAACCTGGCACAATCTGTGGGTGCATTTTTCTAAAGCGTCGTGGGTTCTGTGGCTACGCAAACAGCTCTGCAGTGGAGATGCAATATTTGTCAGGGAAAGGTGGGGGTTTGGCTGCCACAGTTATAAAGGCATCCACAAACGGCAAACTAGGTTGATGATGAAAATAACCCCAAAACTCAAAACCCAGGACAATTTGTTTTCCTCGAGGTTTGCTCCAGCTTTCAGATTTAGGGAATGTGACTGTAATGCCCGGAGACGTATTCTTTTCTTTTTATTACAGAGCTTATAGAAATGTCGTTGATATGGCAAAATCCAGCTGAGGTCAGTAAAGCAAGTGCTAATTTCTACTCATACAAGATAAAGAATAGGCTGTTCCACTGACATACCGATTATCCAGTAGTTCTGCTAATAGTTATGAAAGAATACCACTATGGTTAGGGGCCAAATCCTTCTATCTATTCCACAGGACTTGAGTTAAATACCAGTATCTGACCTTTTTGTTGTGCGGAGTAAATCAAGAGCTCAAAGGTTCTTGCTTAGCAGACAAATCACCAAATAATTGCTACACTCTAGACTCTGTAATATGTGGTGAAAGCATCATTAAAATTTCATATTGGGTCTAAGATGCATTTTACATATTTTATTGCATTTCACTTAGAGACGAGTATAAACTGAAACTGCTTAGTGCCTAAACTTCACAAATGCAATCTCCTAATGTGGGAGCTATGTGTGTTTATTAAACTCTTCTTACTTTTATTTTTGGTACAGAGGACCCACGCATGCTTCTACTTTAATTCTGGTAATCTGGAACCTCTTGGAACCCTTTGCTTCCTGGGAAACGCTTTAAATCTCTCTGCCCAAGGAGTTAGCATAAAACAGTCTCTATCCCCCTCTATTTTTCTGCCCCAAACTCTCAAGCATATTTATAGGGAGAGGGAAGACAATGGTGGAATTATTCTCTGCTGCCAAGGTTGTTAACGTTTGCAGGTAGCGCAGCTGAAGACCTGCCGGAGACTCGGCCAGCACCATGGAGGCCTGCTTGAGGGCTTTGGAAGCATTCATTTCTCCCTCTGCTGCCACAACCTGCGAAGTAAGAGAAATGGAAATGGCACTGTGACACTGCCCATAGTGGGGGAAATCCAGCTTTACAATGAGGAGAAAGCAAACGGGCATTTGGATGCCTGGGGCAAGGATACAGGAGCTTGGGGGTAGACGTTGCTGTGGGTCTCACCTTAGCTCTTGCCTCCCGAGAAGCCTCTGCTTCAGCTGCCATTGCCCTCTGCATGGCCATGGGAATCCTGACATCTTTGATCTCCACTTGGGCCACTTTGATTCCCCACTGCTCCGTGGCACTGTCGAGGATACCCTTAGGGACAAACACACAACCCACCATGTAGAGCAAAGTAATGACAGACAGAAAACCACACAATGGCAGAAAGAAAACCACTTTCTGCCGCTTGGACAGAAGGAAAGGCAGCGTGCAAACCTGCACAACAAAAATAAGGAGCCCTCCAGGAGCACTAAAACCCAACGTAGTGTGCATACAGTGGGTACAACAACCTTATGAAACTCTTGCTGATCAACACCAGTGTCTCCTGTGTGGTTTCTCTACTACCTCCTAAATTATGACCCCCAGTTTTCTTTAGGTGGGCACTTACAAAACTTCTCCCTTTGACAAAGCAATACTACAGCAATTTCCTAAAATGGTACGATGCTGTAAAAGCACATAAAAGCACACTATGGGTGAAAGACACGGCACAGCTCTGCAGCACTGCCTTGGTCTTCTCTGCTTGGGCTCCTGGGCACTATTGCAACCCACATCTCCACCCTGACCCCACTCTGCCCACAGCTGCTGCCCTGGATGGAGAGGGGTACCGTCTCTCTTCGATTTGACTGTGCCTCTTCTGTGACTGAAAAGAGTAAATTATGTCTTGGTTTTCTTCTCTGCCACCTCTTTGGCTGCAAAATTAAAAAAACAAAAACAAAACCCACAAACAGATGGCACTTTAAAGCATAAAACAACTTGGTTCTGTTCTCTTAGTTGTTATGACAGTAGATGCAGGCCTTGCCTTGATTAAGCTTCAATCAAGAGTCTGCTCAAGATAAAGCTTCCCACGAGCAGCAGACTTCTTCCTCACAGCTTGCAGCAGCCTCTGTATACAGACTAAATTGATTTAATAAACTCAATGGAGTTTCACATTTTCAGAATCTTAATTGCTTTTTGATAGGAAATAACTCTTCTTCAAGAACCTGGGGAAATACCTTTAGAATAACTCTTTCTGACTCTAAACAGTAAGATGTAAATTGAAAAAAAACCATAAAGGGCAATTTTGCTATCATAGTCAAAGAAAGAAGGAGAGATCATTTCTAATTTGCTACTCCCCAGAACACATCTCCATGATTTTCAGTGAATTTTGAGAGCTGGATTTACCTGGATACTGTGTGCAATCTCCTCACGACCTGACAGGAGCTGAGCCAAGCTCTGTGTACCCAGAACGTTTCTCAGGGTTGTCTGTGCCAAGAGGAAGGTGGCCGAGTGGACATCAGTGACGTTAGCAACGGCGCTGACAGCACTGTGGATCTTGTAGTACACCACCCCATCGACTTGGGTAGTAACAGCATCTTTTGTGAGAATCTGTATTGCAGAAATGGGCAGAATTAGAGACTGATCCAGTACCACATGCCTTGCCAAGGAAGGGGATTACTTTTTTTTCCCTCGGTGAGGAAAAGGCCCTGATAATTTGAGGAAACAAAGAATTTTGTTTGCCTTCTTCTCTATTCCCCTGAGAAATAACTTCAAGGAAGTTATCTTGCATCACCAATAGTTTAAACCAGGGCAAAATGTTGTACATAGCCTTTAGACATCTGTTTCGGCAGTAAGTGAATCTCAGAACCTTCATTAATTCCTTCTGCAATACTAAATGATGGTTATCCTCTTCCTTTCTGGTAGAAAGGACCATTACTGGACTTGAAGATCTGTGTTACTTCCCCTAAACAATGTGTTTGTAAGAAACGCCAGCAAATTGAAACAAATGTGAAAAGCAAAGTGCAAGAAATTGTGAGAAGAAACTCTGAATAATGTTTAAGTATTCAGAGAGGAGGTGTGTCATCTGTTGGCAGACAAATCAGAAGGCAGTTGGCCTCAGCAAAGCACTGCTGATGCTCCACTCTCTCATCCCTCCTCAGCATCCTTTGCCTGTGAATAAGTGTTTCATAGTCTCCCTGCCAACAGCTGCAGAAGCCTTGCCAAAAGCTGCTAAGCCTTGTACAGCACAAGTACTGCAACCATCTTCCTTCCAACCTCCTGTTTTGGGGAGCCATTTTTCATTCCACCACATGCACCCCTGCAGCCCGCACTCTGAGAAAAGGCTCTTTGTGGTTATGGAAAGATAATGGTCCAAGAAACAGCTCCTGGGGAACACAGAGGGCAATTCCAGGGGCCAAAGGGGTCCTGAGGCCATTCCATCATGTCTTCACATAAGGAAGGAGGCAGCAGTGCCAACTCCACCAGCAGAAACATTTTACCATGGTGGGGTTGGGGCGATATGGAGCAAAAACTTTTCTGGAAGGATGAGAATTGCTCAGCCACTGATTCTTCAGACTAAATTCGTCACGCAATATTTGTCAATAAAATGCCTAATGAAACACCTCTCCATTCCCGCTTGGTTCTGAGTTTTGTGGATGATTGCTAATTCCTTTTAATTCAAGGAAGTTCATTATCCTTATGTAATTTGCCTTTTGAGAAACACATAGGGTGTGCACACCTTTGAGCAACATCACTGAGGGCTTTTTTTGAATGGTGAGCTACATGTGAGATCCAATTTTATTAGGACATTCTATTCTGCATATCTTACACTAGTCTGTTGCTTCATTTCCATGTGTGGAGTAAAAATACAACTGGGAATTTTTTAGCCTCTGCTCTCTTGTCCTCTTTGACTCCCACTTGCAGTTCTACCCCACCCTCCCTTAATTTTTGTCTCACAGTTCTGAACGTCAGCAAGAAGAGTCTTCTTGGCCTGCAACAATGCATGTGCAGGTTTTCATAAGTAGAAGTTTTGTAAGCAGTTTGGGAGTCAGAAGATACATCAAATAAGCTAAAGTCTATACAGTAGCTCGCAGCTGCAAGACTATAAAACACCCACACTATTTTTGATCATGCCACAAATGAGCTTTACATTTATTTCTGGTTTAGATGGCTGCTAGAGAATAGTTACCTCTTGTGGAGGAATCTTACAGGTAACAGTTCTAAGATCAACCTTGATAAATGTATCTGTACATGGAAGTATGAGGATCAAACCTGAAAAATAGAAATAATGAGATGAAACACTGGTTTCTGAAAGCTAAGCCTAGAGGTAGGTATCATGTACAAAGCAAACAGATGGAAATATCCACAAGGTGGGGAATGAGTCCACCTTATTATTACAGCTGTCCTTTCTGAGACGGAAGGTGACAACATTGAGGTTTTGCATTTTCATATAACGGAGGGAAATGCAGATATCTGCAAACAACGTGAATTTATTGCAGGTTGACGGCCTAGGGCTCTGGACAGGGAATGGGCAGGTTGCAGTTCTGGTCTCAAATCTGCCGTGAGACTTGTGACAAAATCTCCTTAAATGACTTTGTGTAGTTTCCCCTCTTTAGATCATAAACCATTTATGGTACAGTATGTGTGTCTCTAGGAAAGACATCTCCCAGGTCCAGATTCCTGCACCACCTGTAAGCCTCCATAGTAGGAATGTAGTCCCAAGATCTGACCCATCAGTGAAGGGTCAGTGAAGGGCCACTTTCCCTTCGCTAGAGAGAAGGACTTGACATAACTATCTTTCTAATCTCAGTATCTTTCTTAGGTGCCCAGAGCTCTGCACCTGCCCTAGCTTCTCTTTGGACCACATGGCTATTATTCAAGAGGAAAGACAGTATCCAGAAAGGACTTCCTCTTATTTCAACCTCCAGCTTGCCCAGTTCCATTGCACAGAGGTGGTAACTGCACCAATGCAAGTGTCTCATGTTGTTGGGTTTGGTTTGTATTTGTGATTTGTAACCTGGTCCTAGGTGACTGTAACAAACTCTGTATAGATGCAGTGTCCCCCACCCTGACACATTTACCCTTTTCAGAGCAGAAAATGCCTCAAGAGCTGGCAGAAATGAGCAGTGTTGAAAGCGAGGTACAAGGAGAGTGGCCACAGTCACCCAAAACCATCTGCAGCAGAGCTGAAGACTGCATTTAAACCTCCCTGGTCCCCCATCAGTGTCTGCAGCATGAACTCAAGCTTCCATTGTCCAACCTACTCAACAGCAAAGCCATACCTGGTATGAAGGTCCTCAACCTTCTATGTTGTGCTGTGATAGGGGGGTGGCTTTATCTTTCCATCAGAAAAATAAACAGCCTGCAGGTAAAGGAACTGCAGCAGAGAGGACCATCTCATCCCCCGCCCTGTGCTATTAAGAAGGATTCCATGGACTTCTGCTGTTCTCTATGTGGTTAGAGTGCATCATCATAAAATAAAACCAGTGCATCTTAAGAGAATAAAACTGCATGCATTCACCTGGTCCCTTTGCTTTCTTAGACAAGATACGTCCCAGCCGAAACACAACAGCACGTTCATATTCTCTGACAACCTAGGAAAATATTTGAAATTTAAAATTTTACAAATAACTCTATTCCTGCTTTCCAGGCTGATTTTTTAATCTTTGGCATCTGTATTAAATGTGAAAAAAGTACAAATAATATAGGAATCAAAAAAGCTGCAAGTCACTAGGCATTTTATGCCTTTTCCTCACCTCATCCTTTGCTGGAAAAACTCAGACCCTGACCCTGCAAATATGTTACAAAACAGACCAAATATGAATGAATTGCCATTGATTTAATGAGGCTAGCCACAACTCTCTCAGCATCAGTGCTACACTCAGAGGAGGTGTAGAAAAAGTATCACTCACCTCAGGTATTCTAGCTAATTACTTCAGTTAGTGTATCACAACAAGGACTGATGTTCAGGGCAATCAATCACCCCTAAAAATTGATTTAAATTAATCATATTACACCAATCATCCCTTGAAGGGACTGTGGGTTTAGGTTGTATAGTCCCTCAGTGCAGGGACCTGCTTCTTTTTTCATCAGCACCCATGTTAATCGCTATTGCTGGCAGCATCAAACACGAGTTCTTCAGAAAAGTTTGTATATTTATTCTCCCAGTGTTGTTGTAAAGCAGGGGAGTTTAACTGATGATGGAAGTTAAGATTGCAAGAAATTAAATTAGTAAGTTGTGGTGATACAGAAAATCAGTGGAAGAACATGGATCTCTTGGTCCCAGGCCACGTCTTTGCTACAAGCCCTTATGATTTCCAAAAAACGAATGTTAAGTTCCTGGTTTTAACAAAATCAATAAATCAATAAACTAATAATGATGTTCATAGGGCATTCTTTATGTGCCCCAAATCCCACTAGCTTACCTTGATACATGCCCAGATGGATATAGGAAAGGTAATAAGCACCAGGAGGAAAGAAAGGGAAACCAGGATCCAGCCACAGACACCAATTCCTTCCTGTCTGTCGGCTATTAAAAAAAAAAAAAAAGGAATAAAAGCAGTGAATGCAAATATTGAAAAGAGTTATCTGAGGGATGTAGATCTAGCCCAGTGCAATCATGAGGGACTGCAAAGTCCACAGAGACTCGTTCCTGTTTACCTCCCTCCCGTCGCTCACTGAAAGCCGTAGAACACCTCACCAAATATCCAACCTTATGCCCCTTCTGCTCCAAAGGTTAAAAGGTTCAGAAAGTACATTTTGCAACACGGAAGAAAGAGGAAAAATGAAAAATATTGCCAAGGATGGGGACTGTGAAGGAGAAATAAATCATTGGGTGGAGTATCCTCCATGGATATGAATCTCTGCCAGAGCACCATGGCTGGGGCAAAAGATTTAGTTTGTATGAAACAGGTAATAAGGAGAATGAGGGGAACTGCTGCTGTCTTTAAATGAAAGTTTTGAGGAATATTGATGGACCAGTTCATTCACTAAACCAGAAGCTTCCAGATCAGTGATTGTCTGCATCCACACCTGTGCATTTTGAGAAGTTCTCTCACTGCATTCAGCTCTTCTCATTCCAAAAATTCATTATGATGAAATTTCACTATTTTATTATAATGAAATCAAAATAAATCAAAATAATTTCATTATTATTATTATTATTGCTTGAAGGGAAAGCAGTGGTGAGTTGTTGTTCAAGTACTAAAAGTTTGGGAGGCTCTTTGTAAGGGAAAAATGATCAAGGAGCTGTTGCTCTTTGAAAAGCAGCTGGAGGTCCTCACAGAAGAGGCACAGAAGAGGACAAGGAGTGAAACAGTCCTGCCACCAGGACAGAGTGCTGCAAGGTCAACTGAGTTTTGCTAAATGCAGAAATGCCTTGGATCAGGAAAAGAGCAAATACATCAGGAATGCAGGCTGGGCTCACCCTACAGGCAGTCTGGCTGCCAGTTTTGGGCCAGAAGAGGATCTTCACGGGCATGAGCACCAGCAGATGGGAAGCTGAACACCACAGCATACATTTCCCAACACAAGAGGAATCACAGAATCTCCATGGTTGGAAGGTACCACTGAGATCATCGAGTCCAACCACATTAAAAAAAAAAATCAACAAAAAAAAAAAACCAAAAAAAAACCACCACAAAAAACCACCCACCAACCAAAAACC
>JAOXJK010000001.1:183809052-183844162 GCA_025774025.1 Xenus cinereus | reverse complement strand
CTCTAGCTCTAGGCAATCCTGCTTCAGCAGGGGGGTTGGACTAGATGATCTCTATGGTCCCTTCCAACTCTAAAAAACTCGGTGAAATTTCAGTGAAATTCAGTGAAGTCTCCTATGGCAACAAAGAGAGATGGAGTAGCCTCAGCCTTTTGTAAACTCAACGTACCCTCCTGCTTGCTACAAGCACCCACATCAGTCCTGCCAGGACTCATGCTTTTCCCACTGCACCATCCACACTAATGGCCAGACACGAAGGTGAAAACAGCACACATGGCTCATAACAATTTTGTTTTGGCATCAGTTCCCTGGCTTGAAGAGAGCACCAGGTGCTTGTCATACAAGTCCAAGCATATCGAGTGCTTTTGGGGCTGAAAAATTCTTCTACCTTCCCTAACTCATATTTTCCCCTTTCACACCATCCCTACAGACAGAAGTGCATCAATAGCCAAATTGTATGTGTTAGCCCCTGGGGTCATTTTGGCAGAAGGCAGATGCTGACACGTGCTGGCAGGGCAGTATGAGGTAATTTGCTCTGTCACTCAGTGCCACAGTCTGAATTCGCATCTCCAGCCCATGTGGGAGACTTTTGATGAATGCCTGGGTTCAAATACACTTTTTATATTTGGTTAACTTAACTCCTTTTTATTATTGAGAAAAAAACACACACAAAAAAACTCCACAAGGCTTACCAATTAGATGCTCCATGTTGTTTTTCTTGGGTGTCTCTCTCTGGGGATCCATCCCAGTTGGGGGAAGCTCTGGTCCCCTCACAGACGGGACAGAAGCATGCCTTGAAACTGCAGAGTGCTCATGAGAAGCGCTGAAGAGAGAAGCAGGACGAGAGAAGCAGAAATCCCCACTTGCAGGAGAGCCCTCTGGGAGTCAGTTACCCTGGTGAGAAGGGGATGTTTACAAAAACAAAGTCTTTCGGATCAGGGTTGTCTCTGAAGAAACTCCACAGTCTTCTGTGGCCGTCTTCTGGCCAGGGAAGTACTTGGCCCAGATGGTTTTACACCCCACGCAGTCCAAGATGGAAATTATTTCTATGTGTCAGTAATACCTGTCACCACAGAGAAAAAACAAGACAGGACAGAAAGAGAAGATAAAGAGGGCAGAAGTCCTATGAGGAGTGGCTGAGGGAACTGGGGCTGTTCAGCCTGGAGAAAAGGAGGCTGAGGGGAGACCTTATCACTCTCTACAGCTACCTGAAAGGAGGGTGTAGCCAGGTGGGGGTCGGTCTCTTTTCCCGAGTAACAAGTGACAGGACAAGAGGAAATGGCCTCAACTTGCACCAAGGAAGGTTTAGATTGGACATTAGGAAAAAATTCTTTGAAACGGTTTATCAAGCAATGGCTGCACAAGGAACTGGTTGCGTCGCTATCCCTGGAGGTATTTAAAAGACATGTAGACATGGTGCCGAGGGATGTGGTTTAGTGGTGGACTTGGCAGGGTCAGGTTTATGTTTGGACTCGATGATCTTAAGGGTCTTTTTCAACATAAATGGTTCTATGATTCTATAAAGCCAGAGGATACAGACCAAGTACCGCTCCTCTGCTGTACGCTTCTGAATATTATGGGGCTCAGCTACTGTCCAGTTCTCAAACACTGGCAACATAAATAATCCACCAGGTGAGGTCCCTGTGCTGTGCAAAATAGCTCATCACACGCTTCTTGATACTGTACATCACAACAGGCTGAACCCTGTTGTGCTAGATAACCTAAAAACCCCAGTAGAAGCATTTCAGCTCCAAAGCCTTAATATTTTTTTTCCCCAAATAAGAATATTTTTCACAAAACACTTCTAAATCTTGACAATCGAACTAAGCACAGCATTTCAGATGAAGCCATTTCTGAAGGCTGCAGCAGCAGGAAGCAGCCTTGTCAAAGGACACAAATCTGTTGCTTGCTATTTGAGAATAAATGGGAGGTGGCTTTCCGTATGTAATTTATGAGTTTGACGTATACCTGCATTAATTATATGGCTGTTTTCTGTGGGCATCCATCATCTAGAATATCTTTGGGAAGCTCTGGCTCCAGCTTCATTTCACTTTATGTCTTCATCCCTGCCAGTAATCACATTGGCCCCAGATGGGTCATTCCAAGCCAATTGCTCCCCAGAGAATCCTTTCAGAGCCTCACAGAGAGGAAACGGCACCATGGAACGGATGTTTTAAATCACAGTGAAAACCATAAGCACAAACAGCTTGCAAAACTGGGATTGACTTGGTTATTGCAAATGCCCTCATCAAATATGTGCTAATATCCATCTGAAGTCATTTGCGGCATTTTCCTAATTACTTGGCTTCTCACACGGAGCTGTAAGGTCAGGACAGATGCCCACTAGTAGGGCAGCGAGGGTGAACAGTTACAAGAAAAATATGTTTTAATTACTCCAGAAGCAAAAACATAACACACAGAACTATCCCCCCAACATCTTTTTTTTTTTTTTCAGAGCAACTGTTTTACTGAAAATAACTTTATTCCAAGCCCTTTGAATGCCATAATCTACACAGCTGCTTATATCATCAGATAGATGAGCAAAACATATTAAAATCTAACAGACATAATTGCTCCCTGCTGTTTATTGGTAATTCCCTGGGGTGCTCGTAAATACATCCCTTGAGAGGTAGCTAAAGCAGATGGTGTTTTTCTTTTACTTTCAGGAACATCACTGTATTAGTTTCTCCAGCTTAACTTCAGCTGCGCTTTTGGTCCCCCTTTCAAAAATTGGAAGTCAAAGGCCGGGAATCTTAATCCCTTCTCCTTGGGGCTGCACTGGGGCATGCAGGTAACTCGTGTCCTGAAGTGCTTTAAAATACTCCGAGAGGAAAATACATGCGGGCTTTGGGGCAAAGCAGTTTACATGGAGAGCCTAGCGCAGCCCTGTGCCACGGAGCCGTGCCACAGAGAAAACCAGTTTGAGTCCAAAGCCACTTCAGTAGGAGCTACGGACTTAGAAGCAACATTAGATGGATGTGGTTGGGGTCGGTGGCAGCTCAGCTGCTTCTGCAGCGTGCTGACCCAGCCGAAGACTTCAACTTCTCAACTTCCGTTCCAAAAGCAGCACAAAGGCTGGGGTCAGGCACGATGATGAGGTGCTTACCTGCAAACGGGCCGTTTCCCAACAGTTCTCTACCCTTTCCAATGGCACCGGTTCTTTACAGTTGCCCTAAAGCGTCCAGTTGCTCCCACTGGTCTCACCATCCAGATGCACAGACTTAATCCTACAGACCAAGTGCCTGCTTCGAAGTTTGTTAAAACCAGAAGGGGAATTCTTCCACACCAACATTTCTAAACAGTGCCAATCCCAAAGGTATGGAAGAAGTCGTCAGGCAGGACTGAGACACATGAGTTTTGCATATAGCAAAGTTGAGGGTTTCAGTTTGTCTTTTTCTGACCTTTTTAGGCCCATAATATTTTCTCTCAGTCTAGTCCTTTCCTGGCCCTGAATTCCGTACCCAGAACAGACACTCACCTACTTGTTTCAGGCTCATCATTCCTTTCCCCAAATCAAAATTTAGAAGGGACAGGGCATAAAGGAGATTAACACTACCATCCTATATGGCTCCTCCCCCTTCTGAAAACGGCATCAGCTTTCAAGAGCTGAAGACGGGGAGATGACAGGAGGCAGCCCTTTAGCTCCACTTCGCCAGAGCGTGAGTACACACGAGAGACGGGCAACCAAAGGGCTCGCTCCCATCGCAATCCCGAAAGGAAGGCAATTCGCAAGGATGCAAGAACATTCACACCGCGGCAAGGCTCCTTCCAGGCCCAGCCAAACTCACAACTCTCCCTTGTACATCAGAGGAAGAGGAGGGCAGAAAACCCCTCCGTTTCCCTCATATTCGCTACCGCCGCAATTAAAGCACTTGAAAGAAATACTGAAACTTGTATTTGCAAACACAATCCCAATACGTTCTTAGTTGTTCCGAATAAAGGTTTTATTTCAAAGGACATTTCACCACACCTTATCTTTGCAGTCTGTCAA
Organism: Xenus cinereus; assembly: GCA_025774025.1. Taxonomy (NCBI): domain Eukaryota; kingdom Metazoa; phylum Chordata; class Aves; order Charadriiformes; family Scolopacidae; genus Xenus; species Xenus cinereus. The sequence continues at coordinate 183,840,174 of JAOXJK010000001.1, read as the reverse complement.
TGCAGCTGAAATACAGTAGTAATAACCAACTTGAACAATGAAAAAATCATCGTTAGTCCAGAATTAAGTCATACAGCAACAGCCCTTTCCCAGCATGGGCTCAGTGTAAGCTCCAGCATGGTTTGCCTCTGGAGCAGGCTCTTCCTTGGCTTTTTAACAATGGTGCTCAAGTAAGCATGGAAGACCTCAGGACAAATGACCCCCTTCAGAAATTCCAAGGCTGGGTCACAGGAGTTTGCTGCAATGCAGAACACAGACTTTATTCCTGAAGAGAAAAAAATTAATAAAAACCAGTTTTACATAAAGAAATTGAAACTTAGCTTAATCCTAACCACTGTAAAGCTCAATTTACAAAATCCTGCTCAGTATGATTCGCTAAGAACCAGAGAGCCCATTCCAGACAAAAGAACTTGACAGCTTAATGCTTCTTAGCCTTCTTGTTCACTTGTCTAACACCGATGACAAGCATCCATGTAAAACTACACCAGCTGTGCATGAAATACTCTTTTTTGGGTGAAGTGGCTAGACACCACTTAGCAAGTACACTGATCAGGAAAACAGCATTTAATACGGTGGATATTCACTACTTCTCACCTGTTTTCATTGGCGAAACAGGGCTTCACAGTTTCTTGGGTATCTCTGAGTTGTCTCATGCTCAGGCAGAAAAAAAATCAACCCCCACCCCATGACCATTCAATAAACATTTTCAGAAACAGACATACAAACTGCTTACTTTTTGACAAAACACCGTATAACAGCTGATGTCTGGTACTTGGTTTTGACTACAAGGTAATGTGAATTAGTTTAAACTTTGATTGCTTGATGGGGAAACTAGGACTCAAATCAGAGATCAAACTCAGCACCTCAGTAAGGTTACAAAACACTTACTGACTTTGAACTATTTTACATTCACATCTATGGGACAAAAGCCAATTTGCTCTAGACACCTATATTCTTATTTTCTTCTTCTCCCACTGATCTACAAATGAGAAGAAAAACATACTGAAAGATGAGAGAGATTTTTCTCCACAGATTTCTTGAGTCAAGATATAAGACACTGACTTTAAAAGCAGTTCAGAGTGGAGAATCATTAGAATCATTAGAATTCGAATAACTAGAATTCAAATCACTAGAATTCAATAGGTTTCACAAAATAAATTTAAAAAATGTAAAAGTGCAATTATGTTTTTATCTTTAAAGTAATAAAATTAACAATTATTAAAATGCAAGACTCCCCAACTGCTGGCACAGTACTGACAATGTTTAAATTTTTTATCTAAACACTTCATAAGATATTTCTGTTGCTACTTTTTAGGAAGAGTTAGGAAACCAATTTTGTAATTCAGTACTTAATTCTGCATCATAAAGAAACAGCATAAGCAAGATCAGACATTAGGAAGTGTCTTAGTAAAAACAAGTTTATTCATCTGTATTCTAGGCAAATATGTAAATAGTCAGCAAAGCCTTTTTACCATGACTGTAAACTTTTTATTTAAAAAAATTGTGTTAAAAACCAATACAGGAATTTCCGTTAATGTTCTAAAAAAGTTTGTTCACATCTTGAAAGAAAATACATTAGCAACATCTCCCAGCAGAATTCATCTTTAAAAAAGTAAAACTCTAGGTGCAGAGCTTTTCTACAGTATAGTATCCTCTACGTTTTAATTTAATCACAGGATTGAATATCATTCCTATCTATTGTCTCCAGAACATGATCAAGAGTTTATCTTAAATAGATGATATTCAATGATGTGTTACACATTGCCACAGGTACTAACATTATTAGAAGAGTGCACAACTGAACTTCACTAACAAAGCAAGACCTTTCTATATGCTGCGTCATAACCCTTCCTAACCAATACAGTTAATTTAGCTATATGCCTTTAAAATCATGTACATTTTCCAAGGAAAAATACTAAAAAAATCCATGGTCCAAATTCTGCTCCCACTTATATTCACAAGGTAACATAAGCACCATCAGGTTGTGGTTTATTAGCCAAAAAGCAGAGAGAGAACCAGCGAGTTTATGAGTATAAGGGAGAGAAGAACTTGACCCATGTCTGTAAACATTCACAAAAGTCTGCAGTCAAAAGTGCCGGATAGGCAGCCTATCCGCAGTACAGTTATTTCATTCACAGAGAGGTGTGGGGGCAGGGAGAATGTTATGGAACATTATTTTAGAGGCAAATTAAAATGCTTTCATGTACTTTGGAGAGAAGTATTCTCAGCTAGCTAAACCATACTCCAGTAAAACATAATCCACGTCTACCCAAATACAGTACAGCATCATTTCCTAGCTCTCCTGTTCGGATTCAGGCAAAGGAGTACTCGATTCAGCAGCAAGTCCGTGACAGTATTTCAAAGCGCTAAGAAGACCCCCACACCCCTCTGATCTAGCCTCCCCTTCACACACCGCTGATGCTAACAGGAGAACCTCACACATACGAAGAAAAGTTTCGAAGAACCATAAACTGACCTTGATCTATGCACACACAAGAAGCGTGCATCTTAGATGGAAGATCATCTAGAGCTTTAAGTTACCTAGTTTCAGTCTAGATCTCATTCTATATTAACCACATACACCATATAAAATATAATAGAAGGATAGGTGCTTATACACACTATTAAGTATACTTGTTCTCCCCATTCAGTTTGACAGCCAATTGCTCTATTTACATAAGCGTCTGTTTGAATGTTCCTGATCCTGTAAGACACCAAACATTCAACTCATAAGCTAAAAGGAGAGTCAAGGATGCTCAGCATTTCACAGGATCAGACCCTGAATCGATTAAATGCAATCACAAATTAGGTTTGACATCTGACACAGCCTCCTGGAATCATTTTACCCTCATGTTTTCCCCCTCTTTCCCCAATTCAGACCATGCTCCCACTAACGCGGAGACAGCCTTCAAAGTGAATAGGATCAGGCTCTGTCAAGCAACCACTGCAGTCTTTAAAAATGTCTGGTATTTATTGCCATCCACTCTGGGGCAGGCTCGTCTGCAATGAAAATGGTGTTCCTGGTGTTGATGGATAGTTAGCAAAACCTTCAGGCTGAGCTGTATAGTTCTCCAGAGCAGAAGCAGAATGTGCCTTCAAGGAAGAGAAGAAGTTAGGAAACAGCACCGATAAAAAAAACAAAGAAACAAACAAAAAACTAAATCAAGCAAAACTTCAGGCACAAAACCAGTCCTACTCAAGCCAAAACAAACGAAATATTGTCTGCAGTATGCAAAGAACAGAGATGAGCAATGCACTGATACGCAGATGTTAAACTGTAGTGCAACTATTGCTCTGAAACACCAGAGAATGGGGAAAGCAGCTGGATTAAGAGGAAAAATGAAGAAGCGTTAATGGCATTTGCTTTCCAGTGGAGTAAGCCACAGCTGATTCGGAAGGCAGAGCTTAATCAGGAGCTGTAGTATTTCAGCGACTTTGAACTTTCTTTATCTTCATTGCTTGAGTAGCTAATTGTTAATTTTAGTGATTGGAACTTGCAATCTGCGTACATAGACTTCTACAGAATAAATATATTCCTGAGCTGCAAAAGCAGCATGGCCTAGATTAAGTAATTTGCTTCTTCCGGTCTACTTCCCATGATATTCAAGGACATCTGACAATATTCTGCATACTGAACAGGACTTAGACACATGCTCCATTTCAAAAACTGAGGTGTCACAGAAGAGAGAAAATATTAATTCAAGACATTCAACTGCCTCTTTCAGTCTTTTGTTGAGAAGAACAAATTTCCTACCAGAAGCACTGTACATTGGTAATTTAATATGAGTTGTTCTTTACCACCATCCTTGTAATCAGTTCTCAAAGGGGTTAGGGGTTCTAACCATTTACTGACTTGAGCTAATCCCAAGAAGTTAACACGCAACTATATACTCAAACAATTACTGGAAGCAAAACAGTATTAACAAACAGGCACGTTACCTGCAGTAGCGCTGACTGTGCAGCCGCACTATGCTGCAATTCCTGCAAGGAAGATTGTGCGGCACTTTGGGGAAAGCCAGGGATACCAGGGAGGGATAAAAGACCAGGAAAAACTGCATTTCCCGGTGTCTGTAGTCCAGAAGTCAAGCTGAAAGAATATTAAGATGTGGCTATTATTAAGAACATCTGCATCGTGTTTTATCCTCTAAGTTTATGTCTATATAAATTAGAAAAGCACCTATTTTTCTAAACCTCATAAAGGCCAGAATTTACGAACAGAAGCCCAGTCTCTACCCACCTATGAATTATTCATGCACACACAAACCAAGACTGTCTGGAGCACACCTAAAAAGGGAACTCAGAAATTTTTGTACCTCGGATGTGCCTACAGTTTGCACGCAAAAAAACTTTATAGACAAAAAGTTAATGTTGAGTACTTCCTTAAAACATAGGAACATCTAAGATATTGTCTGCTATTACCTGGATGTGTCAATGGATGCCCACGTGGAATCCATTCTTGTAAAAGCCTAGGAGGTGCCAAGTATCCTCATCTGGGAAATAAGATCACTAAGCACCTCACTGGATTAGACTGTCATAACGGGGACTATTGAGGAAAACCTATTCAGTAACTACTCTACCAGTTTCTAAAGACAGGTGGAAATCTACTGGTGAACTAACTTTAAAAATTAACTGTAATTACTAACTACGAGTGAAAATCATGTCTACACCTACAGTAAAATCAGTGTTTTTCAAGAGAAAAAGAAATGGTTCTGACCTCCTTCAGAAACAGAAACATACCCAGCCTGTGCAACAAGTGCAGAGTTGAAGTTTGAGCTAAAGGCCGAGGCAAACCCTGGCAGGACCGGAGCCGGAGATGGGGCTGTGGCAGCTGCCGGCAACGGTGCAACTGCTGCTACTGCAGAAGATGCCTGGAGGCCAGGGAAAGAAGGGAGAGCAGGAGTGACAGAGGGTGTGTTAGAGACAGGAAAACCAGGGAAGGATGGGTTTGATGATCCCAGAGGTCCCTGGGCAACAGAAAAAAGGGAAGGGACGGCACTGGACAAGTTAAGCGAGAAGGGTGGAGCAGAGACTGTTGCTGAGGCGGCGAGTCCTGAGAGTACGGCGGCGGTGGAACTCGCATGAGGGGCAGACACGGCTGAAGCGGTTGTAGACGGAGTAGCTAACAAAGACCCTGGGAGAGTGACGGGTGGCGTAAGTGCTGGATTACCAGTAAAAGCAAAGTTACTGGTTAGAGACGTAAAAGGAGGAAGTCCATTGAACACGGGGGCAATGGGAGCAGAGGAGCCATGTGGGGCGAGGGAAATGGAAGCCAGAGAACTGGAGTTGTTTAGAGGAGCACTCAAAGAGGAGAGACCCGACAGCGCCGGGTTCAGGGAACTGGGTAAACTGACTGGCACTGAAGCCGCTGAGGTGTATGCACGCCCAAGCGCTGACAGTCCTATGGTGCCATGAGAAGGGCCAGCTGAATGAGAAGGACCTTTAAAGGCCGAGAGGGTAGGACTTATGGGTTCTGTTTTGACCAGGACTGGGATACTTGTGGCAGCTGGGGCTGATGACAGCTGCTGATCAGGATTAGAAGGGCTTGTACCATGCAAGAGGGAAGCTGATGAGCCACAGTTGACTGGCATAATCGATGGCGAAGTGGTTAAAGGTGACTGTGCAGGCAATGTTGGAGGAGTGGAACTAGAATTGGCCACAGATGGAGATGGAAGACCTGGAAAAATGGCCAACCCAGGTGTGGAGGAACGCTGTGGGGTGGGGGTGGCTGATGGAGTATAGCATTTGTTGACAGAGGAAGTGGGAGGGTCAGAGCTTTGATTAGCAAGAGCAGATAAAGAAGCAAGCTCGCTTGTCATAGCAGAAGGTAAAGCAGATGAATTGATTAATGAAGTGTCATTTGATGTCAGAAATCCCTTTAAGACAGACAAAATTGGGTTAGGCAAGCTAAGCGAACCAGGAATGGTAGTGGCAGGAGAATTAGCAACTGTAGATGGAACAGGACTAGAAATCCCTTGGGCGTTGGGAGGCAAGGACAAAGGGAGGCCAGCAAAAACTGATGACAATGGAGTGGGATTATTAGCAGAAGCAATTGAAGAGGTTGCAGAGAAGGGGAGGCCGGCAAATGGTGCAGCAGCAGATGCGAAAGCTTCACTGGGCGCAGGTGTGGCGCATGGTGTGGTAGAACCTTGCGGAGCTGGCGTAGCAGTGGGTATAGAAGCCAGCCCAGAAAAAACTGCAGGGATAGGGGTAGAGGTTGCACTGTGAACAGATGTGACAGGAACACCAGGCAATGAAAGGGATTTGATGACAGTAGGGGTTGGGGTGGATGGCTGAGATGTATGGATGGAAGAGGAGACCTGTCCTGGGAAAACAGGAAGGACAGGGGTAGACATGTTCATCCCAGATATGAGTGGAGTTGCAGGTGCTAATGGATGGCTTATTGCCTTGACAGGTGATGGGGTAGGGACTGGAGTAGCAGCAGGTGTTGAAGGATTAGAACCATGAGGAGTAAAGAGCTGATTCGCTTGTGCAGAAAAAGCTGCAAAGAAACAAAACTGGTAAGAATACTTGAAACTGTCAGAAATGTTTGAAATCAACACAAACACATTTTATACAACATTTCAAAATATGATACACAGACAATAGCTAACATATAATGTCTGTATATAAACAATGAACCACTGCAGCCTATGAAAACAAAACAAAACCATACGTACAAACACATCACACAAGTCATACATCACGTAGGCTACCACTGCTCTTTCAAACACTTTGTGACATCTACTACCTCTTCATGATCTCATGCAAGACAGTTAGATACTCAAATATACTCTGTAAGAATGTCTAAGTGATACAGGTAAACACCCTCCCTCTGGTCCCTAACATCTGGCAGTACACAAACCAGATCTAATATTCCATCAGCATCAGATCACCTGGGCTCCTCTGCATCCACTGTCACTGAAGGTCAGAATTTCCTTCAGAACCAGTTAATTCAATGTATCATGATTTCAGAGAAGTTTAGTCAACAACTGAAGAAAGCTGATTTCAGGTGCTGGTATTTTTCTTTCCTTCAAAATCAGGTCATTCTCTTCACTGTGTTTCCTTCAGATTTTGATTCTAAGAAGGTACACTTTTAAATTCATGTATCACGCTACAGTATTAAACTAACATTGGCACTTGACCTTAACAACAAGTATTTCTGTAAGGTGAAGTCAGGTGTCTATAATCGAGGCAAGCACCTGCCACTAGGAATATCAGCTTATAACAATCTTCAAAGTAAGTCAAAGACACATCAGTCAAGCTGGAGGAAAAAAAAGGCAGGCACACTGTGAATGGGGATGTGGGAGTTAATGGAAAGAAGCTGCATTTATGAACACTGGCATGTCAAGAGCCTCGATATGCCTCTATCTAGTTTCCTGTAGAATATGTATTAATTAATCATTCCTCTCAAACAACCCTCGTGCTTTATTTTACTTTTAAAATAATCTGTTGAACTGTACGCAAATCACTGATCTAACCAGTCAAACTCATCACCCTTAACTCTGTAACAGCTTAGATTTCTCTCTGACCCAAATTCTACACATACACAAAGAAACCCAGAATCTTTAAAATCTTGGACCTAAATTGATATGACAAACTCCTGTTTTGTGTATCTTGAAGCTCTAGAACTAGCAAGCTTGCAAACAAACTATTTCCTTTTACAGATTCTTTGCCAAAAACCTAGATCCAGATTGCTCGGCTCCGGATCCTGTCCTTTTCTTATCCTGTTTCCAAGCTGAAGGCTCTCCTACAGATCATAGTTGTTAATCCTGACAGCCAAGATTATCATCAGAGAAATACAGCTGCAATATGACCCAGGGCTGTTACTGAATTTCTCCTCCTAAGAGATTTTATTCCTTACACTGTATTCATTCAGTTGTATAAACTACCTTGTAAAGACGAAGTATCATCAAAACATTTATGTAAGTAGTTCATAATGGGATTTATTATTATGATTTGTACTAGCTGTAGGAAGTACCACACAGATAGAGACCAAAAAAAAAAAAAAGGTCACTCTTCTGCAAAAAGAATTGGAATTTAAAAGGTAAGACAAAAGTGTAGGCAAACATACTCGGATGTAACAGTCTGGGATAAGACATTCTACACATGGATTTCAACAAACTATAAACAACGAACCCATCTCTCTCGTATTCTTAGCTTCCCATTGCAACTAATGTATGAAATCAAAATTTGAATGAGTTTTCAAACAGATGCCCGAAGTTTTAACAACTGCAAAGACATTAATGAAGTGTTTCAATGCACTACATTGCAAAGCATGTTTTAATTTAGTTTTTCATATGATTTTTCACATACTTGTATGCTGAAGAATATAAAGCCTTAATGAGCTAACACAGAAGGCTGAATTTCAATGTTTCGATGCTTTTAAATGCCAAATGCCGGAGATTATTTTTTCCACAGCTCTCAAGGGATCTTATTCCAACTGTAGTTAGATACTTAGAGGCATATGAAAATCCCACTAAACAAATAAGGTTTTTACATTTTCTGAACAAATAACAAAGATACAAACAACACAAAAATCCCCCTGTGGATTTGCAATTTACCTTGATTTTGGGAAGGCTTTGCCTGGCTGGAAAGATCCTCATTTTCTAAACAGAGAACAACAGCTTGTTATTTAAAAAGCAAATGAAACTCCAGCAGCGAAGGATCCGTTCACAACAATGAGTTAGAAAAAATACCATCAACATTTTTAAAGGTATGCATGCTTTACCTGATACCACTTGATTAGCAGTGTATGGCGGAGGAGCTGATAAGCCTGGAGCTATGACATTAGCCATTGGAACTAAGCCAGCATTGTTGTAAGCACCTACAAGAACAAACGCAATACATTTCAGTTGTTAGAAGAAACTGTACCTAAGTGAACCACTGTCTTTTCCTTTAAAAAGAACATTTTCAAGATCGTAAGACATTCCTTCACCAAAAAGCCAGACCAGTTAATCACCCAGGCTGGATGCTGACTTTTGCCAATGTCTGCCTGACTGACATGCATCATGACTCAAATTTTAATAAAAGCAGTTCTCTTGAAAGAGCCTGAAAAAGTCCTGTTTCAATTCCTTTTGGTTTCTTTTTGCCTGAAAAACTCAAAGGGGAGGAGTGGTTCAGAGTGCCTGCAGCATCATTTGTTCTTTTTCTATTCCTAACTTAAAAGCTGCTGCAACTCTTCATTTAACATTAAAGCTTTGACAAACAAAGGAGCCAAACACCAGTGACCATGACCAGCCTTCCAACACTAGTCATAAAATTCAAATTATTTTAATATAAAATACTTATTGTACTTAACATATTAAAAAATACCTTTTTTTTCTCCCTTATTCTTTGGAGCAACTAAAACTGTTGCATAACTGTGGTATACAGTTCTGAATAGGAACATCAGAATTCACAGGAACATAAATAAACGTCACATTGGTCCAGAATTAATATTTTAAGAGCTTAAGAAATTACACTTAATGTGAAAAGGTAGCACTTGAACATTACTCAAAGTGCAATAATTTGTTATGTGTAATTCCTTTCTGGTTTCACACTTTCATAATAGTTCTACCTAATGTTAAGATTTCCTGCATGACAACTGTTGGCTGAAAATCAGAAAAGTAGCTAACAATCATTGCATCAGCCAAGAAGGAAATGTTAAACCAATACATACAAGAGGCAGAAAATAAAATACATTTCTGACCACTCTGACCATTGCCTGAAAACAATCACATTTAACAGTTTCACGTCAGTATCTGCAATCTCATTTAACACATTATATATATAAAAAAATATATCATCAGTTACGAGTTCTGATGTCACATTTATTTTTTTTAAAGCCATGTTGCAGCCTAATAAGGCTCTGAAACCTCAGAAGTGTTTTCATATCCTAAAATGTATTAATTCTTACATCCAAACACAGGCCCAATTTTGTGCCCTAACTTACTTTGGAAAGGATTTGTTTAATACAAATTTGAGCTAGTCTGCAAGTTTCTGGTACACTTTCTGGGGAGCAAGGCATTTCTAGAGGAGTTTACAAAGAAAGACTCAATCTTAGCTGAGGCACAAGGCTAGGAACAGTCAGATCAAACACAGGAAAAGGCAATCACTATGTCCTTTCTGAGACTGAAACCTACGTGCCCAAACTTCTCTCTAAGGAAACTGTTTTTTCTCCATTGTGACTGAGAGAAAGTAAAGCTGAAGGCAACTAAGGAACAGATTACTCCTTCAACTGAGAAACAGGTTTCTGTCCTTCAGCAAGTTGTGGATGCTCTAGTGGAGGTGTCCCAGCCCATGGCAGGGGGGTTGGGACTAGATGATCTTTAAGGTCCCTTCCAACCCAAACCATTCTATGATTCTATGAAGTTCCTACATGTTTCCACGCAATTGAGGGCTGTACTTGACCATATCCTAAGTTTGGTACAACAGCAACAAGCCAACAGACTTGTCAAGACAAAGCTCAAACTTTGGTCAAACATTACAACAAAGGCACAGCCCTTGCCTTGTCTAACATGCACAATGCCTCCCATAAAAGGAATATTTTGTCATCAGAACAAGATTGTGAATTTTCCTTATGATGTAGATATTGGGAAAAGAATACAATGTATTTCTCTTTTTATCAACTCTGCAGTCATGACAGGAAGAGGTAGAAACCAGTACCCAGAGCAAGCTAACGCAGTACAAGCCAATTTCAGATATGATCATGGTCAGAGAAACTGACACTTCACACTTAAAAGGCAAATGGATGAAACAATAGCATCAAGCTAAAACACATAGAAGCCTTACTTGGTGCAATAGTCGCGTGTGGCCGACATGGTGGGATGGGGTATGGAACTGGTTTGTGTGGATTGTAGGTTGATGGAGCCTACATAAACAAAAAACAAATGGAAGAAGCAATAGTGAAAGCATTACCTAATGTTTCTCAGACAAAAAGTTAACATTCAGATACTACTACAGACAGCTGTTCTTCACTGGAAAAATATGTGATATCAAATTTCTTCATAATATCCATTGTGACTGCAAATATTTCACTCTTTCTGAAAAGAATGAAACAAACATCACTAGTATACCTTTAGATTTTAAAATAATACTGAAAGCAGGTGGGAAAGGGAACTCCTTTCTGTCTCGTAGTTTTCACACTCTGCAGTCTTGGACCGACTACTCATAAAGATTCAGCATGTTTAAAACTAACAAATACTTATTAAGGTACTTGTCCCCACAGCTTAGTGGGAAACATCTCATAATAAAAGTGAAAATAAAACATTTGGACAATACTTCTAAGTAGTATCAGGTTCATTGAAAGTTTGTCCCACATACTTAAAAATTTTGAAAAACAGATCAGCTGTGTTTTAAGAATCCAGAACTTTGTTCTCAGGCACTGCTGTAACTCCAGTTTCCAAGATGCAGGTATTTTATATGTTCATGAGGGAAACCCTCAGAGATTGTAATAAAAAATTGCATATATCTATCTAAAACTTCTACTAGCTCATGATGAACTACCAAAAATGCTTTTAGTTTTGTCTTCTGCTACTGTAATTTAAATTCTGCCTTCAAATGCACACACATTGTATCCACTAGAGGATCCTATTATCCCCCCACAGACTTAAACCAAAGCTTCTTCTCAAGTTAAATAAAAATACATTACATTGTATTATTTTTATTATATAAGTTTAGCTTTGTTTAAATTGCTGCCCTACAGTCTTCTTGCAACATAACAGCATTTTGCATAAAAGCCTTATTGAACTGGCTGGTGGATGGATAAATTTTTTTTCCTTTAAGTTTCATTTATTTACTCATTTATTAGACGTACTGGTTTGGATGGTCCAAGTATCCGAGCTGCTATTCCCTTTCCTTCATTAGTGCATTCTTCTGTATCCTTTTTGATAGGGGTTCCCTGAAACAAAAGAAAATTTAACTATGAATTTAGAAGTAAATCTTGCTATGTAATTTCTGTCATATTTGATTTTTTTTCTAAACTACATTTGAGCTTTTGAATATTCTGAAAGTGATACTTAACCATGTTTGCTGGGAAAAAGAAACTCTTTCTAGGCTTGTAAAAAGTAAGAGCATTCCAGTAGCTTGGTTTATAACACTGAGCTTTTGTAAAGAGATACATATTAAACAGCTCATGTTTCTGATGGAAATCTGCATTTGTGGACATGATAACTTACATTTTTCAGTCCCTTAAAGTATTCACAGGAAATACTTCACATGGTTGTTCAAGAATTAGACTAAAATTAGCAGTGTTACTGTAGTGACCATATTAGCTCATCTTATCAACCTACCAGTAAGGTTGTTTACACCTCTCTTGATTCTACCAAATATTGCTGGAGTTGACAATGTTTTCCTTATATAAACAATATGTTATTTATGCAGTAATCTTTACTCAAAGTGGCATAGAAAGAACGGGCAAATGAAAATAATGCAAGTGCCCTGTAAATTTGTAATGAGACACAAAAAAAATACCAAAACCATTGCGTTTGATTGCACTCCTCCTTCCATACATATGAATCCTGGTTTTGCTTATATGATAATTAATCCTAAATCAAGGATGCTGTGAAAAGCAAAAGCATAGGATCACGCTTACTGGGAAAATTCCATTTATGCGGCTTGGTTTGCCCTTTGGATAAGGGTTGCCTGGAATCATGCCACAGGATGATATCATAGCATGAGGAGCCTTACAACCTGTTTTTGAAGCCTGCAAAATAATCAAGAAAGGACATTATTTGCTATCAAATTCAATGCTTTATAGAAACGAATTACTGTTTCATGACACTTAGACTGCATGAATCAACCTACACGGAACAATTCAAAGCTTTGCCTCAAATCTTCTTCCCAAATAGCCCAAATAGTGTGAGGTTCTGCCAAAGTCCCCTTGTTTTGAATAGTTCTCAGACCACTTCTGCTTCTACTGAGCTTGGCGTTAAGCACTTGGTGTTCTCTAAAACACATGCAGACTGTTTCCTTCAGCATTGGTTGCAATTCTGTGCCTCTTGCTCCATATGATCCTAACGCCTGACAGAAACTTCCCCTTTTTTTTGGCACATGTATTACATAGCTTTTATCTTTTTGCAGCTGCTTCTTTCAACTTGTCTTTCACCAGTAGTTCCCAGCAGTCCTCATGGTAAGTCCTGACCCCACAATGATCATAAAAGTGGAAACAATAATGTATTTGACAGAATCAAGGATACTAGAGTATCTTGACTACCTGTTCAAGAATTCTTCTGCATCTTTTCTTCTCTGACATATTAATTCTGAACAGATCTTCAATAAGGCGATAATTCTGAGCATCAACAATGTTGCTATAAATAAAGACATTGACAGATGATTACTGTCATTCCAAATGCTCATCAGAAATAACGCACTACTGAAAAGCAATCAACACTTATTCAGGCAGTACACAACAGTACATTAAAAAAAATACAATTAGTTCAGATCATAATATTGCTATTATTGTTAAAGTAAAAACTCAGGGCTTAAATAAGGTATTCATACTTTTAAGTGAAACATGTTATTAGAATGAAATACCAAGAGGGAGTATTAGAATTAAATATCAATATGGAACAATGGACAATGATAGCTAAACTTTATGGCAAAATAACTACATTGACAAAATGAATTTTGCATCGCAACAGTTCGTTAAAAAGTTTTAATTGCTACTAGGACACAATTCCCAGCACAGCAGAAAAGCAGCAGCTACTCAGTTTTTCCACTATTTCCTGCTAGACTGGTGGAGAAACAAATTTTCATTTTATTTACTCCAGAATGAAAAAGATGAAACGATGAAACTCCTGGCAATTCTCTCCATGTTCTGCAGAGATAGTGAAACCCTTCACGCAGTTCCAAAAAATACCTTTTCTTGCTCCTCTACCAAAAATAACATTAGACACACCAAAGACAACAACAAAATGTGCAAGTTCAAGGAACCTAATGCCTGATTGTACCTGCCTTTTTCAAAACCCCAATCACAGCACCTTTACTGCTGTCAAACATTACCTGCCCCACGTAAACTACTGGAATTACAACACAGCCCCAAAAAGGAGGACTCCTCAAATGGAATCAGCAGAATGTTTAACAAAGACATGAAAAACACCTCAAAAAAAGTATTAAAATGACACTGAACTTTCAGCTTTGTTCTCTAGTTTTGAGTAGCAAAGTAAATAGTATGTGCATTTGGGTTAGGATTTCCATATCATGACTCCCTTATTACGCTCTTGCACTGTAGAAAAATTCAACAGCGAAGGAAATTACCAGGCTTTCTCTCCACACCAGCTGAAGTGTAGCAACTAAAGAGTCTATGAGCTCTAATCTCATTTCAAGAAGTAGAACAGGTTAGTTTAACACACCACTGAACTTCCTTTAGACTGCTCTGTTTTGTCTTGGTCTGAAAGAGACTAGGAGCATTCATATAGCTTCTTAAAGCTCAGCTCTGAAAGCAAGATCATGTCTATGTCCTCAGCCTTATTTGTTTTATGGATATTTACCTAATGAATTTATATGCCCAAAAATGTCCAAGCTGGCTGTAATATATAGCATTCACATGCAAGGCAGACATACTTAATGCAAAACAAAAAATAAACCAAAACAAAAACAAACAACCAAAACCAAACCTAAACAAAAACAAAACAAAAAACCCAAACAATCGAACAAAAGACCCCCAAAACCAGAGCAACAGTTCATATAATAAATCCCCTAAACCAGGCAGAAGAGTTCCAATATAAACACATGAAAAAGGTAGGTCATTTGAAGCAGCTGTGTTCAGTAAAAAAAAACAACTTTCTGTACAAACATACATTTAGAATATCCATACATCTTTTATAGACGTTAGATTTGTAAATCAAATGTGTCAATTTAAGACATGTATTTACTTAACTTGTTTTTATATATGGAATATTTAGAGGGCTTTTCAAATGCAAAAGGGTCAATGCACAGAATACTCTGGTCGCAAGCCTTTTACATTTCAGTGAGCAGAAATAAGCCTAAGGCCCTCTTCATTCTCTACAAGATTTGAAGACCACTGTAAATATACTGGCAAAGTGGCAGTTTTCCAGTAGGCAGAAGCCCACATGGTTGCATGCTCAAGACTTAAGATGAACTACGGAATTTTGCACTACAATGCCTACTTGTAATTCTTCTTTTTACAGCCCCATCAATAATGGATTTGTACTTTACCTTAACTGGCCACAGTGCTACCTTACAGAAGTATCTTAAGTTTTATATACTGAAACATTAGTAAAACCAATACAACTTAAGGAAATATCACACAAGAGATACTTACGATGCTAAGATTTCAAGGGCAATAAGTTTATCTTTACTGAATGTGAAGCAATTGAGAATATTAACCATTTTCGATGCGGGAACTGCCACTATTTTCTGAGAAGTAAGCAAGAAAGAAAAAATAGTTTAGATAAAATAAGACACTACAATTATTTTAAACCCAGACTGCTATCCAAATGCAACAGCTTCATATATTTCAGTAAATGTTTAATATTGTCTCCCTCCCACTTTATGCGCTAAATACTGGACAGGCAACTGCAAAGAGTACTTGCCAAAAGCAGAAAAATTAGGAAAGTTAACAATAGTTAAAAAGGGCTACATCTATTCTTGTGATACACAGGAAAGTAAAAGATACTTCAGTCAAAAAAGATACCCTGGTTAAAAGAATGACATTTTCTATTTTGATACCATTGAAAAAGAAAAGACATGAAGAGGAAACTTTGAAGATTAAAGGGCAGACTGACCCATCAGTTGCAAAAGTAGACATCACAAAACTAAAATAATAGAGCAAACTTACTCTACAAGATTATGCCACAAGAACTTACATGTTGTAAAGCCTTTATTGCCTTGAGCTGTGGTTCAGCCCATGAAAAGTATCTCAGTAACTCAACAACCTGCAACAGAAAGGCCCTCAATTAATCTTTTATATATATTAAAAAATTATGCTAACAGCATCGATACGATCTTTCCGTTTTTGGAGTATAGTGATATACTGCTAAAATACATGTGCCTGTCTGTGATGTCTGATTACATTAATGCCTACCAGCATCTAATGTTCTTTTTATTTCTAAGTAGGGACCTACAAATTCTAAGGCATGAAATGAAGTTTTTCTATGGAAATATTGGAAATACTTAAAATAGTTACTCCTCTCTATATATTTGCATATATGCACAATTGCCACAGTATTAGAATAAAAAAAAAAAATAATCTTTCTGAAAAAGCTTCTAAACCTTCAGTATCTTAAACAGCACATTCACCAAACATACAGAAGAAAAAAAAAATAAAAAGAAAAAAATCTATGTAGTACCAAAATAAACTGGATACTTATTACCACATCCCAATTTAGAAAATACCTGCAAAACAATCCTACATTCCATGATGATTAATTTCTCCAATTTTTTCCACACAACAGGAATGAAAATGTAATGATTTTGATAAAAAAAACCCTTAGAACTATTTTAAACAGATGAATGCTGACATAATAATGGGGAATTAAATGTCCTCAGTTAATAAATAAAAAAGCTAATATGAACAGCCTCAGTGTGATTGGAGATACTCCTTTTTTCTATTACTAAATCCACAAAAGCAATGGCTCCCATTAGACCCGTGACATTGTTGACTTTTACCTGTTCACTAGAAAAGTATCCATGAACGTATCCAATGGCTTTTAATTTGTACTCAGTCAATACAGCCTAGAGGATATAGAAAAAAAGATGCATAATTAGTCCCTCAAAAACTGTAACTATACCACAATCACCTGCTAGAATAAGCCATTAATCCAAATATAGACTAATATAATTATTAAATATAAATAAATTAAATTAAAATATTAACTTTTCTGTCACCTTACAAAGTGACATTTGCATCCTTTATACTGCAGTATTCCTAAGTAACAGAATACTTCTTAGAATTGAGAGAACAATGAAAAGCAGAGGTGTATTTTAACTCTTCTGTTTAAAAAAGTCATTTTTTTATTTATTTCATTATGCTTTTTTTTGTTGTTATTTAAAACTGCACTGATAGAACATCATCATCACTCTTCTTTTTGCCTCTAAGGCTTACACTGACTTTACATTAAAAAAGATATTACAGTTCATTATTCATACAAACTCTTTGTACGTTCCCTGTAAAATTTATTTACAGGGAATTTATGAAGAGAATTTATGTGAATTTATGAAGACACAGGGTAACAAGTCTGTACAGTCAGAATTAAGTATACAAGAAAGCCTGCTCCAGCGGGTGGTGATGTCTTATCACTGCTTTCCCATAGCTCAAACTTCAATATGCAGTTTTACAAAACCAAAGAAGCACAACAGTTAACACAGCACTGGCCACTGCTCTTGACTCAGTGGCAACCTAATAGCCAGGGCTTCTTCCCTCTCCTCACACGCAGCTCACTGATAGACACACAAGATGTAAAGACGACAGGTAACAGCTGAATTCCTGCCCTGAACCAGCGCACACACCTTTCTCCCCCAGTGCCCATGGGCCCTGTCAGTTGATGGCTCTCAAATCACCTCCAGCTTTACTCACACAACCATTTCCGTCTTTTTCCCAATAGCCCTAAAACCTACCCTTATTACTACTTTTTTTGTCCTTGCCCTTCCACATGGACAGACGTGAAGCTCTCCATCACTGCAACCCGACTGTGAGTAGCACAGATGCACAGAACCCCACTCCCTCCCTTTTGAGACAACTCCCTCCCTTTCTGTACCTCATTAAGAGGCCAACACTACCAGACACACTGAAGCCACCAGGGAAAAAGAACTTCTCTCTTCATGCTCATTTTTCCTTCTCTCCCTTCCTTATTTTCACACATTTTGGAAAACAAGCCTGGTACATCAATATAGCAACTTCTTTACCAAACAAATGTCACTCTTCTTCCATAAATCAACAACGGAATGACTTCATAGCAAGAACAAAACCAGCGCTGCTATGTTTATTTATTTAAAAAACACCCCTCAAAGTTAATTTTTTTAAAAAATCAAAAATATATACGGGGAAAGATAGAACTAAGCTACACATTAAGACATTTAAATAATTGTTCCTGCTAATTGTATGACTGAAAATGAACACACCAACACAACTGACTTGTGAATCCCATAATAGAGAAGGTTCTACCACAGAGCTAGAAATGAAGTTTAAACAAAGACCTAGAAACAAAGGCACAAAATAAGCATTTGGAAAACGAATGTTACACTGGAAGAGCACAGCTACTATTAACACAGCACAGCACCAATCCTTAAATCAACATTTAAGTTCGGTTTACGGGAATACAGGCAGATAGCATACAGGAAACATAATTGCCTAAAATCACATGTCAAAACCCCTTTTGTTTGAAGTCTTTAGTAATCACAGAGCGTATTCTGATGGGCCGCACTGCAGCAGTAAAATCTGAAACATTAGTCCCTCCCATCATCAATTCTCAGAAAAAGTATTCATGGGCAATCTGTTCCTTGATTTTTATTTTTGCCAGATTTTCCATAAAAATTGTTAGGTTGGGAGGGAAGTCCACACCCTGAAATATCTTAGCCTGTCACGTTTTTAGCTGGTCACACAGCATGGAACATGTTTTAGAAAGGAGAATTTCTGACCATGACCTTATGTAAAAATGCTGTGATAACAAAGACTCCTCAATGGGGCTTTTGTGTACAGTGGTTTATGCATCAAGGCGTTCCAAAATAATAACACTACAACTCCAGCCATCACTGCATCTCACGCCGAAGGGAAGCTGAACTGAAATTCAACTCTAGCACCCAAGGCCAAATAAACAAAATGACCTCTCCTAGACAACCCATCATAATAAAAAATAGCTTTCACAAAAATGCCAATAAGGATTCCTTTTCTGCCATAAGACAATCTTATCAGAAACAAGCCCTTCATTTTCACACCAAGACAGCTTTTAGCAGGACACACAACTGCTCTACTGTGACACTGAAATCACCTCTGCTTAATTACAGCAAAATACGTCATCCCAGGCTTGTACTTCCCACGCAAGATGGGAACCATACTTCTACTAATCTGAGAGCTTCCAAAGGATCCAGACACTTTTTCGATCCCCTTTTCCACCTCCAGCATTCGGGGAACTGTCCCAACCACCAACCTCTAGCCTTCCTGTTAGAAGCAGACCTCTGTGCAGAAAGAAATGAGAGCACCTGCCAGACACCAGGAAACCCAGGTTGGTATCTCTGCTTCCCACAACCAGGAGGTATTTAGCGCAGGGAGTTTTTAACAGGAGATGCACAAGCACAGTCCAGAGCACACATCAAAACCCAGATCCTGGAGGATTGTGTGCACACACTCCTGAACTGTAGGAGACGTGTCTTTGAGTAAGTACAGGAAAGCACAGCTTAGAAATCAGCTCTCTCATGTCATATTTGTGTGTTCTATCTTCTAAACCACCATATAAAAGGTGGATACCTCACACTATAAGACCCCATCTCCAGTTAGGCCAAGCAAACACTGTCCCTCCTCCCAAATAAGAGATAGTTGGTGATTTTGGCTTTTTTCCCTCATCTTCCTTGAGAGCGAAAATGCTGTGATGAATTTATTAAAGTGCTTATTTCAAATAAGCACTCTTCCAGCACATGGCGTTAGGGGTAGCGCTCTGGACATTTGATCTCAGTTTTCTGAGAAAATAAAAACATCTCAAAGAGAGCAAACATCTCATGCAAGCTTTACACAGTTATACCTGGCACACAGATACACCAGCAATACAGGATCATAGTTCTTCAAATTCAGGTAAAATTTAGTCTTTATTGAATCCTGAAGTGATTCTTAAACAACACAAACACCTAACCCGGTGTGTCCACTAAGAGGAATACTCTACCACCGAATGGTTAAACTAACATGCAAAACGAGAAGTTACCTTTCTAATTTCATCCAGCACGGTTTCAAATGATTTCTTATCCATCTTTATTATTTCATTCAATGGAGATACTTAAAATATGGAAGAATAAAAAATTTAAAAAATAAAATATATATATCCAGTCTGAAGACTTTACTGACAGTCTTTAAGCATTCAGGGGGAAAAAAAAATTAAAAAAAAATTAAAAAAAACCAAGAAAGCAAGAAAGGCAGCCTGGGACCTTCTCGGCCCCTGGGAATTCAGCGCTGACGCCTCCGCAATGCTGGACACGGCACAAGAGACAAAGGCAGGCCGCCAGCCGCGAAGGGGACCCGCTCCCGCTCTCTGCAGCGTTCCGCGGCTCTTCTCCCGGCGCAGAAGGAAAAAGGGCACGGGGCAGAGAGAGAGAGGCCGAGGCAGCCCCGGGGAGTGGGGACGGGGGTGGCCGCCCAACGACCCCGCCGCTCCCCTCAACACGCGGCGCCGAGGCCCGGCCGGCCCGCACCCGCCCGCGGGGCGCCCCCGCACCCCATAGCTCGCTGCGCCTCCACCCGCTTTGATTCCGGTGGTGAGAGGCCGAGGCGCTTCCAAGCGGGCGCCGGGGAGGGGAGGCTGAGGCGGGCCGGCGGGGGAGAGGGCGGCGGGCAGCCCCGGGCCACCGACAGAGCTCCACCAATCCTGCCTTTCCGCCGTCGCGCGCGTGTGACATCACACCGCGGAGCCGAAGGCCCCTTTTTTTCATTACTGCTCGCCCACAATAATGCCTGAGCAGAAGTAGCCGAAATTCGAGCCGGATTCCCCCCTCTTCCAGCTCCCGGGCGTCGCGCCGAAACGCTGAGCGCTGCCGCAGGGCGCCGCTGCGCTCTCTCTGGCCTGCCTCAGCCCTGCCGCTGCTCGGGTCGAGCCGGCATAGTTCCGGGCAGCCCGGCGCTGAGATAAATGGCGACTTGGGACAGCCCTTCCCGCCCCCCTTCCCCGGCCCCCCTCGGTGGTGGGAGGCAGGGGAGGTGCCGGTCACGTGGTTGCCATGGCAACGCGTCCCGCCCGTTCCGGCCTCCATGAGGCGGAAGCGGCCGACAGGGCCGTGGCTAGCGATGGCCGGCGGCCTGCTGGCCCTGCTGGCCCTGCTCTGGGGCGCGCAGGTGGGAGGCGGCGGCCTGAGGGAGGTAGAGGGAGAAAGACGGAGGGAGGAAGGAAGGAGGTGACCGCGAATCGCGGGAGCTTTGTGCAAAACCTCTGGTTACGGGTTCCCGCCCGAAGGCAGATCCCGGGGGAGGAGAGCGGTGGGGGCTGGAGCCGGTCCCAGGTCTCCTCGGGCCTCGGGGACCCGTAGTGGTGCGGGCTGGGCCCCGGGACCCGGTTCGTCTTGGTGCCTTCCCGCGTCTTCTCTGGCTTAGGTCGTTCGGGGCGGAGGTTTGGTGATGTGGCTCTTCTGAGACAAACGCGGGTGCTGGGGGGTTCTTTTCCAGGGGTTTCCAAGCAATATGGGTAACAAGAAGAAACTTCATAACCTGTAGGTCAATGACTTTGCAGTGTTTACTCTTAGGTTTTCTCCCTGCTTAATTCCTTCATGATAGTCTAGTCTGTCTTAAAATGTTCATAGTTCTCTGTCATCAATCCCTACTTCTGGTGAGGCAATTAACAGAAATGTTAGATGGCCCTGGTCCTTCAGGACCACCACTTAGTTACTTCTTAGTTCTAGCCTGATCTTTTCTGTTTCAGTGCTTAGATCTCCATCCAGTACTTGCCACAGGGTAGCTGTGCTTGGCTTCCATTCTTCTGCTGGGAAAGTAGAAGAAAAAGGTGGAAGATTATTTTCTTCCATTATCCTTTAAAATGTAAACATCGGCCTGAGTTTTGCCATTCCTAGTATCTTACTCTTTCCCGTTTCTAAGAGGTAGTTTTCTTTCTTGACCTCTATTTTCCCTTTATCCTGATTTTTCTTTTTCTTATCTTCTTAAGTAGTTATTTATTCTGTTGCAGTTGGAACCTTTTCTACTACTTTACTCGTTGGAGTGTGAATTACAGATAGTAATAGCAGCTTCGATGTAAGAAATTTCAGAGTATGTTTTTTGCCTTCTAATTCCAGAGCTCCCCAATCCAAAGGATTTCATTAGCTAATTTCCAGTTTGTTGCAATCTTCCCATTTGCACCCGAAAGCTTTAGCTACAAGTCTATTTCTGTTTATCTGTCTTCTTAATTTAAATTGAGTAGATCAATTTATGATGTTTCAGAACAAAGTTAATTTATACTGCTGGTTCTTCTGATCCCACCATTGTGGGATTTAACAACTAAAGGGTATTTATTTTTGTATTTTCAGGTTTTAAATGCATTTGATTACCCCTCCCCTTGGAAGGGACAGCAGCAGATGTACAAGCTGGACATAGGCTGGCCTAAAATTCCAGAATATTTCACTGGTCAAACATTTTGTGTTGCTGTTGACTCTCTTCATGGTTTGGTCTATGTGGGACAAGTGAGTAAGAATACAATATTTCTCTCCTTGTTAACCTAGTGTATTTTTGCCCTCAAAGTTGCTGTTTTAGATTAAGATATGTATGTATGTGTGTATATATATGAATAGCTATTGTATCAAAATTTGTGAAGATATGAGTATAGATATGTCTGCTATATGCGTTGTTTGAAAATAGCTCTGGGACTGGACTTGCTTGTGCTTTTAAAAGCATTAAACTTCTGCGATATGAATGTGTGATCCAACTTAACTGATTTACAGAAGCTTCTTCTCTAACTGTAAGGTAAACTCTGTTTCTGGGGCAACTGACTAGTCCCCTTCCACTCTTTCAGCCTTTGTCCCATGCAATGAAAACCACACAGCCCTTTCAGCCTCTTACAGTAACTGGAGTTCAATTATTTGCTTTACCCAGTTCTGTGCATTGGTATTTCTAGGTCATGGATAAGACATTCTCTCCATGGTAAGTGGTGGGATTTAATTATAAAGCACAGTATGAATACTTGAGTGCCATACAGCTAATAAGTACAGTTACAGTTTTTCATGCATGTGTTATGCTAGGCATGTTTTTCAGCAAGAACATAAAAACATGATTGAAAATGGAGACCAAGATAGCTGCAGGAGCTTTGCTGCTCGTAAAATGGGACTTTATGTGATTTCAGTTGAAAGTCTAGAATGAGTGGAAGGTTTTGCATGCTAAACTTAGACCATTCTCTCTCTCTTCTAGCTGGAAAAAATGAGGTCTAGCAGACAGTCTCAGGAGACTCGTGATTCATGAAACATTGCAAAACCTTACCAAGAGGAATTTTCAAAAATATGATAACTTGCTTAATGCTTTTTCTTAATAGACCTTTTTTTTACCTTTTCAGAGGGGAGATGATGTACCAAAGGTACTTGTATTCTCAGAGGAAGGCTATTTTCTTTACTCCTGGAATGATACAGTTGAAATGCCTCATGGTATCTTTGTACTGAACACCGCAACAGATAGTTCTGTATGGATCACAGATGTTGGAACAGGTATGCATGGTGGTGATATGAGAAGTACTAGGTGGGGAAGAAAATGCCAATATTGCAGATATTACTTTAAACAACTCATTTAAGTTTCTCAAATAGACAGATTTGTGCTTTTCTTGCCATACACAAACTTCTCAGGTGCTGCACAAAATACTCTTGACGGTTCACAAGCTAAGCTGTGTGTCTGCTTATAGCTTCTGAACTTAGTAAGCAAGATTTTTGGAGGGGTTTTTTGTTGTTTTATTTTGTGGTTTGTTTTTTTTTCTTTTTTCCCCCAGGAGAAGTATCAGGGAGTAAAAAATCTTCTGTCTAGACTTATCTTCTGTCTTAGGTTTGGTAGCCCTAATACAATGAGTGAATATTGTTGTAGCCTGTAGATTTACTAACCCACAGTCATATTCTCACTATAGAATTTCGTCTGTTTGATTTATTAATACAATTTGTGAATATCAGGAGATTTTATTGTTTAATCTTTGTAATCAGGTGTAATACTTACACTTTGTTTTGTTAAGATGTTTTTGCACTTTTTTTTTTTTTCCTTAATTCAGGGAAACATGGGCACACCGTGAAGCAATATAGCCCTTCGGGTAAACTTTTGCAGATCTTGGGCACTCCAGGTAATGCTGGTTCAAGTTTGATTCCCCTCCAATTTGATCAACCAGCTGAGGTCTTCGTAGAGGAAAGCGGAGATATCTACGTTGTGGATGGAGACGGAGGAATGAATAACAGATTGCTCAAACTGTCCAATGGTATGGAAAAATGAACTTCCGTCGTAGCTGACTATTGAAAATTTAATTTAAATAACACAACTTGAGAATACATTTATGTGAGGGGTAGGTAGACCTGTCATTTAACATTAGTTTGAAGACTTTGTTGGATCAGGTCCTGTTTTACTGCTTGTCACTTCAGGAGAAATCTCCTAATTGTTTATGACAAAAGGCTGAGAGAATTAGTTTGTTCAGGCTTCAAGAGAGAAGGCTAAGGAGGATTCTTATTGCTGTCTTCAAGTCAGTAATAGGAGGGTATAGAGAAGACAGACCCACATGTTTCTTGGAGATGCACAGTGAAGAATGAGGACACTGAGCAAAAGATGCAAGAAGGGGGAAATTTCAGTTTGCTTTTTTGGAGGGAAAGATTCACAGTGAGGGTGATCAAACAGTGAGTAGTTTGCCCAGAGAGGGTGTGCAGTCTCCACTCTTGGAGATGCTCAAAATTACATGAGTTATGATAACATAATTTAAGTTCAGGGTTGGATTTGTTACAAGGCTAGTCCTGCTTTGAGAAGGAGGTTGTATCCGATGGTATCTGGAGATCTTTTATACTTAAGTTATTCCATTATTCTAATTAGCTCGCTCATATTCCCCAGCTAGGTGGTCAGAGTTGGTTAGGGCAGTGAGTGAGGAGTCTGTGCATGTCTGCAGTTGGGGGAAAAATGGTGGAGCAACCATTTCTCCTTTGAGATATCATAAAACAGTCAGTTTGCTAATATCTAGTTTGCAAAATGGTAAATTGTTAAAACTCAAAACTGCCATGGAAAAAAAGTGTCAGGGTTTGGGCCAGACAGGCCACTGAAATGAACAATAGATTGTTTCAATTTAGTAAACAATTCAATATCATAATCAGCCAACTGTTGTTATACACGTATATATATAAAAATAAATACAGTGCTTAACAGGGCCTTGGACTATGGCTTTTGTGTACTAGTAGGTACATATCTGAAACCATATTCCTTAATCCACTAATAAAAATACAGTAGTTCTTGGAGTAGTTCCCGTATTTCTTGGATTTATGTATCGGTAGTACTGTGTTTAAAGAGCCTGGGTTTAGAAATTCCACCATTTAAAAATCACACAAGGTAACTTTGCAAGGGAATGAGTTGGAGCTATTTTTTGTTGTTTTTCATACTGTGATTTTTTTTTATTTTTATTTTTACTTTTATCTTTCATTGTGCTCACTGTTTAGATTACAAAGAGATATGGCTGGCTGGAACAAACGGGACCGGCATTGGTCAGTTCAAGATTCCTCACAGTGTAACACTGGATTCTTTTGGACGGGTAAAGAATAAAGGGAGAATTTTTTTCGTGTTCTGACAGACTTGCTTACATGTATTTGAACAAACAAATTGTGTTTCTTTTCAATTGAACTGTTATGATGTGGGTCATTTCTATGTGGGTTAGTTTTCAGGGTAATAGGAGTCATAAGCTGAAGTTTCTTTCCCACTGCAGATCCTGTTAGAATAGGTGGCTGCAAGATTAACACAAGGGTTCTGACAGGTTACGTTGTCAGTGTACATGTAACAACAGACTGTTCCTCCTGCAGTTTCTAACACGTTGCCATTGTGAAAGTGCAGGAGAATTATATTCTGTAATAAATATCTACCCAAGTGCTTAAGTTTCTTCAGGGGGCTTTAACTTAATTTCATATTTGGAAATTCCAAATAAATTTAAGATGATAGTAAGGCTCTGGCTAAGCTGTGACCGTCAGTCACTTTCTACATGCAGCTCAAGAGTCTACTTCTGCCAGGTGTTAATCATAGTCTGGCTTTACCCTGCTGCTCTTATAGAGGAATTGTGCAGTCACTCCTTAATCTGTTTCAGGGAAAATAAGATTACTTGACTAAAACATCTTAAATCACTGGTTTGAGCTAATTCTGCTGATGCTGTCTGAACCAGAGTAAGAAGCGTATATAAAAAGCACTTCTCTGCCAAAAATGGCTGGATGGGAGGGAGAAGAGGACGAACGTGGCTGCTTTGTGTTGAAGGGTAGCCATGAGTATATACACTCAAAGACAGCGATTGTGATGGGCTATGATTTAATTGCCAACGCAGTGTTGACCATCAGCCTAAGTTAGAAATCAATTCCTAAGAAATGTAAGAGACTGCTGTAGTAGTGTTCTGTTTAAAAATAGTGATGAAAGGTCTCAGGGTCAACTTGTTTATTGCTCCCTTGCGGGTGATATCCCAGAAAAGTCATGAAGTTCATTTATCAGACTGAGTTGTTACCAGCTAAAATTTCAGTGATTGTAATACAAGAGAGGCCTTCACTGGAACTGTCTGATGGTATTGTCAGCTTGCGGTGTTTGTGAACCCAGTTAGCACAGGGTGGAACAGAGATAAGGACAAAACTGACTAGACAAAACATACTGAAAATGCTTTTAGTGTTGCTCAATATTTTTAGTAGTATTAGGCATATCAGAGCATTTGCAGATGCAGTCGTCATAGGCCTGGATCAAAAAAGAGACTACTGGTGAAAAACAAATTGTTAATGGGTGTCAGGCCAGTATCTTTAGAATTAAATCAGTGGGAATATGTCCTCACTGGGACGGAGAGGAACAGAGTTCTACCAAATACATCCATATCATAGCCACAAAAATGAAGAGAAGGCACTGATTTCTCTGTTACAGTATAAAATAATTTGTGTATCTTAACTATGTGGTGGTTTTGTTTTATATCTGGAAGTCGTATCTATTTACTTTGTTTTGAATGTGGAGGTCCATGCTTCCAAGGTGTACTTTGTTTTTTACTACAGGAGACTTTGCTTGCGTAAGAAACTAATGTGTTTGATTTGTGAACACCTGTGATGCTTATTCTTAACAGGTATGGGTTGCAGACAGAGACAACAAAAGAATCCAGGTTTTTGATAAAGTCACAGGGGAATGGCTTGGGTCTTGGAGCAGCTGTTTTTCAGAAGATGGGCCCTATTCTGTCAGGTATTATTGAACAGTTCATCTAGAAGCATGCAGTTGCATGAATAAGGTGTACTATTACCGGTGAATTAAAACATTGATATTTAATGCCTGATGCCAAAGAGTTACCGGTTTAACTAATAGGGTGCTGGGCCCTAGTCATACGCAAAGATCTGCACAGTTGTATCTTGACAAGGAAATCCTGGCTTTATAACAAGCCCCTTGGATTTGAGTGCAGGACTGGGAACTTCATTTTAAGTTGTTGTGTGTTGTTGACCTTATTGATGCAGCTTTTACAGGAATAAAGATTGTCTTGAATGAATTTTCTGTAGCATAATCTGTCTCAAGGAACAGCAACATCTAGTGCAAGGTTTACAAGTTAATTCTCAATCTTTCGCTGCATTCAGTCTGTTGTAGCCTTCAAAACCTTGATTATTAAGGAGGTTTTGTTTCTTTTAAAGTGTACAGTTGTCTTAAAATGAGATGCCACATGGAGTTCATAACTGAAAAAATATATTTCTGTCTTTCACAGATTTACTGCCAATTACAAATACCTGATTGTAGCCCAGATGAATATCAACCGGTTAGCAATCTTGGCGGCGGCACCAGTTGGCTCCATTGGGGACTGTGTTATGGTCAGCGCCATCCAGCTGGCAGATGAAACCAAACCACACCTTGTGGATGTAGACATGAAGAGTGGAGCAGTCTATGTTGCAGAGATTGGAGCCCAGCAAGTACAAAAATACATACCTTTAAGCTGATGGTTTCCCGCAACTGCTGTGGCACAAGCTGTGTGACATATAAGACCTATGACCACATTTTCTTGAGTTTTCTGTAGCTTGTGTTTCCTTAGACAAGCACAGAACGTTGTGCTCCCAGAAGTGTAGAGCTAGGAATCTGTCCTGGCTGTTCTGCAGTCCTGGAGAAGTACCTGGTCTTGAGCTGTTACTCATTTTAGTAATGCTGCAGTGGCTTTTGCTTTTGTTGCTGGGAATTGAAAAATGACTTTGATAAGTATCTTCATTTTATTATATAAAACTCCACAAACACAGCTGCTGTTCTTAAATGTATTAGGTCATCTTGGGGCTCCTCTACTTAGACCGTGTGTTGTTAAATGAAGGTCAGAACTGTCTGAAAGAAGTGTATAAATGATTTCCTCAAAAGCGAGCACCTAATTTTAATGTTTCTTTGGTTTTTGGAATCATTGTGCTGATACTGCCTAACACTGAATACAGAGATGCATTATGATGTCAGATAAGATGCTGCTGGATACTGATGTCAGTGCTGATACTGGCATCTGCCTTAGGTATTTAATGACATAAGCATCGAAATCTAAGTTTTCAGCCCTTGCTAAAGTGGTAAAGTCAATAAGACAAACCTAAGTTCAGTTGATAGCAGGCACTTCAAACTAAATTCAAAGTATATGCACAGCAGCCAAGTACTGATTCTTAACTAAATCAATTCTTAACCTGATTTGGTTTATATCAGCATGAGTTTTCTGTTCTGTAAGGTTTCATAGTGGAACATATTGAAGTTCAACTCAAATTTAAGTTCCTCAAGATAAACAAATTGCAATTTGCTAGGAAAGTCTTAATCAGCATTAGGGACTGGGAGACACGTGATTTTCTCCCAATTTTATTGAAGCTCTGTCAGTTAATAGCAGCGCATCTGTTTTGGCGTGGGGATTTTTAACTGCTTTATATCCAACACTTAGACATCATCAACTCCATTAATGTCTAGAGCTAAGTTTCTTATGCTATATCCTAGCATATGTTTCCAAGCTCTGTCCTTAAAAAATAGTGTCTCTTTCTGTTCCCGGTCCAGGGTGGTTCCGTTTTCTTTAAATGTTGCTACAAGATTTTACGATAGTTCACTTTTTAACACAGAGGGAAATGGGTATGGGAAAATGGGAGTGGGAAAATGACACGGCAGAAATGAGACAGTGAGTAACTGTTTATCTCTGTAAAGCTGTGGATCCACATTCCATATTTATCTCCTAGCTCTTCAAAACATTTGGGAGGATTTTTTGCTGTTTCCACACACTTATTCTGCTGTGTGGACTATTTTAATGCTAATTACCAGCTAAGAGAGGCAATTTCTTTTCAACTTCCTTAGAAAGGGAATATGGGAAATGAAATTATTCTGATGGAAAATATCCATTTCAGTGAACATTACCAAAAGGAAATGCATCTTAATTTGGCAGACTTCAACCTATGGTCATAAATTTCTGGGTCAGCAGACGGGGAAAACTGTCCAGAAAAGTCAGATTCGTATGATCTATAGAAAGTTACCCAGCTGTGGAGACTGATGGCCTGATTTCAGTACTGTTTGAGATTAATGCACTAAATGTGAATGCTTTGTTGTTGGCTACATCCACAACCACAAAAGCAGATCTAACCTGGCTGCTCTCGTGCAAGCCTAAGAACCAGAACTTCAGGGTTACACGCTAGCAAATATGATCCATCATTCACGTGGACTTGAATGAGAGCCAGTAAGTAATATTTATTAGCTGAAGAAGTAGCAGCACTTCCTCTAGACCTGGACGGATAGGTCCACATTGCCTTGCAGTGTGTTGTGTGGATTTTCTAACTGGATCTCCACTAGCTCAGGGATCTCTGCTCTGTGTGCAATTTAGCTATTTCTCACCTGCACAAGGTGGATTTCTTTAAAAGAACATGACACTCAAATATAGTTAATGATATTACAGTATCTTGGTGATGTAGGGGGTTGAGACACATCCATCCTTCCTCACCGCATCCTCTCCTTATTTATTTTTCCTTTTTCACATCCGTTTGAAACTGGACTCGAAGCTCTCTGGGAACATGCTTCTGTGTTCAGTAAAGTAGTGCATTCTGGATGTTGACAATTAAGTTATTTCTCGAAGGTTCTGTGTGCTCTGTGGATCTTCTCTCAATTCTCTTCACATGGGCTTTTGCAGCCCCTGGAAATGGGGAGCATTCATCCAGTTTTGTCTGGCTTTACTGAAGTAGGCCATGGAGCCAAAATGTGCCTTGCCTCTTGGCATTTGGGTGTCTGTGATAAGAAGGGATGCTCATTATTAACTAGTATGGGATGCTTACACTCCTTTTTACCTCTGTGTCTATGACCAGACTGAGAAAATGATTGATTTGTGCACTAGCTTGCTAATTCTCTGAAGGTTTTCTTATGTATCTTCTTGAAGCTGATTTCTGAAAATTGCCTAATAGTATAATTTGATAAAATAAATTGAGAATTTCCCATTATAAATGGCTTGGGTGCTTTATTTCTGCACTAATATCAATACTTTCCATTGCAATGGATTACTTTTCTAAATATGGAGTCCTCAGCACTTTAATGAGGTATTTAATAATTTCTGATACCAACATTCAAATGTAATCAAATATTCCATGTTATCTTTATATATTACTACTTCTGCGGCTCATCTCACGCATTCTAATTTATGTATCAATAAATTCACATAAAGCTCTCCCAGATGTTTTCCTCTGACTAATTAGTAAAATGATGCGATGAGTTACATAAGTGCCATGTATAAAAAACCTGTATTTAAACTGTATATGCTTTTGACACTAATAGGGAAATTAAAAACAAACTAACAAAACACTTATTAATATAGAATCAGGTTTTATTTCCAGAAAAGATTTACCGAGCAATCTGTTTAGTTTTCAGAAGATTAAGAAGGGATTTCACTGTGGGTTAGAAATATTTGCACGAGAAGAAAAATAACATAGTACAGTGTTGACAAGAAAGAAAATGGAAGGTTGTTGCTAGAACCCCTCAAAAACCCTAATTTTAGTAATAGGTGCCAATTTCAAGTGCAAGAAGTAATCTCTGGAGTATCCAAGCAAAGGTAATAGGAGTATTCCATGCTTCGATGTGTCCCACTTTGCAGACTTTTTTTTTTTCCTTTTTTCTTTATTTTTCAATATTATTTTTTTTTAATTGATCCTCTTCTTTGGGTAAGTACCTAGATTGTTAACTGGATGATGTTCCCAGGAGGTAAGACCAGGACTATTAATAGAGTTCATGGTTTTTCTGTGATCTGTGATGCTAACCAGCCTTTTTTTCTTTTTCCCTCCCTCTCCTCTCTCCTCTCTCCTCTCTCCCTCTCCTCTCTCCTCTCTCCTCTC
>JAOXJK010000001.1:183794703-183808952 GCA_025774025.1 Xenus cinereus | reverse complement strand
TCTCTCTCTTTCTCTCTCTTTCTCTCTCTTTCTCTCTCTTTCTCTCTCTTTCTTTTTCTTTTTTGCTGTTTTTATAGTCATCAGTTGATTAACAATATCCGTCTGGCCAGAACAAAAGCAGCCTGAATCATGTTTGTGCCCTGCAAGATCGGTGAGGCTGAACTGCCTCAATAACAGCTGAGGGGGAAGGTGCACTGACGTCTGTGGGTCTGCTCCTTACTTTTAGAAAGTTCACGGCCTTAAAGTGGTTATTAACCTTCTTGAAGCATTAAGTAGTTAGTTATCTTAGCTGACAGTTTCTTGACAATTTGTAAGTTGAGAAGCCTTCACAGAAGTGATCCATCCCCAAGAAGTGTTTGCAGTCACTGAAGTTGCTTGTATAAAACATAAGAGGGCACCAAAGCCCTGCTGATGCTTGGCATGCTCAGCCTAGCTATATACTAGTAAATGTAAACCGTTGGTAGTTTCTAAACATTTGGAGTAAGGCAACAAAGATAATTAATTGCTCCAGACTTCCTTTCTCTTTTTAAAATAGATCGCTTTAAACATAAGCATATAATTGTATTATAGTCATTTTGGCTTGTAACTACTGGATATATGTCCATCTTTTATTGATTTCCATTGTTTTCCCTGGAAAAAAACCAAACAAACCAGTAATTCTGTGTCCAGAGACAACTGGGTATGGTGAATTATTCTTCTACTCCTTACGTCATTGATTTCAATGGAATTACTCCTGATATGTTGCTTTGGAAACATAATAATTTATAATAGTAAAACTATAGCAGCATAATTATACCAAAAGAGTAATACCAGGATATTTCCCTACAGAAGTGACCCTGAATGAGATTAGATCTAAGCTTACTGGATCTGATTTACCAGTTTTATTATACCTCTCCTTTCTCAGTCTTTGTCTAAAAACCTTGCTCTGATTTTGTGTTATTATTTAATTCTACGTTTTGGGGGAGATTGCTTCTGCAAAAATTGTATTTGCCAGCAGTTGCCATCAAAATGTTTGAACACGGACTTTTCTTCAGGTAAATGATTCAAAACATTTGAGTCTTTCAGTGTTCATAAAGCACCAAAGTCATGTTGCTTGTATGAAATTTCAAAGTCGGAGCATATTAATTTATGCACACAGGATGCTTTGTTACTGCATAAAAGCCAAAGTAACACCGATACAAATGAGATATGAATAGACACGCTTTGTCATAAGATCACAGGTTTTTGAGGCTGAGGAAACCAAATATGATTGTGTAACTGCATCTGCAAAACAGAGGTAAAAACTCTTGCCCAGTCACATCAGGAATGAAGCCAATAGTGCTGCCTGAGCTACGATGGGGGTCTCCTACAAACAAAGTAAGACTTAAGAAATCTAACTCTTGAATAACTAAGGTCTATATATTTCAGTCCTTCTTTGTAGTCAATAAGCATCATTATGAAGGGAAGGCTTTGCGTTTAATCTGGACTTGTTTGCCTTCAACCTCGTGTTTTCTGTTTTCAGCTGGCTTAGAGATCTCTCTAGTGGGAGAAATTTCTGCTCTATCCCCCATGGAGTCATCTACAGATGGTGACTGAGTCATCTCTTGTTCCGCTCCTTATCTAAACTGTATAGATCGGAAAACTTGCCTTGCAGTGGAAAACCTCTAAGGCTTTAATTTCAAAATCTTTTCATGGCATTTATTATTAACAACAAACAAATCCACAAGGGCGTTCACCGTGTGACGGGCAGCTTGGCTATTAGAACTGCCGGCACTAAAACTGTCCCTGCCCTGAACAGGAGTAATACCATCTCCCCGTGATTTGATGGGGCTGAACTTGTTTCTGCCCTTAGCTCTCAGTGCACTACTGTCTCCGACAGTTCTCAAAGGATTTGGGTGGCTTAGGGGGTCAAGGTGTAAAGGAAACCTTCTGGAAGAATAGACCAGAATAGATAGTTTTGGTTTGTTCTGTTTTGTTTTAAAATCTGTGCTTGCTGTTAAAGTCCTTAGCAAACTTCCTATGCTGTTAACCTTTTTTTTTTTCTTTTATTTGACAGGGTCTTAATGGGAAGATGTGGCTGAAATTGGAGTGTCAGTAAATGCCTTATTAAAACAAACTAGCAGGTGGTCATTTCATTAAGGTAATTCAGTATTTTCAGAAGACTTCTGAAATACTAACATTTGCTTAGAACTGCCTTAGTACCAGATTTAAATAAAAATGGCAAATATGGTTTAAAGAAAGAAAAAAACAAAAACCCAACAAAAACCCCACACCCATGAGTGAGGATTCTGAAGAGATCCAATAGAATTGATGGCTGTGTTTTGTCAATTGACATAAACCATAATGAAAAAAATAGCTGCATTGGACACACAACCATTAAATCTATTACAGGTCTTTGGAAGAATCTCTGAGCGTGTATGTCAGGATGATCTGGCTATTAAAATTTGCTTAAATTTTCAAAAGGCTTTCAACAGCATCACTTGCCGAGTGCCCATAAAGAAATTTGGTGGGATAAGAAAGAAGGGATAATAATGGATTACTAATTAAAATATTATAAATGCAGCATATAAAAAACTAGTTCTGTGCTGCTCAATATATTGACAAATAATCTGGAAATGGACTTGGGAAGTCAGGGACAGAATTTACTGACAACACCAAGCTACTCAGGCTAGTAAAGACAGAAGGTGTAAAGAGTTGCAGAAAGACATAATGAGATTGAGTGTGCAATAAAATGAGATATGGAATATAACATTGATAAATATAAAATCAGGTACAATTAGTAGAAAGAAGTCTAATTTTATATATACAATGATAGCTTTGATATATATACATTGCCATTTAGGAAGTGATCTCAGGCTCATAAAAGATGGTTCTATGAAAATATGAGCTTTCAAACTCAGCAGCAGTCAGAAAACAAAGAGAATAATGGGAGGTACTGGGAAAGCACCAGATGATCAAACAACGTAATTATGTGAATTCCTGGTGAATGCTCGTTTTGAATACTGCAGGCAGTTCTGGCCCTTCTTCCCCCTTCTAATCTCAGGAAGGCTACAGTGGAACTAGAAATACTAGAGAGAAGGGGAAGAAGAGTCTGTTAAAAATCCTTGACTGTATCCAGCTGCCGTCGTCAGCATTTCATCATTGAAAGCATCTGCATGAACATGCCTTTTTCTCTTCTAGCTTCAGAACTGGGTGAAGTCTGCTGGTGGGGTGGAGAATAAAGGAGGAGGCGGGGGATAAAGATGGGCAGAGGTATATGGTGTCCGTTACCCAGGAGAAGTTGGCTCAAGAGGAAGATAAGAACTAGCAAATACCCTAAGGTTTTAGTGTTGAAGGTGCTTTCTGAATAGAACATACAGTCACCAAGTCAGCTCATGGGTCTTACTGCAAAACAAAAGTTTCAGCAAGGGAGGCCCTTACTTCAGTTTGGCCAGCTTCGATGTTCTCTCCAAAGCGCATGCCCTTGTGGTCTGTCCTCTGTCCTCTGTCTCAAAGATGAAAAGCACTATACTCACTGCATCAGGTAACAAAATTGCAAAAAAAATCACTTTTTTCTGTAATACATCATCACCCATGATCTGACACAAGCGTGAGGTAGCACAAGCATGGGCTAATTTTTGTTCAAAGATTGGAGTGCTTGAAAAATCTTGGAATTAAAATGAAGTTGCTCTTTCAAATGTTTTAATAATTTCCAGCCAAGAGACCATGCCGATAGTTGTGCTGGTTCATTCTCATGTGCAGAAGGTGCCTGTTAGCTCCCAAATGGAGCCTCCTTATGTGTCCCAGCTGCAACGTTCATAGCACTGGGTGATTGGTCTGCAAGCAAATATCCATATTTATCTCTACAGGGATGCTGTGAATGAGAAAGGAAGGAAGATATCATCATATTAGGGGCACGTGCTTCAACATGTATATAAATTTTACAGTGGAAATGTGTATTTAATCAATTAAAGAGGAGATGTGGAGGTCAGGGGAAGGAGGGGGAAGTGTTTCTACCTAGTGTATTCCATACTAGCTCTCTAATAATGCTTGTGGCATCTTTGTGCTCAGCCTAACTTCAGACCTTTTAGAAAAGAAAACACTAGAAAAATGTTATAAGAGTGGGAGATTATATGATGTCTAAGGGTTACCATGATGTGCCTCCAGGGTGGTGCCTTAATGGGGCTTTGTGATGGGTGATGCTACCAGACAAAACCAGTAGAAAGTTTGAATCAACTGTAAGATGGACAACAAGCTGGAGAAATTCAGAATATTAGGGATAAATTTTAAGATGGCACCTTTGAAAACACTGGTCTGTGTTGATGTGGAGAGGCATGGCCCAGCAGAGAGCTTCTGATTTTCATTTTGCCCAGTCTCCTCGTTGTAAATATCTTCCTTTCTCACAGGCAGTTGAGCCAGGAGGAAACACGGGTCACAGCCAATATTTATTAAACACCTTTTATTAATCAAGCTGCTTCTGTTAACAGCCAAGCTGTTGTTATTAATAGCAGATAACTATTTTACAGCACCTCCACCTCCCTGCT
Organism: Xenus cinereus; assembly: GCA_025774025.1. Lineage (NCBI taxonomy): Eukaryota > Metazoa > Chordata > Aves > Charadriiformes > Scolopacidae > Xenus > Xenus cinereus. Next base: position 183,804,450 of record JAOXJK010000001.1, on the reverse strand, counting down.
CCCAGCACTCAGGCAGGCGGCTGTCCTGCCGGAGCACCGTTTGGGAAGCCCACCCCAGCTCTCCTGGCCGCAGAGGGTCACCCTGGTGTGCTGGTGATGAGGAAGCTCCTCGGGAGTGTCTAGTGCTTTGTGTAGTGCCTGCGTCCCCTGAGGTCCCTGCACACACAGGGCAGCCACCACCTCACGGATGGGGCCAAGTGGCATGGCCACTGCTGGTGGCAGGCATGACCGGTCAGCCCTGTCCCTGGTCATCCCGTGTGGAGCCACCTCTGGAACTCATCTAGCTGCAGAGAGCTGCCACATGCAGCCTCCAGCACGCACTCATCTTCTGGTGGGGGGGTTGACCTCCAGAGGTCCCTTCCAACCCCGTATGATTCTATGATTCTATTCTATGACTTTCTCTGGCCTGCAGCTTTCTGGTCACTGTTTCTCCATCCCCACGCAGTTTTGAGGAACACACAAGCCTTCATCCCCACACACAGCTCCCCGGCAGCGCACAGGAGATGAGGACGGATCTCAAGTAGGGAAACCCTGACAGGGCTGGAGTGGCTTATGTTAAAAAAGTCTCTTTTCTTCACCAAGCGCTGCAAAGAAAGACACAGCTTATCTGTAAAAGGCAGTCGCGGTGGCAATCTTGGAGAGGCCACCTCTAAAGGAGAGCTGGCCACCAGGCTGTCCCGGGAAGGCCGCCAGGTGCTGTGCAACCCCTGCTGCTCTGCAGAGCAGTCATGTACGGTCTGGTGCATCACCTCTGCTTCTCCCTGTGCCCTTCCTGTTCTGCACCCAACCCAAGGGCCCTTCAGTCCTGACGGCTGCTCTCTGAGCACCACCTTCCTTCTCCAACAGAGGAAGCAATCACCCTGCCCTTTTAAAACCCATAATGATCTGCAAACACAAGCAGAGCAACATTTGCAAGGAAAAAATAGTATCTCTTGTTAGTGCAATTGTGGCAGTTTAAAATGGAAGACAAACTCTTGGGTATGCAAGGGCATCTGTAATTCTTTTTTTTTTTTTTTTTTTAAAACAGCTCTCTTACTAGGTGTAATAAAGGATATCACCTCTCCCAGCAAATCTCGACTGCCTCAAGAAACAGAAGTCATATAACTCATTTCAGATTGTATGCATTGCATCTCCTAAACACAGACACACATATATATAGATAAATATATCAGGAGAGGTGTATGTAGCAGATGCAGTATATATAATCTAACATTCATGTATATGTATGTTATTTTTATTTAATTTTTGTTGATGCAGCCTGGGTCACAGGCATGCTGGGAGAGAAGAGTGGTAACAAATGCTTCTGTAATGAAACTGCCTATGCCACCCAATAGCAGCAGTAGTTCCCTGCTGTGTTTGCACTGTACATACGGGCAACAAAGACGGTCCCTGCCCTGGAGGCCATTGCCAAGGAAATGCAATACATGGTTCAGTAAGACAAATGAGTCAACCTGAAACTTTCATGCTTTCAACAGGAGGTTTGCTCTGGTGTGAGGGATCCCTTCGATCAGCGGAGGTGCCCCAAGAAGTGCTATTGCACTCATCTAACTCACTGCATCAATTCCAGTGTATGAATTTTAATGGATTTTATGACATTGGTTCTCACTGTTCTGCTTGGGGGAAATTTCATCTGGGATAAGAAGGGAATAATAGCTGCTTGACCCAAAATCTTTATCAGAGAAGAAACATTTGCAGCTTGATCTAAAAATCTCAAACCCTGTAATTATTTCAAAAGAAAGAAAAAGTGCTTGGCACAATGCAATACATGAGATGAAAGCCTGTGCCTTGACAAGAGAGCTTGACATAAGCACATTACAGATAATGGAAACAGCGGAAAAATTAAGAGATAGGAAATTCTGAGCACCTTCTAAAAAGTTTTACTATAAATGTACTTGTTAGCCTGTGGAAGGATTTATTTTTCACTGTAATGTGGTTAGAAGTGAATCCAAGTAAACAAAGCAGTCAAAAATTAAGTAGACCACAGTGACATTTAATGAAAGTATGAGTCCATGAGACGGGCTGGAAACGTATCCTTTTTCTTAGACAAAGCTTCACGCAAGCCTAGGCAAATTAAATGTGATTACCAGTGCATACATTTAAAGAGCTAGCGCCAGAACAGAGCTAGCCCTGGCATAAGGGTTTCAAATATGAAGTGTAGATGAGGCTCCAAATCAGGAATGGCAATTGGTGATATTCAAATAAACACCAGCAGGCCGAGTGGCCAGTAATCCCCCTGCTCATCCCTCACTAGCCCGTGCCGCCTCGGCGGGGGCGAGCGGCAAAACTGGGTACATCCTTTGAAGCGTAATAATTAAATGGCCTGAATCCGGAACGGCCGGGTGTTCAAAATGCAAATGTTGCCGCTTTTTTAAATTCAGCAGAGAATTTATTAGCCTTTTATATAGATAATCAGGCGCAGAGGGGGAGGGATGAAGGGTAAAATTGAAGCGACACTGGCAACCCAGAAACTGGGACAAGTGGGATGGGGTCGCTTCATTCTTCTAATGGGATAAGACGATTTTATCTGCTGCACTTGGTTTGATTGCCTGGGTGAAAGTTTTTCAAGTGGGTAAAAGCAAACCTGGAGCCTTGTGTTGGTCCTTTACTTTTTGTTTTCCCACTCACTTCAACAAAGGAAGGAATGAAACAGCGCGGGAAGCTGGCCACTGCTCCCGTACCTGCTGGGAGCATGGGTGCCTCTCCACAGCCCGGAGAGCCTTCTGCTTTGCACCAACCCCACTCGCCCACGGACCACCCCAAGGGGACAGATGGGGAGAGGGAACAGCACCGACCCTGGACAGCTTCTCCCAGTTTTATGCAGGGGTCTTACCTGGGGACTAATCTTAGACCCTAGCCTCTGGTGTCCAGGCTGCTGAAGAAAGCCCCAGGGACTACAGTGGGCTTGGGAAAATACGAGCCATGTGATAGGTAATTGTGTCACCAAGCTGAAACTTTACAAGATTTACCTTTATTAGATGCTGGTTTTGTTTGCTTTTGACCTCTGAAGTTGAACTATCCAGGCTGAAATCCTCCATGCAATGGATTTGCTTTATCTTCTGCTGAAATCTGTGACTTCTAAGAAAGTGTATTGTTTTCCACTTATTTAGAAGAACTATAAGACATGGAGAAGCTTTAATGCCTTCCTACTAAATATGGCTTTAAATTCAGCAAAGGGCATGTCCTCTGCATGAGATAATTTCCACTTGTTATTCCTGTGGAAAATATGTGGATGTTTGGCAGTGTAGTGAGCCTGGAGATGTCCGAGGAACAGGGAGCTGGAGGAGGAGCATCCAGCAGAGGACACTGAATAAGACAAGAGCCCTGGGGAGAAAATAAATTGGCAATCATGTTATTAAAGACTGTAGCCATAATACATGTGGGGAAAGGACAGATTTAGGGTAACACAGATAGCATTAATTCTGACACTTCCTAGGCTTTTGCCTGCTTGAGTTAGTAGACTTAATAAGGTTTTTAATGTGTGTATGTGCATGTAAAGCAATGTTTTTTGACAATGTCCCTTTAACCTGGTAATCCTGTTCACAACTCACGGTATCTCGGCACACAATATCACTCAATGAAAATAACTGTTGTGTGAAGTGAACCCTAAGACACAGCTGAGGAGCACATAAAATTACAATGCAAAGTGTGCTTTTGGTGTCACTGAGAAAGAAAATAATCCGTGTCACCAGAGGTGGGCTGCTTCTTTGGATCTTATTCTCTCTTTACAGTTTTTCTTATAGCCATGTCTGATGGTGTTTCCAGTGTGTGTGCTTAAGTGGAGGGGAGAAAACTGGAAGTCTCAAGAACCTGCAATAAAAACAATCTTCCTGTTTTGTCATTTACTTGTTTTTGTTACCTCTGTAATCAGCTCTGTCTTTTCCTCCTTAGCTTGAAATGTTCTTTTCTTGTCTTGCCTGTACACAGGCAGAACAGTGTCCCCTCTCACAGTGTCAGATTCAAAAAATAACTTTTAATGAAAGATGCTTCCAGTTATTTGCAAACACTAATAGTAACTTGAGTCACAGCAAAAAGTATTAGACAAATAATTTTGTGTACTGAGCTTCAATAGGTGTTTTCCTCTCTACACCTCTTCTAATTACTCACTATTATTCTTACTGCTTATATAGCTATGATGGGTTTTGATGTGTTTAAGATGTTCCTCCAGAGTATTTTCCTAGATTCTGGCGAGCAGAGTTATTTTATGGCTGGGCCTTTCGTCTTCTTAGCATCTTATTACTTTATCAGTTAAGATTTTATGAGTAGTCCTATCTTGCTAAAATTTGCAAATCAAATTCCTTTTAATTTAAAGGAGAATGATTTGATGGTAGTGTCTGCTGGGTTCAGTTAAAATAAATCAAAACACACTCAGTGTAGCTGAAATTGTCTTGAAAGCAGAAAGGCAGTTGCACTGTAAATCTGTGGGGGTGGAGGTGATGAATTATACTGTGAAAGAAAATGAAAACCAGATGGCACTTGCCAAACACCAACACAGTGCAATTATGCACTGTGGAGGCACAAACACGTAGCACGTATACAAACCTGTTACCTAGATCCTCACCAGACTGCTGAGGGGGGGGGTGAAGGTTGATTTTTGCTAAGGTGGCTGGTGACATGGGGGTTTTGCAAGATGAAGGTGAAGCAGCAGCTTGGGCTGAATGAGCCCAGGGTAGAGAAGAGAGGATGGGAGGGCAGTTTGCCAGGAGCTCCCCAGCACCGGTGGCTTTGCCCAGAACTGCCGCAGGGTTTGGAGCCTCCACCAGCACCTGCAGGACAGGGAGCTGCTGGCTGCTCCGATAACGGAGCGGAGGGGTGTTGTAGTCTGAGTTTGAACAACATGATCTTTCCCACACTCTTTACTACGGCTCAGGCATCACTTTGGTGGCCACGGATAGTTTTAAAACCACAACTTCAGACGCGTTATGAATCCAAACTCAGTATAGGAGGAATCCAGACTTCATACAGGAGGAGAAAAAACTTGTAGGAAAGATTAAAACACTGACTGCACTGCAGCCAGGAATAAAATTGTCACTGACAGCTACAGCAGGAACAGGATTTTCTCCTATGCAAATACACCACATTTTTTGTTGTTGTTAATATGACCTCACTCACTAAGACCCTGGCAAACACAAGCAGATACAACCTGGTGACAAGTGATTGACATCAGAGCGGGGTTGGTTCTGCTGCGCCAGGGCATCCACAGTTTACAAGCTGGGAAGTGGAGCTGGAATTGAACAGAAGCCTTTGTGCAGCAAGTTATTGCTTATTAAATGTTGTTGTTCAAATTTCCTTGCAACTTTAAAGCAGATTTTCCAATCAACAGATGAGTCATTCCCCTAATCCTCTTTATTTTGCCAACAGACAAGTAAAAAGACCCAGCTGATACACAGCCTGGCATATTGCCATTTTATGATTCAATTTACTATCATAATTGTTTGTTGTTCTGCTTTGTTTCTGTGAAATTGATGGATTATAATAATTATTTTGCATACTGTATTTCTTTTTTAGTCCTTAGATCTAGAAAGGTATTTGGACCAGTTTTCCCGCAAGTGAACCGCAGCAGAGGCACGCCACTTTTATTTAGAGATACCTAGCTTAATCTTTATTATCAACACCTGCTATTAACGACATTAAAGACGAAAATCAATTCCCAAGAAAACCTTTCTGGGCACTTTCCCATCAGCTAAAAGGTCACGGCAGTGCAGAGTTAAAACCTCATCATCTCTACATGACTATTCTTGCTGGGTTTGTTCCAGTTAAAATATCTTGTGAGATGGTCTTATGAGTGCTTTATGATTGAATGAAGCAATGTATAGAAGATACGTTCCCTTTGGCTGGAATTTTCCAGCCTTCAGCTGAGATGCAGTAACTGACAGCATGTCTGGTGCAAAGGAAGGTACAAATCAAAACAGGAGAGGCTATGGGATTGTGTAGGTGCACATTTGTAGCGGTTCTGCCACTGCAAGGTGCTCAAAGTGTCAAAGTTTGGTCCATTTACATGGCGACAGTGAGCCCTCCAGCTGGGCTAAACATGGCATGTCACCTCACAGAAAGCCTCTCCCATGGCGAGAGCTCCCAGATGAGATGTCCCATCCACCATGTTGTGCAGGCGAGGGCCTAATAGATCTGTCAGCTATTTTTCTTGCAAAGCCCCCTTGCCAGAGGTGGCTAGGAGCAGGCAGGGCAGCGTGCCTCCGCCTGCAAGCCAGTGCCGACCTGGGGTGCGCATCTCCCAGCAGCTGCCCTGATTTATACCCGCCTGGTGCTCTCCTTGGGAAAACAATGTTTGCTCTTTCCTTTGGGCACCTGGAGGAGGGCCTGAATTCCAGTATCTTGGGATGAGAGGCCAGATGGCAAAGCCTATGTCCATGCCTTTAAAAAATAACAAAACCAACAGAGGCTTTAGTCCTTCTCCCTGACTGACACCGGTTGTCTCACATCACACCACCCAGGGCATGTTCCTTCTGTAGCGCTCCCACCCCATCCTCTCCCTGGATGTCCTTTGGGACCCTGCTGGGCTCTCTCTGGTGACAGAATCTTGGTTTGAGGTGTGCATTTCCTTTTTCTTCATGTAAAATGTCTGAAATAATCCAAGGTTTGCTCTGCATCTCTGAACGACATGAACCTTCATGTGGGTGTTTTATTCACATCAGTGGGTGGCATGAGGACGTACATCAACACTGGAGTGTCAAGTCCACCCAGGGTCCCTTCTGGGAGGTGTTGCTGGGAAAAACTCCCCCCCAGAAGCAATCCTGGGCTATGTCTTGGAAAAAGCTCATTGGAGTGGTCAGGCCAGCCTGTGAGGAAACAAAAAATCTAGTCCAGTGCTCAGGCTCACTCCCTGCCCCATGTTTATTTAGCAGAACTGGCGTACCCGGAATCAGCACCTTATTTTAGCCAGAACAGTGTCACCAAATGAGCAGAAAGGGAGTGACACAAATCATATCCAACACTGCACACGCTCACTCCCTGCCAGGAAGCAGACATTCCCATCAGATGCTGGTACTTTAATCCAGAAAAAAAAATATATATATATATATATTTATATCTTTCAGGGAAGGAATCTTAACGTCTTTCAAGTCAAAGTGCCTCCTGGGGCTTCTCCCAGGAAACTCAACGCCTGCCTCACCTCCTGCTCAAGGTCCCATCCAAAAATACGGTTTCATCTTATGCAAAACACCCTATTTTTTTTGGCAGAATAGTTGAATACTGCAGCACAGTCATGGAAATTCTCTCCTTTTAATAGGATTTTCTGTCTGGCTAATAAATAAATTGTCTTTCAAATGAAAGCTGCCTCTGACTCCATTCTCCCACTGGATTCCAGCCCAGCTAAGAGAAAAGGAAGCTCCAGAGAAGTTCTGCTCTCTCTGACAATGATCAATGCCGTTGACTGACATGTGATGGCAATATCATTATTTATTTATTGATTGATTTGCCATCATTAATCTATGTTGTAGTGCTGCCTGCTGTCTCTCCCTATTGGTTTAAAAAGAATGTTACACTTTGAGTTGATGGCTTTTTTCCTCCTGGTGCTTTTGCCACCCACCTCTATTGTTGTTGTTGTTGTTGTCTCCTGTCTTCTAGCAGGGGGGACAGTTTTCTGCCATCATCATCCTAGGGTTTTCTGCCACCATCATCTGTCTTAGGGTTAGTTCTTGCAGTCCTTTTTCCCAAGCGGTAGATGAATGGACAGAAAAATAGGGCCAATAGCGAACAAAAGCAGGACGACTGCGTGCTCCAGCAGGGTATGCTGACTTAACTAGCACCGCTTTAGAAAATCAAAGTTTCTTCTGAGTTCCCTTACTGGTCACAATCTCTAAAGGTCATTGTTGTGCTCTTTAAACACAATAAATATACATTTTTGTTTATCTGTGAGGCAACTAGCACAGCAGCGGCGCTTCTGAACGAAGATGATAATTTACTTCTGGCACTGTCTTGTGCTGCGTTAATATGAAAATGCAGTGCTGATTTTGTTTGTTTGTTTTGTGTAAGGAGATTGATGCTAAATTTCCCCCTGCAAATCCAACAGGATCGTTGCGGTTTAAGATAATTGCATAGCTTAGTATAGTTGTAAAACTGCAGTTGATTCTGGCACTGAGAGCCTGCCTTTGATGAGCCTCAGGTTCATCTCCTGAATCGAGTGCCAGTTTGTTCGACAATCCATCATTTATTTATTTATTTAAGTTAAAAATAATCAAGATAGGTTCCCAAGGCTCTATGGACCTGCCATAATAAATTATGCAAAAATACCATTAAGTTAAACCTCAGCAGTTCAGTCAGCCAGCTACCTCCCTCTACTGTCAGCCAGAAGGGATGTCTCTACCTTCTCTGAAAACCCTCTCACCCTCTTTGCAGTGTGCCTAGAAAGTCAGCAAATTTGATGTCTTCAAAAGGAAGAGAAGCAATTTCCAATCAAATGCAACGCTTTGCAAGGGCTGTGCTTTCCCCAGTTTCTAGGTCCTAGAGCTTCTGAAGAGAGGCCACTTCTTGGTGTTTCAGGCCCAGTCCACAGAGGACTCTACTGTGCACACAAAACTGAGTGTGTGAGAAGACGACACCCTTCATCTAAATTAATGAACGTGGAGAATAAGTAGAACTGCAAAGAAATACCACAGATATATTCCCTCTGCTTTCCCAAGCAAACACCATAAACTTCAAGAAGGCTCTGAGACACTGAACACAGCTCCTGAGACACCAATATCTTACACTCCCAAACATTCTGCACAAATTTCAGCTGTTACGCTGCATGAGGCATGTTACCAGCATCTAACCATGAGGTAACCATCATATGGATGACATTGTCAGCATATGTGCCTAATGGGACACACGTGATGAAAACTGGCTGAAAAGAATGCTAGCAGAGGAAGAAGAAAGTTATAAATAAAGCAGGTTTATAAAACCAGTAAAATTCTTTTAACTACAAGTTCCTCTGCAGCAGTTCTAAACTCCTGCTTTGTCCCTTAAAGCCCAGGTCCCTGGGATCTCCTAAGTAACCTCCTAACCTCCCAGCACCTTATTTCTTTCTACTCTTGCCAGTGCTGTGGCACAATGACCAACTGGCACAAAATGACCTACACTCATCCTATTAAATTCCCTTACCCTCCAAAAGGCATGGCTACATCCAGTCTGCCTGATGGCACTGCTCGTTGACCTCTGGTAATTCCTGGGTTCATGAATTGTCTGGAAAATTGCTTGTGGGCCCAGGTCAAATCCATGCCAAGGGCTCTTTGCAAAAATTCAGCACAATTTAGGTAATTTCAGTTGCATGAAGCACCTTCTGCAATCCACAGAAAGCAACAGGCCATGTCCAGCCAAGGATGCTGCCTATCCAACAAAGCTCCTGACTTAGGTAGGAGTTCTCAAGCTCCATGGCTGAACCTGGGCTTGTTGCCCACCTGCATCTTTGGTCATCTCAATGGCTATGCCTTGGGATGGACTCTGCGAAGAGCCCAAGCAGACAATGGGCCCAGAACTAAATAGGAATAAAGCACCCTTTTGAAACCTGGTTACTAAACACTAAAAAGGAAAGGCTGAGGTACTTGGGTCCTTTTAGTCTTGAGAAGAGAAGGCTGAGGGGGGATCTGATCAATGCTTATAAATACTTAAAGGGTGGGTGTCAAGAGGATGGAGCCAGTCTTTTTTCAGTGGTGCCCGGTGACAGGACAAGAGGAAATAGGCACAAACTTGAATATAAGAAGTTCCACCTAAACATGAGGAGGAACTTCTTTACTTTGAGGGTGGCAGAGCACT
>JAOXJK010000001.1:183757675-183789678 GCA_025774025.1 Xenus cinereus | reverse complement strand
AAGACGGCTTCCTCCTGGCTTGCTGTGCCCTACAGCCAAGACAAACTGCATGGTTTTGAGGGTACTCCTTTCTGGATATGTGGAGATAGGGAAGGGCATACCTAACAAGAAAAGCTCTGTATGCCTGAGGTCTGAGTGTATTCAGCAGTATCTCCATACGTTTTTAAAATTAATATTTCATTCTGAATATAAAACAGATATTTCCCACGTTAATGGATGCAATGGCTTGCAGTTTTCCATGCATGGCCTTTCACATTCATTGCTGAAGCCAAAGGAGTTACACCATTAGAAACTGAAGCTGCATCTCAGCGTTCCACAATCCCTGGCCCTCTGACCAGAAACTCACAGAATCCCGTCACACTGCTTTCAGTCACAGAAAACTATACATGCTGCTCTCCTGACAGAAAAGCTACAGCCTCAGAAAGCTCCTTATTGCTCAGGGGTGGAGGAAGATTGAGGTGCAAGCTGTGAACAGCAACAGTTTGTAGGATCTGAAGAGCTGAAGACTGGTGGCATCCCGGGGAGAAACAGAAATGCTCAAATGGAGAGGGGAGACAAGGACAAAAGGGTTTTCTGGAGAGGTGGAATGAGGGAAGAGTAGTGTATGCACTGAATGAAAGCAATCTTTCACCCAAATTGTGCTAGCAAACTTGCAGGGATGATTGAGGTTCAAGAGAGAAAACGTAGGAGTCAAAACAGTAAAAGCACGTTGAAGGCCTGAAGTAAGGTGGGGAATAGCGTTGTGTTAGGTGGTGATACAGTTGTCAGAAGACTGTCTCTGACTCTGAAACCTTTTCCAGAAGGAATTCAGCTGGAAAAATGACTCCTTTATTCAGTTGTTCTTATTTAGTCATGTCTTAAGAAAAAAGACCAAGAAGTACCAGAAAGGCAGTATCTGATGCTCTCCCATCTTTCCGCATAGAAAAGATATGGAGAGCAGGAAGAGACAAAATTTATGTGAGCCAAGTCATTTCACTCTTTGGTTCTTCACCCAAAAAACCCAACCACTCCCCCAAAAAACCAAACCAAACCATCATGGAAAACAGCTGGCTGGGTGAATATACTTTCACAGTATGACAATGCCACTTCCCAGTCAGAGGTATAGGTCTCCGCCAGCCCAGGTCCCAGAAAACCAACTATTCATCTGCTAAAAGCAAGCTTGTCTTAAGTTAGCTCAGGGAAGGAGCTAGGACACAGGAGCAGAGCCAAGAAACGGCTGTAGAATTTTTATTTCTGGCTTTCCGCCCTTCTAGGATTCTCTCACAACCCCGGTTTCCTCAGTCAAGTATTTTGGCAGAGAGGATGGCCCACAGAGCCTGGGATGTGAACTGTGTGGGCTGCAGCCAAGAGCCCTTCCCTGTGATTCCCTGAGCCTTGCCTTGTTTTATCTCTCCCTCTGTCCCTGCCCCTGTCCCTGGGATGGCTTCAGGGTCCTGTTGATAGATCCAGGGGTAACCAACTAGTTTGCACACCCATGGCAGTATTCATCTGAATAGTAACAGTTATTAACAGCGTCACCAGTTACTTCTTGTATCACTGTGAAGAACAGACTAAGTGTCATGGAAAAAAATTTATCTGGTTAGCATTTGGAATATCTGAAATGATTTCAAAGATTTTTCTAAAACACTCTTAAGGAATCTGGGCTGATGTGGCTGCCATGTCCCATTGCCTTACACTGATCATTCCTGTGGTGGGTAATAAGGTTTCAAATGTGCTGTTTAATTTGCAAATGTCTAGTGCTGAGTGATGGAAGTTGCTATAGACATTTAAGCTATTAAACATCGGTAGAACATTAGGCATTAAGTCTCTGTGTAGTAGAAAATGGCTTGTTTTTTCACTGTGATTTTAAATTTCAACCGTTGCTTTTAAACATCTGTGTCTCAGTCCAATTTAACTCATAATTCTATTACATATTTTGTAAGAAACATTCTTATAATAGATATGATTTATTACTACCCTATGTAGTTGGCAGAGACAATATAACTCTGTTACGATGCTTCACAGAAACACTGCAAATGTAATACATTCATAAATTATTTCTTATTGATGTAAATATCTCTTCCCTTCCCAGTTAAGCACACCTGTACTGTGAGAATACAGAGTGGCACCCATTTCCCTGGTAGCAAATAGAAAAACGGCATGCCCTGCTGAAAGACATACTGTCAATTTCTCTGCTGAAGGGCTAACATTTGCAAGATAATACTAATTCTCTCTCAATTCTTAGAAAAATTCAGTGTTTAGAACAAATCAAAGGACATTCAATTAGATTTATTTCCCAATCTGCAACCATTTGTTCTTTCATTTAATTTGAGTTAGGAATAGAGGCAAAAAGAAATTCTGCACCACTGTGTCACTTGCATAAGCTATTGCTATTTGTTGATACCTCCCTTAGGAAGACACAAAAGAGACCACTATTCTCATCACCTCTGTCGGCTGTAGAAGAACTCAGCTGTGTAAGCCAAAATTAGACATATCAAAGCACCTTTGATCACTTCGTTGTCTGTCAAGTCTTCTCCAAAGCCAGCACTGTCTGCTGTAATGGATTGTGTTACTTTCAAATGTCATATTTAATGTGTGTTCCTTCAGATCCCTGAGACTGTCTGAGATGCTGACTGTGTAGCGCAGCCCTGAGAGCTTTTGCAGGTGGGTCTATTAGTTTCAGTGTGTTCCTGTTTCTCAACAGCATGTGGTTTAATTGCAGAATCGGTGAAGCAAGGGCATTGCACAAATTCATCTGAGTTTTTCTGTATGTGCACAACCACAAAGTCATCCTGCAGTGTAGAGTTGAATGAGTTATGAGACCATAAAAAAATATTTCAGTTCACAAGGCTATCAACTCTTTGTCATGAAACAAAAACACCTGCCAGAAGAGTTTTATTCTTACTTGATTATCACAGCACAAATAGGCCTGGGACAAAGCCATCATTTAAAGGGATATTTTTATGCAGCAGGCATGCTGCAGAGCATCCGAGGCACCCTGGTCTAAATTTAGTTGCTAATTAGAAAAACACTTTTCACAGATGTCATTAATCACCCAACAATCTGAGAACTGTCTCTTTTAAAAAGGGAATGTTATACCCATTAGTAAAGTACCCACCACAGGATTTGACTTGTCTTGTCCAATAGCTCCAGCAACGGGTCATTACTCATGTAGGTAACTTTCTTGGTTTACACTGATAAAATTAATTCTAACCTACCTTGGGCTAATACTGAAATTTTGTCCTTGGTCCGAAATCGCACTGAAGAAACTGCAGTAGTACATAATGAGCCAGCCTTCTTCCATCACTTTGTAGAGTTTTATGAAGCTTCCTCTTCTGTCTTTCAGGCTGTTAGGACGCAATCAGATCTTGATTTCACATTTTTCTCCGATAATACGTGATTCATAAACTTCCTTTTTCATACATAAAAGCTAAATGCTGACATATTCACATGGTTCCAGGAGGCAGGTGCCTGAGAAGTCATTTATAACATGAGTAAAATAGCAAAGTTGGCACCTAGAAATGATTAAGTAAGTTGGAATAAAACTGCAATATGGGTAACAGGATAAAAGTTACTAGCACTGGGAAAATGGCTTTCTGTGTCACATGAAAAATCTTGAATTTTCAAAGAAAAGAATGTCTCAAATATTTCAACCAAGAGAAAAAAAGCGTTGTTAAATGTTGCAGTGGTGATTTATGTGAGCTGTGGTTCAGTGGCCATATACACTCAATTATTTTTTTCTTTGTGCTGGGTCATATTTCCCATGGTGTCTCATTTTAGAGAGGAAAATGGCTCAAGAAACTCGTGAAGGATTGTACAGCCACAGGCATATTTCGGGAATTGTAAAGTGTACCTGGATACCCTGGAAATGGACATGTGGCATCTGTTCTGCAGGACTGCTGAGACACACTAGTTACACACACCCTGAAACACTCAGTTCTTGGCCAACTCTTCATGCCAAGCTTTCATTCTTAGGCTCGTATTTTTCTAAAGAAAAATACATATTATGTGTGGGAAAGCCTGCCCCTTTCAGGGAAAAAAAAAGAATCTTAATTTTGAATTTTGACAGATTTTTTTCAGCTAGCCTTGGAAAATCTGAATAACACTGATCAACAGAATCCATGTCTCCTTCACTGTTTTGGAGGTTTGGTGGGGTTTTTTTTTCAGTTTTAAGCAAATTTCTATGTATATTCTTAAATGATATTTTGGAACTAATTCACTAAAACAAGGATATGGTAAATACGAAACAAAGGCTTTAAGATCTGTCTTCAGCATCATGGTAATGGGAAATACTTGTAGACCAAGTCAATAATATTTCTTAGTGAGATGAAAAATGTAAGGATTTAATTATTATTGACTCTTAAAAATACCGGAGACTTTGGCATTGGTTTACTAACTGACCATTAAGACACTTAAGCTAAGCTGGTTGTGCAAGCTTCCCTGGTAGTTAATGGAGACAGAAAGGTACCTTAAGAAGGAGATTCATCTTACCATCTCAGATGTCTCTTCTAGATGGCTGGGTCAGATATCCTGCTTTAAGAGCCATTTAAGACCATTCACTACGGAGGGAACTGGGAAACAGTGAGAGAAGCAGTGAACATTTTTGCTCCCTGTTTGTGCAGGAAATACTTCTGGATTTCCTTCACTCAAAAATGCCTCAATGCTAATGTTTTGCTCACAGAAAATGATGCATTCCTCCATTGTCTGATAATCACAGCTCTCTCCAGGGACACAGTCTGTCCAAATAATTTCTGAACATGTGATCAGCTATGTCTGCTCATTCAGGTTTGCTTTCATGGGTATCCAGCCTACATTTTTTCTACAGCTATCCAGCTGTATACACAGCTATAATTTAAGTAAACACAAAGGCATGTATCTACATTTTCTATTTTGGGAGATATCTGTAAAATAGTTTTCTCTGGCTTAATTGTAGCAGTTTAAAATTAAAATTATTCCAGTACAAACCTCCCTAATTATTGGTCTGGACATTCTTTAAAATGAGGTTGTTGAAAGGACTTAATCTTTGAAACCTGAGGCATGTTGCTTCACCACAGTTGTTCACACAGGTCCAGCAGTATCGCTTCTGTTCCTGAGCTTAAAAAAACATCTTGGCAAGTATCAAGCATTCAAGGCATAATTTCAGTATCTGAAAATTCACTTTCTTTCAGTACTTTCTCACACAGACAGTCACCTCAGTGAATATTCTGGCTTCCAAAGTCATTTAGTAGTACACTCCCTGAAAGCAAATCCAGACTCAATCAAAGAGGATTAGCCCTCTCCGTCCTGTGAGGTGGCCATTCTGCTCTTAGCCTTTTTCATCTCACTTGCAGCTTTCAGTTTTTGAGATTTGTGGCTCAGTTCCCCTGGGAGCCAAATTCATAGATATGTTGTATGCAAGAAACTCAGTAAGAGAACAGAGAATCAGTTGTCTGCTAATGTAAACACAGCTGTGTATGGCAAGTGGCATGGAGCTGTTTATATCCAAATTCAGGCTATCATACAACAGCGAAAATAAATAAAAACTTCAAACCAAAAGAAAATAAAATTGTCATCATTTTTGCCATTTCCTTTTACCTAAAAGTACTTATGCAGATGCACATTTTGGGATCAAACAAGAAAATATGAAGAAATAATTTGCACACTTTTACAGGAGTATCATTTAATGATGTTTCAAGTCCTCGTATTACTTCAATAGGCTTGGTAGGCACTGAGGAATTTCTGGGAATGTGTGTGATGCCATAAAAGACTAAGTGATCATTTTCCACCCTATTTTTCTTTCCTTTTTTCTTTTTGTACGTGGCCTGTGAGTGTATTAGATGAGAATTTTGTACATAGTTTTTTCTCAGAAGTCTTTGCCAGCAGTTAATACTAGCTTTCTACAGCCAGAATGCTGGAAAAATGCAATGAAAATGTTTCCAGTCCCAAGAGAGAAAAGTGTTTCTTGTCATTCTTATTTATCAGAATGAGCACTTATTTGTCAAAATGAGATTGCAGTACTCATTGTTCAGAATGGGATGTTAGCAATGCTGTGTATACTTAAATAAATTCACCGGAGTACTAGAAGCATGATAGCTTTGTCACTACTAGATTATGTTAGACTAAGTAGCTATACTAGTTCAAAATTAGCTTGTATAGCTAGTGTCACTGTGGCACACAGGACTAATGCACGGTTTGTGTCCTATGTATACAGTCAAAAGCCTAATGCTGTCTGTTATTGTACCAGGGAGAACAATTACCAGAAGAGGACCCTGAGCATGTTAGTATTTCTTGAAGAAGACCTCACAGGCTGTCCAGTTAGGACATTGCGCCTGAAATCCTCCTCTCTTTTGCATCCTATGACATCTAAGAGGGAATCTCCCTTTTGATTAGTTTGAGGTGGAACGGTGTGGTGGCTGCTCAGGAAACTGGACGTTCTTGGGATCCCTCCAATGTAAAATTGAACAACTGGGTGTGATGGACTGCCTCAGGGCAGTGTAACTCAGCAAAACTCTCTGCTGTGCAGGAAGACAGTTCTGACAGTCCTATCTATAGGTGTTCTCAGCAAGAAGGCTAGTGATTGTAAAAATCTGGATTTCATAGGAGGGAAGTTAAGACAGAGAACACCAAGCAGCATCCATCTGTTCCAGGAGGAATCCTTGTTCCACTGCAGGAGGGGAGAATGGGTTGAACAATTAGGCAGAGATGCAGCTCTGTCTAAATTTAGTTTCAGAGATCATATAGGTGTGTCTTCTGCTGCTTGTATTCTCAGTGATTTCCCTGAAGCAGGATCAGTCTGAGTAGTGGTTAATATGTTATTCATGTCTTTATGTTCTCTATAAACTATTTAAGAGGTATTGGGGAGGAATCTTTGTACATAGTCTCTAAGGTTCTGGGCAGCCTATAACAGACTGTTGGGTTTTTTTCTTTGCTTAACCCTGTTAGTTAAAGAAAGCAGAATAAAAGGAGGAAACTTTCCATTAAGTCATATATGTCTGTCCAAAAAAGCTTTCACCAAAGATTCAGTGGATATGCTCTGAGCACCTACTTACAGTGTCCTGTGGTCTGTAAGAGGGCAGGAAACAGCATGCTTTGTTTTTCAGGGAACAAAGATGTGCATCGGTTCAAAAGCAGTCCTGACTGTAATGGGAAAAAAAGCTGATAGCAGTAGGACAACATAAAAGAAAACTGCAGAAGTTGCTCAGAAGCAGCAGAAGCCTGGAGAACATAGGGTGGCAATGGTGGTTAGTAGTACTAGAAAAGTTGAAGTTATGGAGGAGAAAAAAAAAAGTTTAAGCTTGGTCTTAATGCAGGCTATAGGGAAGTGGATCAATAGTCACAGCTGATTTGATCTGGTATTGGCAACAGTCCTGCTGTAAACAGGGTCTTGGAGTACATGACCTCCAGATGTGCCTTTTAACCAACATTTCTGAGAGTCTTTGAATTCTTGAAGTGTCAGGTGAGGACATGCTGCCATTCTTTGTTTTTTTTCTGTATTGAAAAATACCAATACATTGCGTAAGTTCTCAAAGATGTCTCCCCTTTACACAGGGATCCTTCTCCTCACCCAAAAGGGCAGCTCAAAGAGGAGCAGGTGAGATGTGCTGCACAAAGATAGGTAAGGTTGTGACACAGGGGTGGGGGGGCTGAAGGGAACAGATTGTTGGTGGGCTTTATAACAGGATACAAAATTGTTCATTTATTGGAAAATGAGAAGAGAAAGCTGGAAATTATTATGAGGGGAGGACCATTTGGTGCTCTGAGGGTGTGCCTGCCAGGGCAGTCCTGAAAGGAAAAGTTTCTAGATCATGCACTAACTCTGATAAGGGTTAGCACAAGCTGGCAATATGCCACATCATCTTCTCAGAGAGACTGAAGCCTGAGTATTTGGGGAAAACTCAACTCTAGCCTTTATGTTTCAAGTCATCTTTCCGATGGAGGATGGTGTGCATCCATGAGGTCACTTGAGGACACTAAGTGTCTGTTAAGCCAAAAAGGGCATAGTCTTCCCAGGTTCCAGAGTAGCCATAGCTGTGGTTTTCCATTTCTCTGCTGGCCCAGGAGAGGAGATATGGACCTCACTCAAATCTTATCCCACCTCCTGCTAGGGCTCTCCTGCAGTCAAGGTGCTATTCAGCAGAGCTCAGTGCCCTTCCCTCGAGTGTAGAGCTTTCACCTCCTGCTCCTGAGAGCAGCTGAGAAGCGCTCTGAGCCCCTTTTCTTGTTCTTAAAGTAGGAAGAATTGCCAGAAGTGGAAAAAAAAAAATCTGGATCTGGCAGAAAGGGATGAGCAAGAAATGAAGCCTGCCCAAGGCTGGTCTTCGTTATGCGTGCAGCTGTGAACAATTACAGTCACGCCCACACGCCATAACACACCTAATCGTGCCTTGTAAGCACAGCCCACAGCGGCCACAAGATGCTCTCAACCTCTGTTGCAAAACCCACCCCAAGTATTATCAAATCTACTAGACCTGCCACGACGGGCACTCGGTCTCCTTTCCAACACATTCCCCGATAACCCAAATCAATCATGAATGTGTGATTTTGGTATCACAGCGTTTCAGGCAGTGAAGAAGGCAGAGGCTAATAAATGGAGAAATGCAAATGCTATATCTCCTGTAGAAATCTGTATTTTCTGCGAGGGTTGTATATTGCCCCTCAGCCTATGACCTAGGGGCTATATGAAGACTAACAGCTGCAGTGACCTAACTGTGTACGTGTGTCTGTAATTAATTCTGATGAGCTATGCAGACCAGCCTCCCTTGCTATATAAACTATGAGTATAAATAGACATAATAGTTGAAGGCTTCATTTCTGGAAAAGGGGAAGAATTTCCTAGTTCCTAGGTTTTATGTACCCTAATCAGATTCCAGTTCAATTTTGGAGTAAGAACTGGGAATATATTATCTTCTCAATAACCCTACATGACCCGCTTCCCATGCAAAGACAACCAGGGCACAAGAGGTGCAAGGAGCAGCATGGGCTAAGGGTGTGCCATGTCATGTTACTGTAGGTAGTCTTTCCATTTGTTACAGACACTTAATTTAGGCATTAGAACTTGTTTCCAAATTGACTGAAAGGAGCATCATGGTCTGACAACAAGCTCTCCAATTTGCTCATTGCTCTCTTCACTGTTACTTTGAGAAGCCACTAGAATAAGCATTTTAAGCTGAAAGTAGCCCTGGACACTTTTTGTAAAATCCCAAATGCAGGCCTTGTCTTCCAAAGTCTCAAATGTAGGTCTCATGGGTTTAGGGATAAGGTTTTTTGTATATTATTACTTAACTTGCGAGTGGTTTAGGTAGGAGCTAGAGCACTCCTCAGGAAATGGCAGACCTGAGACCAGTTTTTGTTTGAGCAGATTCAAATCCACGACTTGTATCCTACCACCAGTATGATTTATTCTACCGGGTTTCTAACTTAGCTTAGTGCCAGCACTCCCTAAATATCTCCTTGGGGCTGAGTAACCATCCCAAGAAGTATTCAAGAATCACTAAGCCAAGTTAAGAGAGAAGAGGTGCAAGAATGACTCTGTAGTTTGGGCACTTGGCTGAAAAGGAAAGCCCTGGTTTCTGCTTTATGTTCTTACAGCTGTTCCTGGACTTTATTTTAGTAACTGTTTCATATAAAACTAATGTGGAAATCTAATCAAGAGCTTATGGGAGCCATATTACAGAAGAGAAAGCTGCAGAAGGAAGACACGGGATAACTTAAGATACCCATAGACCTCTGACTCACCAAATAGGTGAGATCAGACTAAATATGAGGGACATGCTCAAAGACTGTGTTGTGCTGGAAAACTGTACACGTATCTACTGCTGTGTTGAGAACAGATGTATGTACAGTAAATACATTCTTTTTCTAAGCTTGTATTCATGGCTTATTGCCATGATGTCCATCAGAAGAGCTAATCAAGAGATTCAAAGTGTTGCAGTGAGGTGAAATTCTGACAAAAAACACAAAGCTGCAGAGGCTTGATAGTGTTGAAACACCATTTATGAGATGGTTGGGATAGGGAGAGTGAGAGGTTCTGGAACTGGCGTTTGGCAGTGTTATTTGAAAACCAGCCACAATGTATAGTGTCCGCAATAGCACTGCTTCATTCGTATCTTGCCTAGGCAACAATTGGGTTCCTCCATTATAGACTGGTGTCTTCCAATAAGAAAACTGAGACAACTTGAGACAACCATCACCAGAAGTGTTAGCTGTCAAGAGAGCTGGTAGATGTGGTAATCACCTATACTCCTGCCTACAGCATCCACTGGATTTGAAAACCAGATGATAACCTTCTCACCTCCGCTGACGAGCCCCCTTAACAGAACTGGGGAACACTGGCAAACCAGTGTGGGCAAGCATTGTGAATGCTGTATAGCACCTCAGTACCCTTGTGGCAGGCAGGAGGTACCTGTGCTGTGTGTTCACCTGTGTTTGAACAAGACCTCTGAGATGCCAGCTAGCTGGAGTTCAAAATGAAAAGCTGGAAGTAAAGGACCATAGAAGCATTAAATGATTAGCTTGTGTTGGCACTGCCAGCCATGGCAGCAGATTGGATTTCCAGTATTAATGCCAATGTTTAATGAGAATACTGCAGCCTTTAATCTGAAATAAATGGAGTTGATGTATTTGGATGAGATCAAGGGAGAATAAAAAGACGTTTTTTGACAGTTCCCATTCTAGCCAGCATTGGCACAAAATTCTCCTCCATCCTGTCCAGTGTTCCACCTCTTTTAAAATAAGCTATGCTGTAGCCATGGTGTGTTCAGTATGTCACCGGTGAATGAAAATGTAGTCACTCGAGGTGATACACAACTCAACAGGCTGCAAAGTAGCCATTCTATGATTTTTTAAAAAGCCCACATATTTTCTGATTTAGTGTTCCCTTTATAACAGCATGACTTTTTCCTTCTCACACTAAGAAGTTACTTGGACTTACTGAGTTCTTTGGAGAAAATATTTCCACCTAAATCTGTCTACAGTCATCAGATGAATTCTGAATATACACAAGGGAAGATTTTGTTCTTTGACCAACTTAAAATTTGACCGTGTTGACAGCAAGTTATGTCTGATCTCATTTACATCAGTGCATAACTCAGTTTTGTTCAAGTAGAACTGCTCTGGATTCACACCAGTGTATATCTGAAGAGAGTTTGACCTTGCTTTTCAGGCTTTTACAGATAGTCATTCTCAAATAATCTTTCTGCACACTGCTCAACTTTACTTCTACCATGCTGAATGATCACTCACTGCCAGCCAACTCAACCCAAAACCTCCCAGGCAAGGAAGGTCAAAATTCTGTCCTCTTATTTGACTTCACCCATTGCCCAGAATTAAAGCTGAGATGTTTTCTTTTTCTTTTTGCCAGTTCCTTCAGTCTCATACCTCAAACTGAAGCAGTGAGTGCTTGCTTGGGGACCTCTCACATCCTTGTTTTCCTCCAAAATAGTGAGTCAAAAAAAGTGTCTGACTCCAGAGCTCCCCACCTACTATAATGTCTGCAATATGCTATATATGTAATCTAAGATATATAGGAAATTAAGTATTGCCATTGACATATGAATAAATTTGCACTTATGAAACACCACCAGAGAAATTACTGAAATGCCCTCTCATTTAATATCTTCTTTCCAACAGGAGGGAGAAAAAGAACCTCAGCTCTTTCTTTCCAAACAAGAAGATATTTGGGTAAAGTATACATGTAAAGAATTGTAATTTTGAGATATTGCAGTAAAACAAGGCAACACCTGTTCTCGTAGTTGCTTGTGCACATACAGAATTTAAAAAACAACCAACAAAAACCACCCCCCAAACCCCAGAAGAATAGAAAAATACCTAAACTGATCCATTTGGCTTGGATACAGTAGATTTTGCATCTCTGAATGGACAGAGTACCCCTTGCTTTTTTCCTGTCCCCGCAAGGTTTTAAATTTCTGTCAACCACACTTAGCCTAGGTTTGGCCCCATTAGGATATAACTGTGTCCTTATGGAAAGTAAATGCTGGCTGTGCTCTTGGTACCTCACAAGGATGTCAAACTGGATCTCTTTCTGGACAATAGCTGGTAAATATCCTCAAGTGTGAAATCATGCTTATCTCCACGTTGGCGCTTCAACCTGTCATGTCACCCTGAAATTGCTTAGGGACTGATCAGCCTCTGCAGCACCTGGCAATTCCTTGCACAGAGTATCCCATTGCCTGGTACTTCCTACCCTGTTTGTGGATCTGTTTCATGTGGATCAACCTGCAGTGGATGCAAAGAATAAGCCATTGAATCCTTGGTTTCACTGCTCCTCTTCTAGAGAGAAGAAGGAGTTTCTCTAATTATCCCTTCTTAGCAATCATTTTTGATTGCATGTGTTCTTACGCCCTCTCCACAATTTACTTCATTTCAGACCCAGCAGTTAAATCCTTTTGGTGCTGGCCAGCCCACATCCTTGCCAGCCAGTCGCAATTGCAGATGATCTCCCTTTTGCTCTGGAGAGGTTTTGGGGTGTTGGAGACCACAGCAGTGATTCTGTGGTGCACCCTGCTTCCACCTGCCATCAATTCACCACCTCCACAGCCTGCATCGCCTGGCTGCAGAGGTGAAAACCAGACAAGCAAAACCTGTGGTCCGCTTTTGAGCCATCGTGTTGCCTAGTGCACTGTGGTGATGTATGTGTCTGGGATGCTTTGATTGCCTCTGTCCCAGGTCCCCTGCTGAGTATAATATGAGGGCTGCTAAATGCCATTAATAAGCCATCTCTAAATGCTTTCTCTAAAGCTGTGGCTTCTCAGAAGTGAACATTGCCACCCTACAGCTCAGGGGCCAGAGGATGGTTGGATCACATCCCCTACCTGAAGAGGAAGGTGGGAAGAAGGGGAGTGGGGCAGGAGGTTGTGCGGAGGAGCTGGGATCTCTGTTCCTGCAGCCATGGAACTGGTATAGTGGGGTGGTGACCACCAATCCATTGCATTGCCTGACAACAGTATCCACCAGCCAGAGCCCTTCACAGTGACCCTGGAGGAAGAGTAGCAGCCAGTCTGGCTCTCCCATACTCCGCCAGTCACAAAGCCAGCAGCAGTCACGGGTGTTTTTCTTTCCCCCAGCAGGCTGCTGCTCTGGGAAGCTACCTGCTTTGCCTGTTCCCAGAAGAGCTCTGGCTTGGTTGATGAGGCTAAATTGGACCATGGTTTACTGCCGGTATATTTTTGATGTAATGGAGACCTGTAAAAATCCCTGCCCAAAGCTAGATGAGTAAATTCTTGTGACAGGTAAAAAAAAAAAGGTTGTTTTTTTCATGGCAACTTTATATACAGTGCTGGAAGTCATTGGAGCTTCATGGAGTAATGAACCCCCTTGTAGAGTCTTTCTCCTGTACCAAGGCACAGCACAGTGCAGGAGAAAATGTGGCCTTATTTCATAATCTGCCTGTTGAAAAGTAGATGTTTGTGAAAGATAATAGGTAAAAAAAAAATGACTCTGTCACACTTCCCACTGAACTGTTCTTGTTCTTTATGGACAAGCTCAAGCAATTCCTTTTTAAAGCACCACACCCCAATCTGTGCTATAAATCAGGTGAGCTCCCTCAAGTCAGTGAGCCTGTGAAAGAAACACCCCCTCAAATCAGGAATTGCTGTTGCAGGGACTGTGCACATGAGAACACTCCATTTTCGCCACCCAGGAGCATCCAGGTCAAGTGTTTTGAGGAGGGGAGGCAATCATGCTGACTATTTTTTTAGCACCCAGTTTAGGAGTTTAAATTGAAGGGTTGCTCTCCCTCAACAGCCAAGGGAGAGAGAAGTTTAGCTAACAATCCAGAGTAGATATCTAATTAAGGTGCCATAGATCATCCTCTGAAAGAGTTCCTTTTACCCATTGCCTATAAGGAAAACTTAAGGTGGTGTCTAAAACAGGCCAGACTATCCAGGGAGCTGTGGGGACATGAATCCAAACTAGGCTCCTGTGTTTGGTGGCTGAGGTTTGGCAATGTGCATAACATCTCTTCTTCACTTGGATATCCCTACTCTGAGGACCTGTTTATATCCTGTTGACTAGGTACAGTAATAGGGTGGCAGCCATGAAGAAAGCCTGAGGAGAGATGGGGTTAATTGGTTACTGCTACACCAGTTTTTCAAATTACCCAAAATATAGCCCCCAAGAAATTTTTTTAAGGTCACCCTTGGAACTAGTGCCAAACAAGAAGCCTTTTTTTTCTGTTCCCCACCCCAAATATTGTCACAAGTGTGTATAGTTACCAGGCTCATTTGCAGTGTTCCTGTAATGCTAAGGAGCCACACATTGCCGTTCTGCCTGCTCACAGCAATCCCTCTCTCAAGGATAAGGCAGAATACTAATGCTTAATGCAGATGGGGAAAGGCTATAAACTGTTAATATGCTTACAAATAGGAGACATTCAATTCTGTAAATATTCTTATCTGTTGGTAACTGTAGTTTTTCTTCTCTGGCTCTTCAGTCTATATATGGGCACAAATAGAGATGAACCAATGGAAATGACCAGTGAATCAAATGATAAAACACAGAGAAGGTCAAAGCAGTAGCATTTATTGCCATCATCTCTCAGAGAATATATGAGGCATTAAAATTCTGATACTGTACCATATTCTAGTCACAAAGATTGTAACGAGCACAAGTAATGGCATCAAATGAATCTCATCTAATGACACTAGCAATAACAAGAACAAGAAAAGGTGCAAACACAACCTCCTTGACTAAGATCCTAAATAGATGTTTTATAGTCCATCTCAGAAAGTGGGGGCCGTGGCAACACATTAAGGAATGCACAACACAGCCAAGTTGATTAGTCATTAGTTATTGCACAACAGCTACTGTTGATTGCTACTACTAGATATCTGATATATTACTATCCTAGGCTATGCCTTTTTTTTCCCCACCATGGTCATGCAATTTCTGTTGACAGATAGTTAAGGCTGCCATAGATAATACAAGGGAAGCTAAGTGTAAATCTCAACTGTGAATCTGCAATGACTTCAGGAGAACAGACTAAACAATGCAGCTGACAGGGCTCATATCTATCAGCTTTTCTTTAATGATATCATAATTTCACGTAGTACATGGTTGCAGCTCGGAAACATGCTGGAACCAGGGATCTCATCTGTCTACAGGCAACAAATCAAGGATGGGATAAATGCTTTTAATTTCATAGAATACGGAGAACGCTGGGCAGAGTAATTCTGTGCAGGATTGACTGATAGAAGTCTGAAATTCCTCTTTGCAGGCTCCTTTCCCCAGAGCCTCCAGAAAATGTGACAGTGCTTTGTAAGGCAAAGGCTGGGCTGCAGATTTAATTGCTTGGCCCTGGCAGAAGCAGCAGTAATTGCAAAAGACTGTAAGAATGTATTAAAGATTCCATCTCCTCACTAAAACCAAACCAGGTTGCATTTTCATCAGCAGAAATAATCAAAGTGTAGTTCATTTTACTACAAAGCCTGCCCTGACTTGGTTGGGATGTTATTTGCCTTTCTGGGTGTATAACTGCTTGTACCTGAATACAGCCAAAGGTTTGCGAATCTTATTTTGCCCCTCTTAAAAATTAGACCCAACTTTCACTTACAGACCTAGATTATTCAGTTTAAAATTGCAATGCAAGAAAGTTTAGCCCTGGCTCTAAAGCTTTTAAATAGTCTCATTCGCTTTTCTGTCTGCCGTGCTGGTGCTAGGGACAGCTGCAGACAGAAGTTCTCCAGGACAATAGGCTTTTGGAGGCAGCAAAAATCTGCGGCCACATTGGCAGCTTTGCCAACACCATGGAGGGCTGCTGCTCCACCAGAAGCATGGATCAGGGACCCCAGCATAAGAAGGACATGGACCTGTTGGAGCAGGTCCAGAGGAGGACCATGAAGACAATCAGAGAGCTGGGACACCTCTCCTATAATGGACAGGCTGAGACAGTTGGGATTGTTCAGCCTGGAGAAGAGAAGGCTCCAGAGACGCCTTATAGCAGCCTTCCAATACCTAAAAGGGGCCTACAGGAGAGATGGGGAGGAACTCTTTAACAGGAAGTGTAGTGATAGGGCAAGGGGTAATGGTTTTAAACTGAAAGAGTGGAGATTTAGATGAGATATTAGGAAGAAATTCTGTAGTGTGAGGGTGCTGAGAAACTGGAACAGGTTGCCCAGAGAAGTTGTGGATGCTCCGTCCCTGGAGGTGTTCAAGGCCAGGCTGGATGGGGCTTTGAGCAACCTGCTCTAGTGGGAGGTGTCCCTGCCCATGGCCGGGGGGTTAGAACTCGATGATCTTTAAGGTCCCTTCCAAATCTAACCATTCTATCATTTTGTGATAAGAGCACTTGGGGCAAAAGCTGCTGCTGTGAGTGAGGGGCCTTCCTGTTCCCCACCTTGCCAGAGGCAGGAGAAGAGCAAGCCCAGGTCTCCCCTTGCATCTGTGCTCCCCCCTCATGCCAAAGAGAGCAGAGCTGCCTCTGTAAGTGACCAATAGGTGCTTCCAGTCTGTCACAAGGCAGTGCCAGCTGGGTGAGCCTGTGACTTTGCTGGAGGCAGTAGGGGCTGACAGATGGCTGCAGTAGAAGGGGCCTGAAGCACTCTTCAGGCCACCAGTCACAGCTGAGTTGCGCTATCAAAAGCTGCACTTGCTCTCATCACCACTGAGTTTGCAGCTCTCGGCCAAGAGCCTGGAACCCTGGGGCTGAGTTCAGGTTGTGGCATGGATTAGCACCTAAGCAGGTATGGCACAAGCAACCCAGGCACCGAGGGAAACATACTGTGGGTTAATGCACGTCTTCTCTCCCGTCTTCCTCCTCTATTAAGTTTATATCTACACTGCATTTGGCACCTCCTTGAGGTGCCTTGTTCAGGTTTCTGAGCAGTGCAGCTGCCACCACGTGGTGCCCCACCTGGGGAAACATGCCGTCTTCACACTATGGCTGTTGAGTTTTGTTGAGTCGAGTCATACAGTATGATCTGCTTTGGCCACCTTGTCTGCTAAACAGGAAGGCCAAACTTGGCCTGCCAGAACTTTCTTTTGTCTACAGGTTTTTCCTAACCCACTGTTGCATGATATTAGAGCTATTTTCGTACGTGGTACTGAGATTTCCTATGATATTTAGCCTTACTCTATCATGCTATAGAATTGCCTAATTTATAGTTCCCTCTCCACCCCCAGTCATCTTCAGCATTGTATTTTCTAGTCAAAATGTGTTTGTTATATTAAACTATGTATTTTTCCAAGGTGAATCTCCATTTATGTTTCTAGTCATTATTGGCTGCTTTGTGTGATAATGTGACCAGGCACGTCTCATTTATTTCACATTCCTAGATCAGTCTCTTTTTTTTTTCTCAGTTATGTCATGAAGACATCCTGCCACCAAGAAGCTCTACAGTTATGACCCTAGCTTCAGTAGTGGCATCTAGTCTAACTTGACAAGTTACTTAATATCCTTGCCTTGTACATACAAGAAATTTAAGACCATGTGTCAAGAGAGATTCAACTAGTGGGGACTGAACCAGTGACCTTTGGGGTTTAATGCATGAGCTCCTATTATTTGAGAAATTCAACTCAGTTAGTCAAAACTGAGGCAAATTTGTCTTTCTTTGGCCAAAGAAATACCAGAAGTAGTTGTGAATCAAGGGGAAAAGTTGTCATCGTATCCTTTGAAAAACCAATGGAGAACTTACTGGGTTATTGTCTATAAATCATTTTGAAAGTGCTATATGTAATGGCAGCCATTGAAAGTCAGTATTTACCTACAGTCTGAGATACCACACTACATCTCAGTCCTATAGGCTGACATGAATGATTTTCACAGTAAAAAGCCAGCACTGGCGTGCTAAATGTTACCTTCATTATTGATTCTCCTTATGTCAACCCATGGTGACAATGGTGTCATTGCTATTCCTGCTCCCCAGGAGCCAGTGAAATGCTGGCTGGTGAAGGAGCTGGGGTTGCCATAAGCACCTTCTGCTTCCAGTCGGTGCCAGCTCACTATTTCCAAGATGGACATGATGTTGCAGATGGTGAAGCCAATGAGCCTTGTCCACAAACACGTCTGCAGGCAGAAGCAACACCTGCTTGCATGCTTGCTTTCAGCAAGAAGTGTGATTGCAGCCACCAGGGTTTACCATTGTATTCAACATGAGAAGTGGTTAGTTTGCTTGTCCTTTGGACTTTAGTGCTGCCTCTGGGACAGTCAAATCCCCAGAAAAGCTGTGACTGGAAATAGGTATAAGTGCAGAGAACTGCTTTGTCTGCGGATACTGTGTGTGTATTTTTCGCATGATGCATGGCAGAACCGTGGTCTCCATTTTAATAGCAGGATAATGAGTCCTGAAAAAATAAAAGCTGAGTGCATTCACGGGACCTTGGTGCATGGCTGTACTTGTGCTCCTAACCGCAGCCTGTTCTGATGTCAGTGGGAGTTTGGTGCCTAAACCACTGGTTCCCAAACATCTCAGGTGGTCTCAACCTCCTCTTTCACAGACCATCCATGAAGCCAGAGGAAATCCACAAATTTAAAACAGTTTACTGTGTAGTATCATTTCACAGCCCAGTTGATAATCCTTTAGCACAGACCAAGTATTGGGAACCCCTTGTCTAAGCTTTACGGAGAATATGCTCTGTTGTGACATGCCAGTGGGGGAAGAAGAGCAAAACAAGAATATGGTGGGACCACTGAGCCCACACCTCTGAAGTACTAAGCTACAGCTTTAGCTAGGGACAGGACTTGATGCTGGAGACACAAATCTTTCTCTTACTTATCCAGCATAGACATACAGACATCAGTAGGACTCTGCCTGTAAGTGGGCCTTCATTGACCCTTTAGAGAAATATTTATAGAGCTTTCTGTTACACAGTAAAGATTGATCTGTGTTTAAAAAATGCTCAAGCTATGGGTTTATTCAAGCACTACCAAGATATAGATAATAATGAGAATAATAGCAACCTCTCAAAGGTGAACAATTGCTAAAGGTAAGGTAGGGAGTTTAACGGGCACAGCTGCAATGCAGCTAATCTAGTGGCATTCAAGCATTGGGCATTAAAAGCCTTGTTCCCTTGGGTTGCTTTATACTACACTGCAGGTGTAAAGGGAGCAGAAAACCACTGAATCATCTTTTATTTGGAGCAGCAAATTTTCCAGGTACAGAAGATATGGTTTGTCACGAGACAACGTTGTATAACCCCATGGTACCAGGCTGAAGAACTTAGACATGTGCCAGATATCTCAGTGTAGCACAGGGCTTCTGAGAGAACCTTCTTCTTATCTATGAAAACCCTGAAGATTCTCCAGTTTAGCCCAGGGTTCTCCTATAACTAGACAGGCAGGGAATTTGAAGGTCACAAGCCCATAGTAGTGCTTCCCTTTGTCTGCAAAAGGCACCCTATTTTGTTGTGCCTTTAATTTGACTGAAGCAGAAGGTTTTGATTTAGGTGTATTTCACTTTGCCTAGTTCAGAGACTAAAGTTGAACAATATCTGATGCAAACTTCTGAGGCAATGAGAGCTGCGTGTAAAATTTTAAGACTGCACACAACTCTGCCTTGTGCTTTCCTGTGGCTATATTACATACATTTATTGAAATTCAATTTGTAGTTAGGGAACAAGAGGATTTTTTTTAAGGCAGTTTATTACTGCAGGTAATAGAAAAGGCATAAATCTGCTAATGCTGAAGTTTCTGGCCAGTGACACTCTAAGCAGTTGTTACTGGGGGTGTTTCACCAACCATGGGAAATCTTAAACAAATGCCATAAAACTTTTTGTTTCACACATACTCTGAGTCATTGTTAAAAAAAAAAAAAAGTTAAAGTCTTGCATTTTTTTTTCTAATTTTGTCTTCCTCAGGTCTTGGGAAAGTCACAAGAGCATGTGTTACCATAGTTTAATACAAATAAACGAGGTTGGGGAGATATTTTTGAGATCTTGTACCCATGGTGGAAAGTTCCTCAGCAGATATTTTCCTGCAAATAGCCCAGAGCAGTAAGTAACAGAATTTCCCTTCTGTAAAAGAGCTGTCTGAATAGAGGATAATAATGGAGATGCTATGTGCAGCTGTAGTTCTTCGCTGTTAGCAGACAAGAAACACAGTATTGCTTCTAAAGTAGCTGGCAGTGGTTGTCTTCTCCCCATAGGGAGAGAGCAAATGGTCAGTCCTGGTAAACTATGATGAGACAACCCTCCGTTCTTCTTTCTCAGTGCATGAGATGTTGGTCCCTGATGTCCACTAGGTATGGTGATGCCTGGTGGTGTGGGGGCACTGCTGGTCTGAGGCTGCAAAAGGAAGAGTCCTCAGCTTTTCATGGCACTTGGGATGAGGAGCAGGCATGGATTTCTATGAACGAAGGAAGCGTGATCCAACCTTGGGGAGCAACAACCAGCAGATTTGTACTCAGTAGGTGACGCTTCACAGGTCAAAACAAGGAATTGGACACAAATGAAGGGTCTCAGTTTATGATCATTTGGGTAAAAAAAAACCCTGGTGTAGGCAGGGAAACCAAGTCTCTCTTCCTCCCATGATGCAAAGTTACACAGTGGAATTGGAGTAAAAATCTCCCACAATCCAGTGGTGGGGCTACTGAACTACCTACCACACACCAACTGAGACCTTGGCACAACCCTGATGACAGACTTCAGAGTCCTTCTGTCCACGATAGCTGTGCCTCTAAGGTAAGCATCAAGCACGCATGAGCAGGGAAGCAGGAAGCTGTGACTAATGGAGGGCAATCCTGAACTTCTTGTGATCTTAGAGGTGTCACTCTTGTGCCTACAAGTTGCTATGCTCCCTGATTCATTGTACGCTTTAGAAATGTACTTGCGTTCAAGAAGTTATGCAGTACCTCTGCTTAATCCACTCTCCTGCATTTCTCTAGTGCACGATCGCTTCAGTGTAGACATATTTCCCAGCAGTGGCTTGTATGCTGTTTGGTGTGCCTCCACAACACTTCTTGCATCAACTGAGAGCCCATCACCCAGCCCACCAGCTCCCTTTTCAGTCCACTGTACTTACTGATCACGGAGAAGGTGACTTCTGGGGGAGAGACTGGAGCCCGTGGCTTGTTTGTATACAAGTCAAAGGAGAAGGCACTTGTGAAATACATGATGAGTCTCTCCACCTGTGCTCCTCATGCTCTCACAGTGGTTTCTCATCTTATTCCTTCTCTCCATCTTCTCTTCTTAGATTCTTTGCCCATTTGTTGCATCTTGTCCCTAGTTAACTTGTCAGTTCTTTAAGATGAGGATAATCTTTCCTAAATATTGTACTTACTCAGCGTGACAGAAGCTTGAGAACCTCTGGGCTCTCCTGTAATGAATGTAATATATAATAATAACAAGATGTCATTGAAAAACGAGCCTGGTACTGTGCAGAATAATTGAGAATAATGTTAGTTTTTAATAGGAAGACTTCTTTGCCCAATGATATATACATTTTGTCAGAAATAACAATTATCAAAATGTTCATATTTGCTATTTCCCCCCTTCGTTTATTTCACTGTTTCTTTTCTCTTTCATTTCATTCTCTCCCTGTTAGATTTTTTCCTGCTTTTTACTCTAACCTGTGAAAGGGATAAAATTAAAATTCCAAGACAGATTTGGGAGTTTAGGTTTCATTAAAAAGAAAGAAAATACTGAAATTCCTTTTTTGTAAACATTTGTTTTAATACAATTTTTCAACCAAAGTACTTTAAATAAGTGAATTATTTGCACCAGTTGTAATAAAATTTGTTAATATTTATGGTGACTAAATATATCTCATCTTTTTTTCCCTTTTCTAGTACCTCCCAAACCACCCAGACATTTTCTCCCTCTCTCTTTTTCTATTTCCTTGCATGTTCTTATCTCTCTTGCTTTCACCTGTACATGCAAACGCTCACTGGCACAGATATTTTGACTGGTGCCTTGTCTCTGTGCACAGCAGAGAGGCTAGAGCTATGCCTGGATTTTACATCTCTCTGTATTCTCCAGGCTCTTGGCCCGCCTTTGAGATGCTCACAGCTACACAAAGGCCTATGGGAATATAAACATTCTTTTTCATTTCTTTGGTATCTCCTCCAATAACAACAAAAAAAAAATCTTTTCTCCTTTCCTGCTTTTCCAGAGGTAACAAAGAAGTCATTGTCTTCATCTCTAGCTTGGCAAGTCACAGAGGGAGAGAAAGATGGGGAAAATCCCTACCTACAAAAATAATAGTATGAATTATTTTTATTATTACAATTTGTTATACTGAGTCAGTACCTAAGGGGCCCTCCTTAAAGCTAGGGGCCCCTTTGTGCTCTGGGATGATACACAAAAGGACTCTGCTCCAAAGAGTTTCTTTCTTTTAAGGCATTTCTGGCACTGATTGGATGCTGATGAAAAGCACTGGCTTGGCAGCAATAGAGAGGAAAGTCTCCAGTTCATCTGCAGACAGTACAAGTTTCCCCTTCCCTCTGTCCTGCTGGCTGTCAGTCGGGGCTGTGAGAGCCCGTCACAGATTTCCAGGTTGCTGGGTACAGTTCAGCGTGCAGGTTCAAAAGCCACCTGGCTGATTTGGGAATCATGGTACAAAGTTTTCTCCCCTTGGAAGAACGAAAGTCACTCAAGCTCATACCCCAGCCTGTGCTCGAAGCAGACCCGGAGCTGTCAGCAATACAGAAAGTGTGTGGACATGTGGGTATGTCACTGTCCATATGCACAGGGTGTGTGTCCCCAACGCCACTGGTCAGCGGGCTTTTTTTCCACTGATTCACCCGAGACTTCACCCTCTTCACACATATCACACACGCCTATTGCTTTACTACCTTCTAAAAATATTTTATAAGATTTTATATATGCACTGCATCCCCTGCAGTTTGTGAGTTTAGTTAGTGTAACTCCAGTGAAGCCAATGCACCCAAGCCCGTTTACACTGATGGAAAACTTGCTCTTGATTTCCTTCTTAGGGGGATACAGCTTTGAACCTCCAGAAGCCACCTGCAGGTAGGTGCAGAGGATGCAACAGGAGGGAGTCAGGACAAGTCACTGAGGGATGGGAGAGGAGAAGAAATATTCTCTATCACCTTTGGATATGTGGGGAAAGCTTCCTTTTTTGCACCCGTGTCTAAGGAGTCACACTGGTGGCTCGCTTAGCGAAGCTGGCTCTAACACAGTGTGGGACGCAGAGAGACTGTAGCACTCTCATGCAGAGCGAGTGTACTTTAACTTCAGCAGCATGCCCTTAAAACTAAAACAAAACTTACATTCACAAGAAACGAAGAAATCTGCAGAGGAATTATAACATGAGAATGTATGAGTCTTTTTTCTTTTTCAATAGCCTTTATTACTCTTACTCTTTCAGTGTCCAAGGTTTCTTTTGTTTGCATTCCTCTGCTTTGAGTATCTCAAACTATTAGGCTTCTGGTTATACTAAGTGTTTTTTAAGTGGAAAATAGGAGCTTAAATCCAGCAGCCATTCATTAATTGCAAAGAAGTGTAATGTGGTTTTTAATATATGCTGTACTTTTTATAACTGATGCACTTTTAGGAATTGAAAGTGTTAAATAAATTAGACGGTCCAGTGAATCTTTTCCAGCCCAGTGTGTTGCTGGGAATTTGGACCTGGTCCATTGCATTTCTTTGAAGCTCTTGCTGCTTTTATATTTTGTTTTCTCTAATAGCCTAGTTAACACAAAGCACATTTCCTTCAGAGCCTCTAGTCAGCTCTGCATTTCACTTGGTTTCTATTTGATTTTTGGACTGTTTCTAATTGATTTCCATTAATAAGGTGCAAACGTAGGTTGGCTTGTTGGGGTTTTTTTTTCTGGTGCAAAAAGAAAAAAGTAATATGAAACATAAAGTTTATTTGGATTCTATCCAAACAATTAACTCCTTTTAGTTTATCCCCAGTAGAGGTTCCTTTGGGGATGCACCATCATTTCATCAGTGGCTTCTCTTCTGCTTCCGTATTTCTTCAATTAAAACTGACTGCAGAGTGAGCGAGCTTTGTTGCCTTTTCATATTAAAGAGTATCACACTTTGATAAGACTCCAGACTATGAACAGAAAATTATGCCACATTTTGCATTCTGAGCACATTTTCTCCTTCTTTTAAATCATACATATATGTATTTATTTGTAACTTAGTCCATGCTAATTTCCAGCTATTTGCATAGCCACCAAATCTTAATTTTGTTCTTGATTCCATATCGTCCTTTTTTCTTGACTGACTAGAGGTGGGAAATAAGAAAGCAGACATGATCAAAAGCGTTGCTTCTCAGCAGAACTCAATTAGGGCAAACGATGAAACATGATGTTATATAGAAATGATTGCAAACACGATGTCCTGTTGCTTACTATAGATTTTAAAGCTGCCATGCAATTTCATGCTTTAAAGATTATTTTAGTAAATATTTCTGACCTGGCACCTTGACTTAGCACTTGCAACAGGTAGACCTCCAGTATTATTCCTGCTTTCCTCAAGGACCACTAAAGAAGAATCAAGTTTATTTGGAGAAATACATTTAGGTAGAATGGATTTCCTTTTCCACGCATGAAATCCTACTCTGGCTCTGGTAGTATTAGGCTGCGCCAATCATCTGGGTTATTCCCATCTTAACCTCTGTATTACTTGAAACAGGTCTAGTGTACGGAAGAAAAAAGTTTTCCTGTCTGAGTGTGGATATTTTTGAATGTGTTCTCACTGCAGTGGTGGAGCACATCATTCTTTTTTAGCAGGTCTGGTTTCAACTGCAGTGCGAATGGAGGCAGGTTCCACCCCAGAGCTGTACCACAGGTGGAGTGGCTTCTGCCACGTCTCCTGATGCATCACTACCCCATCACCAGCAAGTGAACGTGGCCCTGATTGCAGACCAATGGACAAATCCTTCCCTCTTGGAGCACTGCGGTGTCAGTACCCCCTGTCTCAGTGTCCTCTTTCAGGAGCCCCAGGCCAATGTCTGTGGGCACTTCTCCTCCAGGCAAACATTGCCACCACCTTTTCTGACCACCAGGGAAGGGATTTGTTGCTTGTCTCTGCTTGCGGGGGGAGATCATTTGGCAGCAGTGCAGCACCATCAAAAGCTCACTTGTGAGTGCCCTCTGTGCCTTTCCCTTGAACGGCGGGAGCTGGGAGCGAAACAGATTTCCCCTGCGCTGGCACAGCATGTCCAGCCTGGATGCTTCACTGACCCGCTCTGCACTGACCTACTTCATCAACAGCAGGCACTCCTACTCACGAAGCCTGGGTGCTGTAATCCTTTGCTGGCCTCGCAGAAAGGTTTGCTTACTGGTACCTGGTGATTTAAAGCTGAAAAATAACGTGAGCGTCAGGCATCGGCTCTGCTGGTTACGTCCTTGAGGACCGTCCTGGCTGACACAGGAGACGTGCACGGCGGTCGCTTGCAGTGCCACCCACCAGCTGGTGGAGGACCGTGCCAGCCGCGGTGAGGCTGCGACATGCCTTCTCTCAACATGCGTCGGGACACAGCCTTTCCCTCTCTCCAGTATCACCCGCTGCTTGCCTCCTGACCATCGAAAAACCTCCTGCACAGCCCCTGCTGAAAGACCCTCATTTGGCAAATATTAATACTGAGTGTCGGTGGGGTTCTCCTAATTTTAAAGCTGGGCAATGACCTTCTCACTTTTCTCTGGTTTATTTTTCAGAGTTGTTTCTTTTATTTATTTTTTTTTAAATGCTGCTGGTAATTTTGTGTTTATAATGTTTTTATAGCCTTTGTGATGTATCATTTCACTGCGACCGCACAGCAAGGCTGTGTGTGCTTTCCCCCAGTGATTAATTTTCTTAATAGAGACAAGAGAAAGAAAATGGGGAATTTGTGGACAGTGGTCTGCCTTGCTTGGTGTAGGGAATCATCTCATTGTGGGTCATTAACATCCACTGTAGCATAACTCAGTAATAATGTGGAAAAAAAGTCCTGTCTCTGTGGGTTGTGTGAAGCGAAGCCACAAGCCATGTCCAAACCTCTGAGTCACCTCTGCTGCCTCTCAACGCAGCTGAGGGCCGGGCAGGAGGCACCGACCGAGCAAACACAGTGCTTAAAACCATTTATTCCAGACCTCTCACCAAGCACTTCTTGAAAAAAGTGTCCGTATGCCAAAAAAGGCACATGTTTCCCCCTCAACTAATGCTTCTCGAACCTGAATGCCTGCTTCATATAGTATGGCTCGGGTGCAATTTCTTGCTAACCCCTATTGTGTCTGCATCCAGCTCTGGCTTGTCACTGTCCACACTGATGGAGTTGTTTCCAGTAATTACAAACTTCACCTCTGTCACCTCCTGGCTTGAAGGTTGCAATAATCTATAGCTTCAAAATAGGTTTTGACCATCACTACACCACCTACTATGATTGCCTATATTACATTTTACTACTATGGTGGTGACTATGGTCAAGACTGAGGGATATTCATCTGCATGACACTCCTGACACGCTGTGCTGTGGTGGCACTTATAAAAGCCCAAGATCAGCTCTGAGTTACTCATACTTACACTGACAGAATAGTCATAACAGTGTGTGGGTAAGAAAATATCTGAATGCAGAAATGGTGTATGGATCAAGTAAATAATGATACCAGTCTAGGTATCATTATTTACGAACGAATCTGGTCATTAGTACTTTGTTGTGAAATATAATGCCAGAAAATCCACACTGCATTCATCATTCATCATTCATCTCACAGCGCTACCTAAAAGAAACTGAACTCTTAGAGAACAAGAAACAGGCATTGTGCTAGCAAAGAAATGAAGATGTAATTTAAAATAGAAGCACAAAACAGCCAACAGATTTGACTTACAGTGTTTTTAGGGGGTTTATTACTCTCACCTCTGTTCCTGATCCACAAACCGTGCATGTTTGATATAAGGCCAAACTACAGAGCTTTTCAACAGTTTGGACCACACCAACCACTTTTTTGGCCACTTACATCCTGTCATTAACCAGCTTGATGGCCTCCATGAGTGGGTTTATGGGTATAAACCATCCCACTGTTACTCCCCTGTGTAGTAGGGGTTGTTATAAGCAAAATATATATTTGTTGTTATAAGCAAACCCATTTTTTCAGTTCTGTTTAATGGACAAGTGTGAGCACCTGATAAATCAGGGGGAAAAAAGAGATTTATTTGGAGGCTGAAGTTCACTAAGATGATTTACAAACTTCAGTGTTGCAGTTGCTAAAAGTTTACAAGGGTTCAAAAAGCTGACTGAGCAACTACATGGAAGAAGTATACACGAAGTTAACTACCCACAAAGTTACTGGTTTTGGCGACTTTGTCACCAAATAAGGTTTCTCAGCCACGGTCTTGCTCAAGTATGCTGAAGAAGTGAATCATTCTTCTAGTTTTTCCTACGCCATTGCTGTTGGAGGCCAGATGTTAGGCCAGGTGAATCCGTGGTCTGACAAAGCAGGGCTGTTCTTACATTGCTATGATACGTTCAGGGACCTATGAAGCATCTGGAACAGCTCAGAGTTAGAAATAAAAATGGGAGAGAAGGATGGACGTAGACGCTTAGTCTGTGGTAGGAAGGGAGCTCCAACATGTTATCAGAAAGCTTGGCCCGAGGGTTGTTGTTAGACACCAAAGAGACACTAGCTTCTGTTTTCAGCCCAGGTTTTATACAGCAGTGGCACTGAAGTCCAGAGAAGACATAACTTTAAATCAGTGAAGGCAAGGCTGAATGCACGAATGTAAACATCCTCTCACCGAACAGTATCTCTGATGAATATTGTCATGCTGGGTATGAAATTTAGCTGCTATATCCATACCGGATCTGCTAAATACCTTGAAATCATTCATCTGTGATAGCTAATGAGGAAAATAAGATAATTAATTTCAGTATTTTCTTGGAACAGAGAAGATGTTTGGCAAAATATGCCAGACAAAACATCCATACAGAACCATGTCAGTAACTTAAGTGTTTAGTTTGTTCACATTCTTAACCATGAATAAAAGGGAGAAATTAAATGAAAATCTTTAATTGTCTGTATAATTCTTCTTAATGAGTACATGCTGGAGTACCATAACGATGGTGTAGGTTTATGAAACAGAGATCTATCTTCCCTTAATAAGAAAGAAGGAAATGATACCATAATACTGGTTAATTATCGGATATCCTTTTACTGTGAATTAAAGGTCTATGCAAACTCAAACTTTGAGAAGCAAAAAGATGCAATACTTAAAAGTACATATGTCATCAGAAAACTGAGAGGGCTAAGGGAAAAGGCTGGGAAGTGAAGGGAAAACATATGAGGTGAAAAGTAACAGTGATAACTGTGGTAGCAATAGATCCATTAAAGAATGTATCATCCAAGAATTATGAAGGTAATGGGACGGCTCGCCTGCTTAAAAATTAACGTGCAGACGTGCTTCACTGGGTGAGGGCAGAGTGCTTAGGCCTGGCAGAGTCAAACCCATGGTCAGTGGAGATGGCAGAACCCAGGTCAGTGAAACTCCTCGACTCTGTAAAGAAGTGATGAGAATAAGTATGCTCGGAAGCTGAAAACTAAATGTTGAGAGATCTCAATGATACTTTTTACTCCATAAAAGTAAAGTAAAGGGCTGATAAGGATTTCTCCCAACGTATCTGCAAACTTCCACTTACTACCTGCTTCAGACTGTGCACTGTGGTGTCCCAGAGACAGGCTATGAAGGTGCTGAGGGCACTGCTTGTTGGATTCATCTGGAGGGTTCATTGCTTATGTGTCCTCACCCCTTTGTCTCTTTGTTTACACTTGCAAGCTCTCCAGGAGAGGGCTGCTAGAGAACACCACCAAGTGAGGATTAGAGCTTCTTAAGGCTCAAATGCAAGAAAAGCTTGAGCCTGGGTGACTGTATGAGGCAAGTCAGTGAAGAATTATGGTCAGTCTGTTCCTGGGCTTGTTTAAGATGATGTTTCAAACTTAGACAAATATCTAAGTGTGTGATTTATTAATCAGGAGTCATCAGGATAGCAGAGATGCATGATTTCTTAGGGAAAGGAAGGAGAAGAGTTTGTTCTATCCTTGTCTTAGATGTATGCATACTTCTCACAGACAAATATCTTGGGTATATATCCTGAGGTGCTACCTCAGTGCTCTGCCCGCACCAGCTTTCCTTTACCTGTTAGCAGCAAAAAAACCCAGATGAGTTGTGAAGGGCCTTCAGTATAGCCATAACACCCACGGGACGCTGGGCACCTCTAGGGGTAGCTCGTCTCCAGTGGGATCTATGCTGCCCAGTTTACGTGTCAGTGTCACCAGCGCTCACTGAGTTACAGCCACATGGTGACACGTCCACCCCTGCCTCACCTCGGCTTGCTGGACTAGTCCAACACACCTTTCACTGAAACACCTTTCGCAGGTGCTGGAAAGCAGTTAAGACTTTTTCGTCTAAAAGAGGAGGAGAAAGGAGCAAGGAAATTGGATTTCACAGCTGGAAAGAATTTTGCAAAACATCTTTCTTCGCCACCCTCCCCCCACTGCTTCTGTGTTTCAGAGCAGGATGTAGACAAAACTGTGGCCTCCCTGAAGTCAGTGGAAGACTTGCCATTATCTTGACCTGAACCAGAACATCCCACAGTGTATTTCCTTTGCTGCCAATGTCTTGAGCGAGACTGGGGAGGTAATGTGAGGAAGTGAAAAGGAAAAAAAAAAAAAAAGAAAGGATTTAAATACAGTTCCTACAGCCTGGGAGAAATCACCACTCATCTTCTGTGTGGCATTTTCTGTGTTTTTTGTGAATCCAGAATGTAATATGTCAGTGGGATTGAAGTGAGAACAGAACATAAGGAAATAATCACAAGGCAGGAGGGCATTATTTAGGAGCACATTCTGGTGACATTTCTGCTCCGGTAATAAAAGAGTAAGTGCAGCCTGACTCAACCTAAGTAATCTTTCAGGCATTCAACAAATATGGATACCACTGCACCCCCCACAAGAGAAAAGAGTTAGGGCTGAGTGTTTGACCCACGCACAATACGCAGTTTCTCGTCTCCTGATTTCTGCCTCTGCATCGTTGCTGGTTTACTGCTCCGTGGGGCTGATGGGAACGCAGGAAACAGGCTTGAGTGCCGCTGGAGCGGCCACGCACACAGGTGGGTACGTGGGGGTCCTTGGGAAGGCCTCCCTGAAGGTCAGTGTGCTATTTAAAGATTTCACTGCAGCGCTGTGAGGACTCTAAATCTCACAGCTGGTTTCAGGCTCTGGCACTGAGCCTGGTTGAAGAGACAACTTCTAACTCAGTCTCTTCTTCCAAGCAATGCAGTGTCCTACTCTTGCTTGAGGCTTTGCTTGTCAAGCCACCCTTGAACACATCAAAGCTACTGCTGACAGTTATAATTTGTATAATTTAGAAATCCGCATCATTAGTAGGATAAAAGTTTTGGGATGCTACTTTAAAAAAAAAAAAAAAAGAAAGAATAAAAAAAAGTGTTGTCTTTATTGTTGACCTGCTGGCTCAGAATTGCTTTCAGAAGGGCAGGGTGTTCTTCTGCTCGCTTTGCTGAAGCAGCAATATATTTTGTCGAGGTCTGAACTGACTCCCTGCAGCTTTGGACCATTACTGAATTAGAGCCAATAAAGTGCATGCCCTCTTTTCTCTGCCTGCAAGTCATATCCTAGTGTGGCTCAGTGGGACATCCGAGTAATCCCTGATTAAATTAGATTTCTCTGGGCAGAACTTTCAGGATGCAGCTGATCACACAAACCCACCCTCCGAACAGTCAAATGCTGCTTCCCAGTAAAATCACAGGCAGTAAACAAAGAACTGTCCTAGGCACTTGAGAGGCGAAAAACACTATTATCAATTTTCACTCACGAATGCTTTACCCACGCCAGTAACTAGGAGGAATGGCTATCTGGAGGCAAGTAGTGCAATTTAATCAGCCCATTATGAATGCACCCCTACAAGACTTGCTTTCTGACCAGCCTCCTTGTGTGCCCTGTACCACAGCAGCACCCAGCCTGCTTGCTGAAGCTTGCTAATGCTCAAAGGAAGCAGTTGCTTGTGTTTATGTTCCACATTCTTCCATTGCTCAATATCCAAATATTTCACAATGTAGATCCAGTTTCAAAAGTTCATTTAAGAGAGAATTCTTGTTCCAAGCTGAGTTTCCTGTTGCAGCCTGAATCCCAGCGCGGGCCATGTGCAGCAGTTGGCTCATGACTCTCTGGAGATGCTGCACCACTGATTTTATAAACACTATGTAGTAGGAAATAGACGAATATGTTTCTTATTTGAATAAATTAAATCTGGCAGATGTAATTCGCTCCAACAAGAATACCGGTTGCTCATGGTTTCCATAGCGAGCTGTGCGGCTTTTCCTTGGGTGAACCTGGGGACAAATCTGTCTCTATGCACGGGCAAAACTCCCTTGCACGTCGGTTGGAGTCCTGCCGAACAGAGACAAGCGTTTGATCCCGGCATCTGATTCCCCGCAAACCAGAGAACAAACTCTGGCCTGAAGAACAGAAAGCAGCCTCCGCTTTCGGCAGCCGCGCTGCACGCGCGGAGGAGCCTCTGGTGTGGTAGAAATATAAGACTTCAGTGCTGGCAGGAGCTGCTGCCTGGCTTGCCTGGGATGCAAGAGGCAGGAGGGTGCGGCCGCGCTCACGACAGTTCAGGGGAAGTTCACGTCCCGGCTCCCCGTGGGAATACCGAGTGAATTCCTGCCGGGAACTCCCCCCTGGCAGCGCGGGGAGGCACACGGGGAGCCTCAGTGTCTAGGTGCATCCCTGAA
The DNA here is from genome assembly GCA_025774025.1 of Xenus cinereus. Lineage (NCBI taxonomy): Eukaryota > Metazoa > Chordata > Aves > Charadriiformes > Scolopacidae > Xenus > Xenus cinereus. The sequence continues at coordinate 183,758,072 of JAOXJK010000001.1, read as the reverse complement.
GCGCTTTGCTGGATCTGGGCCTCTGCTGGGTATTGCGTTCAAATGGCACTTCAGTCCGCAGGGACGGCCTCCAGGGCTCAGTGGGGCAAATCCTCCTGTTGACCCAAGCGACAGGTAAATCACTGTTCAAAGGGCTGTATTCAAAACCCCTTTTTGGAAGGTGAGCACACAGGTCTATAGAGACCAACTCACGCTGCTGTTTCTCCGGTACCTGATGGTGGTTGTGGAGGTACCCAAGCACAGCACGAACCATTTGACACCCACATTTTAGAAAAGCATGGCCACTCTTGGCTTTTGCAAGACTCTTCTATGTGCTTAAATGTCGTTGTTGAGATGGACACGACACGCATGAAGTTGTGAACAAAAGACCCAACTTTATTATTTTAACAAACTCTTT
>JAOXJK010000001.1:183727002-183757575 GCA_025774025.1 Xenus cinereus | reverse complement strand
TGACTTCCTGCTTCTTTGTTCTCTGCTCTAACTTCAGTAACTTTCCTCTGCTGGCAGTCTGACAGGTCCTTAATCTTCTTTACTCCCAACTTCTCAGGACTCTCAGGCCTCTCCAAGGATGCACAGGTGTCTGCTCAAGGCCGGTATTAAGCTCACAATTCTGCTCCCTCGGACCAGCCGAGGTTTCCCACACTTAAAGTACAGCAGAATGGAGATTTTTTTTTACGTTACCTGGTCAAAAGAAAAATTTATTCATTGTCCTATACTGTAGGGCCTGGTGCTCCAGTTGTGCTCCCACCTGGGCTCCCTTTGCCCTCTCTGCTTTGTTCCCAGGAGATGAGCAGCTCACTCCCCATCAGTGTGCCTCATTGCCTGCGGGTCTGAACATCTTCCTGGCCTGTGTAAGTTGAGAAATCTCCGCAGGCTGTGAACGGCCCCAGACCCAAGCCTCCCACATCCACAGAGAGTGCTCAAGCTGTGAAAATGTGGGTGGCACCACAGCGTCCTGTCAATGGTGGTGCCTTGGGGCAAGCCCAGAGATGCCTGTTCCTCTACCCAGTTATTTGATTTTATTTTAATTTCCTGGCTCTAGTTTGCTTCACCTTTAATATGTGAGTGCACTGCATTGCCTTAAAAGAGGTATTTGACTCCTTATATGGGGAGATGTATGCTTCTCACCAGCTTCTTTATTATGGTCTTTGGAGATTTCAAGGGAGCTTGTGATGTTTCCAAGTTTGAATTTAACACTGAAAATAGCGGCTAGTATTAAAAAGCGCTCATCTGAAACTTGAGCATGGATGTGCCATGGTGAAGCCAGCCTGGCTCTGCTGGGAGCGCTGGAACTCCACTGAACCCCGGGGGAGCTCCTCCTGAAAGAAACGGGTGTAAAGGAAGTCAAAATGAGGGCGATGTCCTACACCACCCTTCTGCCAACCAAAGGCACAACAGTGGAAACAGCGCCAGTCCTACCTCTCTCCCCTGGCTTTCCCAAGACTGATTCTACACTCCTGGCTCTCCTGTGGCCACTGCAACCTTAGGTTTAGCCTTTAGTGAGCTGCTGCAACTCCCAGCACTGGGAAAGGTGAGCAGAAACCCAGAGGCAGCAGCTGGAGAGAGTGGGGGTCGCTCCTTTTGATATCAGACTGCTCCGAAAGCAGCATAAATTTTCCGTGGAATGGCACAGCAGTCTCCATAGCTCCTACAGCTTTCTCCTTGTTAATTTTCTATTTTTAAACCACTGATACCACATTTTGTGTGTGTGTGTGCGTACCTGTCTGCGGGGGTGTGCGTGGGGAGGAGTGGGGTTCCAGGTGTGTAGTTTGTGAATGCACAAACACACACAGACAGACCCCCCTGGCCCTAATTATGCCTCAGGGTACATCCATGCACCTCCGTGAGCCCAGCTTATCTCTTACTTCCATGAACATGAATCCAAAGCAATTCCACTCATATACTGTGACTTCAAATAAGCTGCAGAAAGTTAAACTGGGCAAAACCAGACCCAGCGGGTGTTTGTTTTTTGAAGATTGTCTGAAATAGAATAACTCTTTAATCTTTTAGCAACCCAGCTTTTGGCCTTTGAGCACTGCAGCCTGTGCAAATGCACCGTCTCCACTGGGAAATTTAACTTGCAACAATTTTGCACTGTGTCCCAATATTATTTGTTCAGGCATTGAATGCTATAGACTTAGGGAATTAAAAAAAAAAAAAGAAAAGCAGAGTATCCCAGTTAGCATGGCCTGCTGCCTTCTCAGTCTAGAGAAAGCTGTTGCCTACAGAGAGTGGTGGCTTGCAGCCAGTGCTAACATGACCTTTTGACTCGCAAGCCTATGGAAAGCTTCTTCTGTCTTTCCCAGGAGGTGTCACTATAAAGTATCACTTCACTGCCACACAGTTCACAGGCGAACAGGGCCTGGCTTACGGATGAAACTGGCTGCCAGGGATCTGGCATGTAATTTTTCTCCAGCTTTCCTTCTGATGCTCAAAGAACGAGGGCATGACTGAGAGATGAGAAGTCCTAAATATTTATCTTGCGTCTTGGCTTACAGGGCTTTGCAGTTCAGCTGGGCTTCTCAGATCCAGCAGCCTCTCTACACTAGAGAAGATCTCTGATTACTTAAGGGAAAAGGAGAGGACCGCTCAGTGTCTGAGCATGCAAAATCCCCACAAGCAGTGATGCAAGTGCAATCCCATACTCCAGTTGCTTTACTGGAAACTTGGGCTCTCTTTCGGGTTCTTCCTACTAGCTTGTTAATGGACTTCACCTCTCTGCTTCCCCATTGCCCTTGTTTCTCTTGGAACCTGGAGTACTCCAAGCTGTTTCTCACCACATTCCAGTGAACAGCAAAATAAGGCCCTGACTGTGCTTGAGATACCAACTAGTCCAAGTGGTTGCTAGCAATAACGCCTTTAGCTCTGCATCTGCAGCACTTAGGAAAAGCATCACTCAGCAAAAGGCATCTTCCTCCAGGCACTGAACAAGGGACCTACTTTCCTGCACACAAAAGAACAAGGATCTGCCTCTCTGCTTCCTTTCTGCTTCCTATAAGCCTACTGCGGGAAAGTTCTGTTTTATTTGAATAGACCATTGTTTATTTATAATTTTGTTCTAAATGTGTGACAGATTCAGCATGTGTCACCCAGCAGGGAAACAGTAGTAGGCTGGAGAGTTAACAAATGCACTGCAGTGAAGCCAGATGGCCTGTTTTCATAAGGAGCCTCTGAAAGATGCTCTGTTGAATAGATTTTTTTTTTCTGCTTCCTTTGGTGCCCAAGATCTACAAGAGCATTGTTACTTCATATTAACTCACCTGCCAGACCATCATGGGTCTGCACTCCGCTCTGTATTTCACCTAACACACCATGTGATCAGAAAAATATACCGTCATCCTTTGTCCCGAAATGAAGCCAATAAATAAGTGTCTTCCAAGCATTCTTTCAGTTTCAGTGCACCAGGGATGCTCAGGTAAGGATCTGGGGGTGCTTGTGTCTACCATGTGGCCCATGGATGCCCACAGCCTGCCCGGGGGTCCCTTGCACAATCAGCTCCCTCTGAGGAGCACAGCCCTGGCTGCCCGGAGGATCCTGCCTGATGCCCCCTGGGAGCACCCACGCCTGTCAAAACATCTCCACACATCAAGGGGACTCAACTCAATGCTTAGCTTCTGGGAAGCAGCTGACTCACAAGCAATCTCAGAGCATGTACTAATAAAGGAGATGTTTGCTGGAAGAGTATGTAGCTTTGCTTACATTTTTCCCAAAGGACCATACCCCTGAGGAGCCAGAATTTTTCCCCCCCTTTTTTTTTTCCAGAATAACATGAAAGAATGTTTCATCTTCCTCATTTTCTCTTTTCTTCCTCCTTCTAGTTCCCCTTTGGGATGTTTCCCAGTTTCACAGAGCTGCGTGCAGTTTCCTTTGGAAACCGTTAGTACCAATTTCAAGTCCTAGCCTTGACTTGAAAGAGATGGGGAAGAGTCTCTCTTTCATGAAAACTTTTCAGGCTCATGAAAAATGGGTCAAGATCTGAGCCAATTAGGCATTTGCAGCATCAGTACACCAGAAAGCTAGGTAATCCAAAAAAAGATGGACAAACTGGTTGCTTTTATGCATAATATGGCAGCATTTGTTATGATCAGCAAGGAAAATGTTGATGTTATTGAACAGGAATATTAAAGATGGCTTGGTTTTCTCTGCCCAGTTTTGAATTGCCTGTCTGAATACAAAGGGTTAAATAAAAGGAGCCAGTAAGTGGCTTTTCAAAAAACTAAACAGCTAAGGACAAGTGATTTATTATATAGATAAAGCAGCATTAATTGCATAGGTTTGAGGAAGCTTTTGTCATCTTTTTCCCTGTCTCTGCTCCAGAGGAGAACTATCCCCCCACCCTTGCTGGCCTCAAACAGACCACAATAGCCAGCTAAAACTGAAATTACCATGAAAAGGGAGAGTTTTGGGGTGGGCCAGGAGAGTCTGTCCCCGGTAAAGGGCAGAGAACTTAAAACACAGCACACCAGGGGGTTGCAGGGATGGCTTCAGTGGGATGCAGAGATACCAGAGTTAACTTTAAAGGGCTTAGTGGGCACTTAAAACAGTCAGTCTAGAAATGGAAATAGCTATCTGTATCAAAGATAACTAACTAGTGTAGTGTCAGCTCAGGGCCTTGTAGGGCATCGCACTCTGCGGAGCACAGACACGACAGGCTCTAGGAGCCACTTCCACTTGTCAGAGGTGAGCTTAGAGAGGCCCAGAGCAGCACACGTGCAAGAAAACTCTGCCATTGCTTTCAAACCCACTTTAAATGCTTTGAGGAAAAAATAAGTAATGTGTTGTTTTGAAGTCACGGACTCTACATTTCCACAAACAGACTGTCACAGGTTCTTGAAGGAAAGGTCTTTGAGGGAAAGTACTGTGTAAATTAGTGAGTCCTTTAATTTTTTTTTATTTTATTTTTGGAGTTTTTCAACTAAAAAAAAACCCAACAAAAACAAAAGACGTTTGTAAGTGTACATATAAGACTTGATATGAAATACTGTGCCAAACCAATTTGGGGAGATATATTTGAAAACTAGAACTACTTATTGACAGTTAGCTTTTGTTCATTTTCAACCAAAAAAAAAAAAAAAAAAAAGCAAAGGACTAAATTCAAAAGAAATTTAGCTGTCGTGAACAAACCAGGTGAGGAGGTCACAGCAGCTGTCAATAGTGATGAAGTCACAGCAGCTGTCAATAGTGATGAAGAGAATAAGGCCAGAACTGATCCTTATCATTAAAGTCTAGTGGCACCAATTGGCCTCAGTCCACATGGTTTGGAGTAAGCCTTTTTTGTAGCAGATTCATCTTATCAAGACACCATTAGAGATATTCAAAATAAACCCAGGGAGCAAGATAACTATTTAGCGTTGTGGACAATCAGGGCCCAGGCTCTTTCCTGGTCTATTTTTATTTTTCAGTATAGATGTAGCCAGTGTTGTTATCTTGCTTCCATTTGAAGTCTTAGATTCAGTAGGCTTACCTGAGCTGTATTTAAATTATTTTGCTAACTGCTTAAAAGGATTGGATATATCCTAGTTATTCAGAAAATGCTCCAAATCCCTGTTGTGGGGTGAGCTATTCTCAGTCTTTCTTGTTGAGGTTGCTCCTTTTTGCATTATAGACTTAGATATTTATTGGATCATCCAAAAAAAAAAAAAAAAAAAAAACAAAACCAAACAAAAACCCGACCAAAAAAGCCCAGAAAACTACACTGTGACCCAATGGAGAAAGCAAAATGTTGAGAAACAGGAGTACATGGCACCAAGACCTACTTAGACTCAGGTGCAGAAGAGAATTGCACTTGAATTTTCAGGCAAAGATCTCAAACATGGAACTATCAAAACCAGACCTGAAGATGTCAAAAGAGGTCTTCTAACACTTTCAGAATGGTGGGGGTTTGGTTCCATTTTGGTTTGGTTTTGTTTTTTAAATAAATCATTCTGGATTCCTTGGTGATGTCATCTCAGTTTAAAGAGTCTAAAACCCAAAATGGCTTTGTTTCAGTGATTAAATTATTCATTCTGTCCTCTCTTATTTCCAGCTACATATTGACCAGCCCTTTTGCCAGATCCCGAGCCCTGGTGGCCTCCAGTTTTCCCCTTTAAATTGCAGGGATGAGGCTGTCACCAGGACCCCGCGCTAAGCAGAGGAGAATATGTGATCGCACTGTAAGAAATGGAAGATCATAGGGGAAAGGTCCTACATACACATGCATGGGAGCAACTATTCCAGAAACTGATATATCCAGATAACTGCAGGTACAGACCTGTCAATATGGTTGAAAAATTACCAGGAGGGAAAAGAATTCACAGCATTATCTCGTCCTTTCTTCACCTGAGGGTGATGTCATCCACAGGTACCTCTTTTCCAGCAAAGTTTATCAAGCTAATAGTTAAGTACTTTTTACTTCCTCTAGCAATGGTGATTCTGCAAGTTATTCCCGTTTCTCTGTCTTCTCTTCTCTGGACTTAATGATGTGATTCAGCCCAGCAGTCTTTACTTGTAGGTCTGTTTTTTCATTCACATTGTCTTCCTGACAGTTTTCTTTTGGATCCCCACTTTCATGCTGTGCAGCACCCAACAGTGGGTACCGTACGTCTTCCTGGGGATAACAAGAGTGGAAGAAATTCTGGCAGCATCCTGGAGCCTGCATTCCTGTTTCTGAATCCTTCTGTGTTGTTTTCCCTCTCTGCATGATCCCGGTGGCCTGTGTTCAAAGCCTTCTATAAACTTAAAGGTAGCACCTACAGTACAACTTCAAACAAGGAATGCTTAAGCTTTGTAAAGCTAAATGTCTAAGTGGTCTTTGAAGCAGATGCCTCCCATACAGTGCACATGTTTATGTTGATCTGATTCGTGTAATTGTCAAAGTGTTTTGGAAACGTCTTGAGGACATTTGCCAAAGTAGGGCCTATCTGAGTGGAAATAGCAGGAGATAGTCCCTAAGTGTTTCAACAATCTCCTCTCTGTTTCTATCTCTGGCTGGGAGGCAGAGCTGCAAGAAAATGTGTATAAATGAGAGAAATAAAACCAAACATTTGGGGTTTTATCACAGGTATGTGAACTTGGATACATATTCAAAGACATGTGAATTGCCCACGACATCAGAGCCAGATGATTAATTTCTAGTTCGTCTCAAAAATAGGCAGCTGCTAAATTATAATGAAGGAAAACCTGACTATTTCTTTTTATGTTACTTTATGTATACATATATATTTGCATGTATGTACACATATATACATGCGCACATATGTATTAATAGAATGGATCTGGTCTATTCTGTAATGTGCATTAGTACATGTAATAGCAACAGCAGGTATTTGGTTTAGCACACAGATGGGCAGAAACTTTCTCCAGCTTCACTGGAGGCAATCAGTCACAAAGTAAATGTATGGCAGGTGCACTGATATGGTAGATCATAAGGGTATTGTAGGAGCTGCTGTAGTGTTTCAAAATAGTCTTTCAGACATGAAATAACCTTAGTCTAATTTATCCATATGCTTTCAAGCATAACTGAGCATAGCAGCTCTGAAAAACTGCTTTTCTTAGAACCAAAGATCTTCTTGGGAAATAAAAAATAAACATTGTTCAGACAGTTGATCTTGTTTACAGTTACATGACTTCTGTGGGTCATTCCACAACACCACAGTCAGTACAAATTTTCTGCAGAAAAACAGAAAGTCGGGAGTCTGTGGACTGTCAATATTTGTTCATTTTATCTATTGATACCTACCCCTGAGGGAAAAAAAGTTAACGATCACTTTTGTTCTGTATTAACTATGCTATTGCTTTGCCTCCTTGGAATACTAGAGCATGGGGGTAAAACAGCGTCTGCCAGACCTAGATGCTGTCTAGTTTCTCCCTGTTTTTCTTATTTTTCCTTTTTATAATATGACACTCACAGTTTTACTCAACGTGATGAAGTACACACAGTAGATTAACTTCAAATGATCCACTGTATTGCATACCCAGCTGCACGTGTCTGAAAGGCAGGCAAAGAGAGAGCATCCAAAGGCTAAGATAGGCCACTTCAATGCACAGGAGCTATCCCATACATACCACTACTCCTGCAAATGAATTGTGGTCAAGTTGGCTTGCTTCCTTCTCACGCCTAATTATTCAAAGGAGAAATTCCACAGAGTGTTGGACTGTATCTAGTACTACATTTGAAGTGCAAGTAAAGCCATAGACAGAAACAGAAGTTTGACCGGTAAGCTACGAAACACTTTTGTTATCTAAGTTGGCATGTATATATCTGTAGTAGGTGCTTAAACATAGCTTCAGCTGATACTAAAATGCACATCAGAGAAGATATACCTTTTGCTCTGTCTTAAAAAACTCCTGGGAAACAAAAGGTTGAGACAGACAAACCATCTTCCTGATACAACTGGAGTCACTGGTTTCTCTGCTTCTAAAGGCAGCCTGTTATCTCTAACCAAGCCTGATGCCCTTCTTTTTTTGCATGAGCTTATTAGGCTGTTCTCTTTTTTTGTGCCTTATTCTTTTTTTAAAAATTTCTTTCTTAAAATAATTTGGAAAGAGGGAATTGAAGTGGAGTCAACTGTTCCCCCTTTTAGCTTCTATCGTCATTCCTGGGTCAAGTCCAAAGGAAATGTCTAATTGCTACGGGACCTTACGGTCTCTAGTTAAGTTTTATATGACTGTGGATCACAAAACTTCCCCTTATACCTCCGCAGGACACCAGAAGATGTTTACATACTGTACCAACAAATGGTCTTAATTATAACTGGTCAAAGGCAGACACCAAATTGCTGCTCGCTGCAGGGAGAACAATCACCAATGTGGGGATTTCTATCCTGGAAATTCTCTAGCTTTGATATGCCTGTCTTTGCTTCATTACTCCCTTGTTACTCCCTGGGCCTGGAAATTATATGTAGTAGAACTTGGATTCCAAGTCTAAATATCATTTGATACCATATGAATGTGTCTTACTAGCACATAACATTTTGTTTCATGTCGTTTACTCCCTGTAGGTAGCACAGAATTATCATGTAGAATCATCCTACATCTCAAACAGGATGCAGGGTGGTACGTGATGTCTGTAGATGATGTTTCAGCAGATGGTGCAAAAAATCTTCATAGCAGATAACTGGAGAATAACTGACCCAAGCACCTTGGTCTCGACCTTCTTTGGTCAGTTTGTGTACTTACACTGAGGTTTTCTACTAAAAGCAAAAGCTGGAGGTGAAGGTGTAGCTCAATCTGAAGGTGATGGTGTTATTTAAAGAGGGTATTCAATCATAAAAAATGGCTTTGTGATGTCTCATTGTTTTCCTGTTCTTGTATGTAAGCCAATGTCTTTCCACATACAATAAAATCCAGATTAAATATTATACCAAGATGGTAAATACACTCTGTATGTTAAAATTTGGTGGCAATCCTTCTTTTCATAAGCCCATAAGACCATTTCATGAGAAATGTCTTTTTTGGATGATATTTTTCCTAAACACAGAACTTTGGGAGTATAGTTTGACACAGAGTAGGAATAGGCAGAAATTATTCAGTAAAATAGTTCCTCTTCAGAAACAGACATTCATCTCTGATGTTCATTTCATTCTGTCCACCTGGAGCAGTTCCACATTCTGTAAATAAAGAAATAAGTAATATTAACTAGATTAGAAAGCAGCTGTCTCTAGAACATGGAGGTTGGGGCACACATATGGGTTGAGGGAAATGTCCCTATGTCAGTGAATATTTAATTGGTTATGCAAAGTGAAATAAGTCCAAAACACATCAGGAGTCCCTCTGTAGGTTGGGAAAAAATCCAAACCAGGAAAATATTAATGAGGTATGAAATCTGTTTTCTACATTCCCTGCAATATGGTTGTTCTCTAATGGCTTTTGAAGTTCACAGATGCTTATAAAAATAGCTACTTTCTGAACTTGGAACCTGAAAAGATCTTTTAGATATAATGGTTGCTTTAGAAGTGGGAAGTTATGCACATGCAAAAAGGATGCACTTCACAGCGTGTTTTTTATTTTCATTTCCTAAGGTTGTGAGCTGAAAGAAAAGGTAAACATGACCACTTGAAGAGTTTGAAATACTGCAACTTGTTTTGGGCCTCTCCAGTCTACCACAGTCTTCATGTTTATTGTTCTATCCACTTGAATGCAATCACTAAAGCCTTCTTCTGTTCACCCCGGCTGTATGAATTGCAACAGGTAATGTCAACAGTGAGCAATCTGAGATTGCAAGTCCAGAGCTCCTGCAAGGAAGACTGCAGGACTTCACTGTGGTCTTGAGAGTGGGAGGACAAAGGTATCGGTGAATCTTTCTGCCTTGCAAAAATATCAGTGTTATCTTGGTGGTACCCAGTGGTGAAGGTTTTACTCTCGACAGGAAGAAACGGCATGTCATGCTTCCCAGGAAAACTGCTCTCTCTCAGACTATTCTTCCTACGAAAGGACTTTCTGCTCAAAACAACATATTTGGGGTTTTGAACTGAGTGCTATGAAAGTCTGAAGTCATAGTATCTCTGGCTGCCAGGTTCAATTTAGGCACATGGTATTACTAGAAATTTTTTCAAACTGTTAGCCCTGTAATGCAGCATAAAGGCTACCGTCAGGCTGGATTCCTTCCCACTTGTACCTAATTACCCATAGCAGAGGCTCTACAGTGAGCTCTCCCGCATGTCTGAGAAACCAGTCCTGTCTTGTAGCAGAGTGAAGTCAAAGAACAAAACGCATAGCTAATCTCTGGGCAGCACTTGTGTCTTCGGTTGCCACCCAAACAAGTTTTCATCCGTATAGGTTGGCAACTGGTACAGTGTCCTGGTTGCCATATAACCAAGACCCTTAAGACAAAAAACATAATGTTGGGTGCCTAGATAAGTAATTTTCTGTATTATCAAGGGGGAGAGATGGGTTTCTCCAGAGGACAGTTCAGAAGAGATGGATATTCCATGCCACCATCCAGAGAATCGAGTCCAGCCTTCTAGGCTTTATAGTTAGCTACTTAAAGTGAGGCAATGTGGAAATATTTTCCCCACTGGAAATCGGGCACTACCCCCTATAAGTAACTGGGGTTCTTCCATAACATACAGATATATAAGCGCTGCACAGGCAGACTTATCCCATGCTTGAAAAATGTCTTCGATCTAGTGGGATGCCCAGCACTCTGAAGGTACACATTTCTCTACATCATATGGAGAAAACACCTAAGTGACTACCACAGATCAGATGTACAACTTTTCCATGGTTAAACTGAAATGAGATGAATCTCCCTAAAAGACAGCTCTATTATGCAATTCAAATTAGGTCGGCAGCCAGCTGAATATCCAGGGTAAGATTATGTACCACTCAGATTGTGAAAGACATATCTTCCATATGGGAATTCCTATCTCCTTACAAATCACTACGAAAGTTTGGGCATCCAGGAGATTTATTATGCCTTGGACTTAAAATGATGCAAACGTTAGTGAGAGAGGAGTACTTTCTCTTCTGAAGAGAAGCTACACAAATTTAGGGCCAGTGCTCTTTAATGTTTTTATAAATTATCTGGACACAGGAATCGGAGATACATTAGTAAGTTTGTCAACTATACTAAACTAGGAGGAGCTGTGGACTCCTTCAAGGAGTTTTTACAGAAAGACCTGGATAGACTAGAGAGCTGGGCGATCCCCAACTGTATGAAATTTAACAAGAGCAAGTGCCAGATTCTCCACCTGGGACAGGGTAATCCTGTTTATACGTACAAACTGGGGGACAAGAGGCTGGAGAGCAACCCTGTAGAAAGAGATCTGGGGGTTGATGGCAAGTTGAATATGAGTCAACAGAGTGCCCTGGCAGTGAAAAGGACCAACTGTGGCCTGGGGTGAATTAAGCACAGCACAACTGGTTGAGCGAGGTGATTGTCCAACTCTACACTGCACTGGTGCAATCCCAACTCAGGTACTGTGTGCATTTTTGGGCATTTCAATATACAAAGGCCAGAAAACTTTTAGAGTATGTCCAGAGGAGAGCAATCAAGATGGTGAAAGTTCTCAAGGGCAAGACTTACAAGGAGCTGCTGAGGTCACTTGGTTTGTTCAGCTTTGAGAAGAGAAGACTGAGGGGTGACCTCAACGCAGTCTACAACTTCCTCAAGGGGAACAGCTGACAGGGAGCTTCTGATGTCCTCTCTCTTTTATCTCCTTGTGAGAGGACACAAGGAAATGCTATGAAGCTGCATCAGGGGAAGTTCAGATTGGACATTAGGAAAAAGTTCTTCACTGAGACAGTGGCCGGTCACTGGAACAGGCTCCTCAGGAAAGTGGTGATGGCACCAAGTCTGTCAGACTTCAAGGAGTGTCTGGATGACAGGCTTAGTGGAATGGTTTATTTTTAGGTAGTCCAATGTGGAGCAGGGAGTTGGAGTCAGTGATCGTTATGAGTCCCTGCTTCATAATTCTATTAATAGGTCTTCCTTTGCACCAGACAAGCTGTGTCTTTGTGGACACGTTGGAGTCCAGCATGGAGGCAACAGGCATATGTTTAGGTGTTAGGAGAGCAATGAGAAACAACGAAGGGGATGGGGAAAAGCCTTGGGCTGCTTGGGTTTTCTTGCAAAGGTGGCATTCATCACACTTCCACAAACAAGAGGTGCACGCCATATCTCCAAAGGACTGTCTCCTGGACAGCAGAGACTCCAAAGAAGAAGAGTGGTCATAGAGGGCAAAAAACATCAGTCTCCAAAAGTAAGGGAAAACAAAATGAATGCAATCTTTCAATGTATGACTTCAGGACTGGCTAGTAAGCACAGGAAGACAATTTTCTGTCTATGTAGGAGCCTTAAGTATGGCTTCGTATTTATCTCCATGCTCGTTCTAACCCCAAAGTTTTCTACATCACTGTGCTTAAACAAGCCTTACACTCAACATTCAAAATTGTGATAGGGTGTGTGAGTTCCCCTCATCCATGTTGTGAGGAACTGCTTGGCAAGTAATCTCTAAGTATCACTAAATTCCTGATAAGCTGCCATACTTAGCCCAAGGACAAGAAACTGTACAGACATTTGCATATCAATTTTCTACCGCTGGCTTTTACAAGAGGAGCTAGAGTTGGGCAGCTGCACTATACATTTATAAAGCTTACAGCTGTGTTCAGTGATAAGATAAGAGCTTCTTTTGTAGAGACCACAGCAAAAGCTTTGTCAGCGACTGAAATGACACTTTTATCTCATCATGAAAGATGATCCTTCCAGTGGAAGTCTAGCTGGCATGACGCTATCATTTGAATTGGGGTTTTTTCATGGAAATGAGAGGGAAGAATCTTGCTGATTTATGAAGTAGTCTGTTCTTTTTTATTATTATTTGTAACATTAAAAGAAAATTAACTGCAGCAGAAAGATTTTATATCCATCTATAAACTTGGTTATCAGCATCCCAATATTATCCAATAAATAAATAAAACAAATAACTCCAAAGATGGAAATGGAATATTTAGCATCACGGTACCATAGTGGAGATACTCTAGTTATGGCTGAGCAGTAACTTGTATTATAAAGCTATTTATTATTATTTTGATGCTTGTACTTTTCTGAAGCAGAATGTTCTGGGGCTCCCTCTAAACTTGCAGGCACATTTGGTTGTTAATTTGTTAAAAGCCTGTAAACTCTTGCTCAGTTGTTTTATACTGAAAAGAAGGACTGAGAAATCACCCCATAACTGTAAAGTTATTCTTTAAGAAATGATTTTGTGGTTTTGATACGCCGCATAAGTTTGTTCTTACCTAGTTGCAAATTGGGCATCTAGTTTCAGCTCATCATGTAGCTCTATCGCTAGTGACTGATAGACAGAAACCCTAAGAGGACAAATCATTTCACCCATGCTGACACCTATTTTCCATTCACTTTTGAAGTCTCAGTGTCGAGCTTAGATGAGCTGGTGAGTTAATAGATAGTTTGAATTAAATGAGATTAATTCCACCCAGAATTTAAGGAAAGGCATTGGTTTCAATTTGTAGGGGAAGGGTCCAGGACTTTTGTCTACATAGTCTGTTGAAGAGAAGGCAAACACTGTTATAAACATGGTTTATATGGTCTCTTAGGGGATGTAACCTTTAATTATGTTTGCTTCAGCCTGTCAGGCAAGCGTCTAATGGCCGGAGGGTGAAGCTGAGGTACAGTTATTAGTTGTGAGTAATTAAGAAATGGAATGACTTATCAAGGGCAGTGATCAGTTCTTTACGACTGGCAATTTTAAATTGAGTCCTAGTTGGGTTTTTGTTTCTTTGGGTTTGTGTTGTTCCTTTTTTCTTTTTTTTTTTTTTTTTATAAATTGAAACAAGAGTTAACTTCAGGAAGCTCTTTGTTCTGTTACTGAACTCTTTGTTCTAGATTATATGAACCCACCTTTGAATTAATAGACAGGTTTATCTCATTCAGCTTTAGCAGCTTAAGGGTTGGGCCATCTATGTTATCTACAGTCAATGGAGAGAAACAGGTACTTCCAGATAGACATTTTCAATATAAATTTTGATATATACAACAACTTCTAATGCAGGTCACCAGGCTGATCTGCATGGATTTCTGTGGAAACAATAATTCACCTGCATAAGCTTTACAACAGGGACCCTAAAGAAAACGTAAAACCTTATGGTCATGGAAAGGGCTGAGAGCCATTCCTGCACCACCTTCATGTATTGGCAGACCAGCTGGACCCCTCATCTATGCTGCTTTCCAAAACCACGTTCCTTTCATGTATTTATAAAATTCCACATATGATCAAAGAAGCAAAACTTCCCTGTGATACTGCAAGGCAAATCATGACAAACCCAATCAAATGCTATTAGTGCAATTCAGGCAAAATTTCTGCTGAAATCCACATGAGAAATGTGGGCTCTCCTGATACACAAATCACAGTTTTGAATTTTCTTACCCATGTTAATTCATATTCCTTGCAAAAAGAGAACACCTGAAGCCTTTAGTCAGGTAAAAGATAGAGGTGATAAGAACCATGCAAGTATTATTTTCTTTTAAATGAGTTAAAGGTATTATTCATCTCCAGATTATTAAACATACTTTGTCTGAGCAAAAATTTAATATTGCAGGGTACAGGGCTAACTATTGTATAATTCAAATGACAAGTAACACTGTGCCTCTTACACTCAGTAACAAGATAATTTACCAGCTGTGCTCTTCTGCTGTGGTCCCCACACTGTAATTAATCTATATATTAGAGATCACACCAGACCTCTTGCCCTTTAATTTTGAAATCTCAGAGTTCTGTTCAGGTAACTAATACCTCAGTGGGCCAGCTACTGAATTTTCATCCACAGGTATATAGGAAGATAAAAATCCATTTTTGCAGCCTATCTAACAGCACAGGTTTGGAGGGCAGAGATTTGGCCTCCTTTACTCTGTCAGTAGAGAAAATTATTCTTCTAAAAAAGATGAGGTGAATATTATTGAGTTCTAGAGTTCACACTTCAGCTAATGACTGTTTTTCAGGAAGCCATATACATGAAATTTCCAGACTTTCTCCATTCCCTGGGTGAGTATGCTGCCTTATGTATAAAACTGTAGTCCAACATAGCAGGATTTTGTGTTACATTTTTATCTTCTCTCATATGGTCAAAATCCTACAGCCCTTGCTTCAGCAAAACTCCCCCAAATGGGTGTGCAAATTTTCCTAGGATAAGGACAGTGATATTGACGAGCAATGGCACTCCACAACAGACACTGAACTAGAGCTTGAACAAAAATCAGAATTTCTTTTCCACCAGTTCTGAGACTTTCTTCCCTTTTAAATCAGGTCAAAAAGCTGAAAGAGCAGAACAAGCTCTGAGAACAGATCTGAAAACTCTCTAAAGTTTTTTTTTTTTTTTGATACATGGAATTGAAAGACTCTGCTGTCCCCAAATTGAAAGGTTTTATTTAAAATTGAGGTGACATTGAAGTGCCTCTGCCCAAGGAGCCATGGCACACATTACAATTGCAATTTCAATCCCTAGATCCTCATTCTCCCCTTGGATGAGGCTACTTAGCAGATTATGAGAGCCCTATGTACTAAGATGAGACACAGAGCTCAGTTAAAAAGATTTACACTGTGTTTTAACCTCAAACTGCTCACATCAAAACATTTCAGGGGATCACAATGTTTTATTTTCAAGTAAAAATGATTTTGACTAAATACAATATATCTGGGATGTATTTTTTCTTTTTTTTTTCAGAAGAAATAGGAAGGTAGAAGGGTGTAGCAAAGAAAGCCAGATTTCCTCAGGAAAATACTTATTTTGCTGAAAGAGCATTATTTCTAGAAAAATCATTTCAGTGGAAAATTCACAATATTCAGAACAAGGTAGAATTTTTTGATGCTCCCTTTCCACAAAGAAATGAGATAGTAATTCATTCCCAAGAGAGCTGGAGGGATTTGTTGTTTGTTTTGTTTTAAAAGGAGGATATATATTCAGTCCCATTGGAACTGAAAGAACATCTCAAACCTGAATAAAGATGCAGTCCAAAAGATGTCAAGAGGAAAGCTGTTGCAGAGCAAGCCTCTTCAAGAGCTTGTTACAGCCAGTGCTTTCAACGAATAGCTTTAATAAGAGCTGAATTTATACACAAACATTTAGAAAGCAAATAAATAAATAAATGGGGAGGGAGCAGAGAACTTCTCAACATTCGGTATAATATTATGAGCACAGCTTTAGAGAAAACCATGCATCTGTTTTATAGTTAGTTTATATTCTTCTCTTCTGTGTGTATTTTATGCACATAAAAATTAACAACCTTTGACTATCCATTTGTATTTATAACATCTGCAGTACCAATGGGTGCAGTTCTAGTTTCGCTGTCCCAGGCCTGCTGAGCATCCTAATTTGGAAAGAAAATGCCAGATAACTCTCCAGGGGAACATTCACAATGTCAACGTCTCTTGATTCCTAGACATCCTAATGTCACCAATGGGACGTCTATAATGAAGGAAATCCCACTGGCAGAGAAGGAGGGTATGGATAGAAATGCCAGTCTTTGCTTTTTCTGTTTGAACCAATCGAGGTATAACTGACTGCAGTCTGAGATTGGAGTGGTCTTTCTGTCTTGGGGTAAAGAACTTATTTTGGCTATGTAAATGAAAAAGATCATTGAACAAGATGAGCTCAGAAAACTGTATTCATGCTATGACTGCTCCCCCGATGGTCCTAATCAGAGTTGGGGGGATTCCGCCAGAGACCCGTTGTTCATGAGTACTTGGACAATAAGGGTCCTCTACCCCAGTTTCTTCTCTGTGGACACTGCCTTACAAAAAAGAACAAACAAAAAACCAAAAAACATCAAAAAACCAACCCCACAGCAAAAAAAATATAAGGCCACCAGGAAACCACTGGTACAAATCACTGAATTCAGCTAGTGGGACTATTATTGTGATATTTTTAAGAGAGATTAAAAAAAAGAGAATTTTCTCCTCTGCTAAAAATTGCTGCAGTGAAAATGTTCCAGGTGGTGTGCAGCTGGTTCAATCCAATAATTTCCATTTGCAGATAGATTCTCTAGCTGTGAGGAAGTTGCTAGTTGTTTTGCTGATAAATTCAAGATTTCTTTCAAGGCTGCTGTGCTGTGGGGGAGCAGTGGAGTATCTCCAGAGGGAAAATGAAAAGTTTCTGAGGAGCTGCATCCAGTAATACAGTGAAACTGCCTCTGCCTGTGATTGCCAGCGTGTACTTTTGATGTTAGCCCTTCCTCACAGGGAATGGGCAGAAGGGAGATAGCAGGTTAGGATGGAAAGCTGTTTGCAGAGAAGTACTGGGGAGGAAAAGGCCACATCACAAACTTCAGTTGAACATTGAGTTAGTTGAGCTGGGAAATCCTCTTCCCAGTCTGTGGGGAAAGCCCGGTATATCCCAAAAGAGCACTGTACAAACCAGAACATTTGATAAGGGTGTCTTTGAGACCGCTGTCGAGATTGGCTGTGCCCAAGCCCTGTGCCCATACCTAGGCACGGGGGAGCACACTGGGGCTGTCTGTGGGGCACAGAAGGTCTCAGGGCACTCCGTAGGAAAATTCAACCTGGGGACTGACCTTCACGACCAATGTGGAAACAGTGAAGGCAAAAATATGAATTTGGCCGGAATTTCCTTCACTTCAGTCCTTCCTGACAGCTGTGAAAACCCTGCAGGTCTACTTAGTTGTTAGAGAAACTCTCCGCTACACCACCGACGGCTCCTTTGCAGATTTTACATTAGAGAAATAAGAACTATATTTCAGCTTGAAAATGTGTTTTGTCAAGCAGGGGTTTCTGTTTGTTTATTTGTTTGTTTCAGCAAGACGAATATCACCCAACTTAAAAAAAAAAAGCCATAAGCTTCGTATATTTATTTTGTTCGTGTTCACTGCGCTGTGGGGTGAGTTTACCTTGGCTAACACATGCTCACAGGAAATGAAATAAAAACTGCACAGAAAGGAATATCTCAAAACTGAGCAAAGCAATAGAGTTTGTTCTGAGCAATCAATACTGGTTGTGTGTAACAGTGGAAAGGAACTAGGGCTCGGTGCTGCGGTATTGCTTCTTGTCTCCATCTGACTTACAGTTAATAAATTACAGGAAAAAAATACTAAAAGAAAAAAGTAAAGGAAAGGCGTTTCTCTCAAGAAAAATGGAAATTACTTTTTTCTGTAGAGGTTAGATCTGCCATATTATTAAGAAGCAAAGGGAAATGGTTGCCAAAGTCAGAGCCCACATATGCTTTCTGAGGGTGCTGTCACTAAAAGCAGCAGTCTCATCTCACCTGACAAGCAACTCGTTCCCCTCCCTGTAGTTCCTCCTACCAAATTAAACTCATTTTTTTCCCTTTCCCTTTTGCTGTGTTAATTTTAAGTTGGAGCAGGTCATCCCACCCCTCTCAGACCCAGGCTGTTGCAGAGGTGAAGGAGCTGCAGTGCTGGGAGTGAGGGATAAAGCTTTTTTGGGCTGGACCCGAATATGCTGGCTTGAAGTGTTTGTCAAGCACAGCCTTACTTGCAGGCTTGGACTCTGACTCTTAATTAGCCCGTGTTCACTTCAGATATCTCAGGCAGTACAGGGCTCCTTTGTAGAGTCAGGAAGTTATCAAAAGCAGTTTATCCAATGACAGAGACATAAAAATATTTTTTTTGCAATATTGGAGAATTTGGGTTTTTCATTAAAATAGGGTTCTCCAGATAACATTAGTGCAGAGATTTGTGTGTATAGGAACATTAGTTTCTGACTAGGCCTTAGAGAATACTAAGCGTGTTACCTTGCAATAATCTGCAGGAAGCAGGAAACTGTTGCTTCTTCTTTTATGTTGCTTCTTCTTTTATGATGAGCTTAGCAGCTAGAAAAATGTATACAGCTATAAAATTATTAATTAGTTATCAAAAGGAGCAATTATCAGAAAGAATCTTATCTGTGTTACAAAATACATCTTTGGAGGGTCCTATTTAAATAACCTGAAAGAAATTCCATGCTCATTCATTTCTATTGAAGTAAACGAGCTTAGACTGTACCTGGTATGATTTGTGCTG
This sequence comes from Xenus cinereus, assembly GCA_025774025.1. NCBI lineage: Eukaryota > Metazoa > Chordata > Aves > Charadriiformes > Scolopacidae > Xenus > Xenus cinereus. Next base: position 183,738,560 of record JAOXJK010000001.1, on the reverse strand, counting down.
AAGAATTCTAGGAGTCCTCTTGAGAAAAATTCTAACTCTACAGAAGTCTTACACACAATTACACGGAATAACAGCTCTGCTTTTGCACTTACTGCATTTCTGAAACTGGCTGTTACAGAAGTACAAATTGCATTAACTAACTAGCAAGCTCAGTCACATGTATGTAGCTATTTCACTGTAATTTTCATCTGTTGTCTTCAAGAAGTTCTCTTTAGATGGTAAGATGCTGTATTCCAGTCGCCAATCCATCCAGACACCCAAAGCCTCCTTTGGGTCCCAAATTTGAAATGGCTGAGCACTTTTTTTAGCCCTTTGATATCAGCTTTAGCTTCCTGACAATAAATTTGAAAAGACTAAAAGAAGTTGCTCTCTTTCAGAGATCTATCTAACTTTTTACAATGTGCCCTTTGCATGCTAAGCCAGGATTTAGGGGCTATAGTCAGCAAAACATAAAAGCACCTGCAGGGCAATCCAGTGCCATTAAAATCTGTCTCTTGACTTCAAGGTGTTTTGGAAATCACTTGCCACTCACATACGATAGAATATGAAAACCTGATAGCTCTGTATTACTCTTTCAGATCCCAATATTATGACTTCATTTGACTTAACAAATGCTTCAGTAGCCTGAGATGAATCCTAAAAGCAATGAACAAAAGCTCCTGAAGGCAGAATCCAGCATATTGATGAAAAGAATTACCACTAAACTAGCTTCAGAAAATCATTTTTGGAAAAGAATAACTTTTTCTAGGCTTTCCTATATATACCCCCATGCTTTTGCAAATTCATGCTGTCAGATTTTCTCACTCTGGTACAAAGTTGGTTAACTTTGCCAGGCTGGACTTGGCAACTCCAGCAATTTTCTCCATCCTGTGAAGCCAGGAAGCATGAAAGACAGGGAATTGTTTCCCCTTAAAGTATATTTTCGACAATTCACATATGTGGTGTTCAAGATATAGGCAGAAGTCTGCTTTGCTTAGAACTGGGCCTCCTGCCACCATCACAACCTCATAAACAGGTTTGTCTCAAGTTTTGGCACTACTAAAATGGAGGAAAACAATCCTACTTTTTATATCTTGTGAATCAATACCTGACCCCATGTCTCGCCTCTACCACTCTAGGCTGCAACCTGTTTTAAGCATAGAGAAAAGCCATTAAAAAAAAAAAATCACTTTAATTCCTTGTTGGTAATTCTAATATGACATATTCTTCTTCATTTGGACAACGAAAAAAACTTTCTACAAAGGCAGAAAGTCCAGTGAATGTCTTGAAAAGCAAGGTTTTGCCAGTTCTACCACATGCTTCTCACATTTTTGGTGGCTGTACTGTACATGTATCAGAAATAACTACAAGGAATGTGAGTACCTCAGGCAATACAAGACAAGTTTTCAAGTGGATCTCCAGTAGCTTTTGGAAGAGAATCATGCTCCTAGCTGTGTGCCAGCTAGCAAAAATCAGTCCACCGTTCTCCCAAGCAGGGGTTTCAATTACACTGCACTGCAGTGGATAGACTCAGCTGAAGTCTTTGAGAAAAACTGTCATGCTTTAAATAACAGAGTTTCAGCCCAGAGGTTGAAGACTTACTGGAACTTATGGCTGATGTAGACTGAGATTCTGATTACATACAATTCGGATGAAACTTTTGACGTGATGTTTCAAAGGTCTCCTCCGTTCAGGCAGCATGTCAGAGAAGAGAGTCTATGAAAAAAAATGTGTGCAGTTCTACGCACGTTCTGCAACATGGAACAACTGTAGAGTTGGTTTTTAGTATACAAAAGGATTTAAAACAGTCAGTAAAAATGTACTGAATCTAATTCCTTTCAGGTCTAAATTTCAGGGAAGGTCCTTTCAGGGAAACTGTCTTTTTTTAGAGGAATGAAAAATAAACAGAGCCTTTTTAAGCAGGAAAAAATCCCACAAAACAGGGGACTAGCATGACAGGGTAGGATGCAGCCCGGGTGGGTATTTCAGCCTTGAGGGCTGCTCTTACTCTTGCCAGCAGATCCAAGCCTCTCCCATTCTTCACTCACAGTAGGCCCAAGTAAATTAATCTTTCCTGAACATGATCCCAGCTGTGCTTTCAGCCCCGTCACCTGAGAAATGTAAGTGGTTTCTCTATTCTAAGAATAATTATCATTTTAAATTAAGTTTAAACGAGGTTCCAGTTGTACTTCCTTTCCATCTGCCTTCCAGGCCCCTCTCCACTTTGGAGCTCCTAGGGTTGTGATTGTTTCTTTGCAACAGCCATCCTGTTGTTGATTCAGCTTCAGCTTCGCTTCTCTAGGACTCTCAGATCTCTCCACAAAGACAGCCGCCTGCTGTTCCTCTTCCAGGATTTGCCCCTTTTATTGCTTGAGTGAAGCTTGTCCTTATTGCAATCCATTCATTCTGTTTATTTTATCCCTTTGAACCCATTTATCAAGATTTTTTGAACATCATTCTTCTCTTCCAAAAATTTTGCAGCCCTTCTCAGTTCTTCTAGAAAATGTCACAGTCCTGTTTTATAGTCCATTGTGCAGGTAACCAGTGAAACCTTTGAACAGATCCTGAGATGGTTCACTGCAGAGCCCTGATCATCCTTCCTGATGCGAACCATTGAGAATACTGTCCACAGTTCATTGTGTGATTTTGCTCCCAACCTGTAGGAGGACTTTATAGGCCACATTCATCAGCTTGTCTTTTAGGGTTGAGACCAGGGAGCTTTGATATCGCAGTCCCATAGTTTTTTAAATGACCTTCTGGCCATGATAAAGCCTTTACTTAGATCTGTCTCACCCATTGTCAGAGAAACACGAGTAATGTTTTTTTCTCATGTGCCTTGCAGTTGTGCTGCAGGGCTTCGTCACCTGAATGTAAGATGCTCTGAAGAGAAGAACTTCAGCAGTAAGTGCTTGAAATTGATAGAGGTCCTAGTGGAGAGCATCCATCTATACAGAGGGAAAGGACATGATTCACCTTTCATCTCCTATGAAAGCTGAACTGTTTAACTTCATTACTTCAGGGAATACCACTAAGAAAACAAACACTAAAGAATTCTTAAAACAAGGCAATAGTCATCCCCTCCCTACCAGCCACAGCTCAATTCAAATGCTGATTTGGCAGAAACTCTAGATGCTTTCCTTTGCCTCAAAACATCACTTCTTTATCAATTTCATCTCTCAGAACTTTAAGTTACTCCCCCTCAGTGCACTTGCAAACACCTCGCGCTGGACTCCTCTGCCACCATCTCTGTCTCTGATTTAGAGCATAATTTCATGAATGACAAGTGATGACCTCTCTCTTGCTTCCTGTGTGGGCTGTTCTCAGCTGGCTTGTTCAGCACAGTTCTAGTCTTTATTGCATAGTGCGTCATCTTTATAGCTGTTATCAGACATTTATATCACTTTCCTTGTATGCTGGGTATTATTGGCAGAGGGTCCATTGTACAATGCATCAAACATACACTGGAAAATTGCTTTTGGCAATGATTCTGAATTTTTTTTTAATGTTTTTTTTTTGGTTCAGCAGTCAGGCTGCAGCACTTGTACTTGTTGCTTTGCATGGGCTTGGGACTCAAAATGCAGAAAGACAGCTACGCTTTTCAAAACAGAAATCTGGATTTACTCCTCAGTACTCCAGTTTTGACACAGAATGGGATCAGATCTCTTATACACCCCCAAAATATCAACTATAGAGATGACAGTTTTCGTACACATAAGGAAACATTTAGTAAGTAGAGGTCCTCACCCTCTTGGTGTGTCCTCATCTGCACAAAAAGACTTGCCATTCTGTTCCTTCCTGCTCCCTTTGCCCCACTGAGGATGAAGAGGACACGTACATAACATCACCCTGAATACCACGGACACTTGAGAACGCTTTCAGTACAGATTAGACTCCTTCCTCTCAAACCCAACTCAACTCTTCTCTGTGGCAGAAAACTTTACCAAAGCCTTAGACTGTGAGATTAGAGGGAACCTAGTAGATGATGTAGCTAAAACTTCTGAATAAGTGGATTGTCCCCCAGTTGTGAAGTCCACCACACAGTCTTACTGGGGCTTGTTTTAGACCGAAACACCTTTGATGAAGTCAAAGGCAGATGTTCCATGTTAGTTTGTTCTAGCAATTAATCATCTTCACTGCTGAAAATTCATGTTTTACTCCTAACTTGAATTTGAGTGGCATTAACAGCCTTACATTGGTTTTCATCATGTCTTTCTCTGACAGGTTAAGAAAAATAGTATCTTGAATATTTTCTTGTCATATTAGAATGTAGGTTACCTCTTGGTGCTGTATGCAACGAGCAAAGGGAGGTCCTTGCATCTCTTATTATAACGCATTTCTCTACTCCTCAAAAGTTGCTGTCGCTATTCTCTGCATTGTTTCCAGTTTTTCACAGCATCTTTAATATATGAGCAACTTATATGTCTATTTAGTTTTGAGAAGCATTGTTTGCAACCCAAGTAATGTTTCACATTCACTGTCATCACCACCATCCTCGCTGTTGTTGATTGAAGACAATGCTATTAAGGAGTAGGTCATAAAAATCTAGGCTTTATGGACTGCCCAGAAGAATTAGGAGGAACAAGGGTGTCCTTCCATATTCCTGTTCCAGTGGGTCGGGCACATAGGAAGAAATAAGCCATTGACAGATTTCCCTCCACTCTCTGCCCTTTTGTCATGAGGGAAAGAGCTTTGGATCCCTGCCTCACCTGGAAAGAAGATTAGCTACCATGCCTAAAGGGTAGAGACTCATAAAGCACCATCAGGAAAGTCCAGTACCAGCTCAGAACAAGAAATCACAGGCAATAATGTCTGTGTTCCAGGTACTGCACTCTACAAAAGGCAGATTTTACCAGTGCAACTTGGCTTCATACATTGCATCACAAAAAGTGAGCAAAGGCAATGCATCTAAACTGTTCTAATAACTGGTGTCTCAAGCTGCTCACTATTGCTTTTTCCCCATCTTTCCCCTGCTCCTTCCATCACTTTGCCTACTCTAAATTCTGCTTGTAAAGACTTTGGGAGAGGTGCTTTTTATGTCTTTGTAGAGTAGCTGGCACAATAGATCTGTCTGATCTAAACAAGGCCTTTGAGTGATATTGCAAGGCTCATGAATAGTGATTATTGCTTCCAACCACTAGAGAACTCAGCAGCTTTTTCAGAGAAGTTGACCTACTTAAATTGTATATCCAGGTAGCGCTTGCAGCGTTTTATTAAATTGCTCTAAGAAACAGTCAGAGGGAGACATGTGGAGGATGCCCAGCTACCCTGCAGGTCAAGATGTGTACCAAGAAATGAGAGCCTGCAATTACAGCACAGGATTTGTACTGAGACACATTACTGAGAGCTTGAGACTTTCCTTATGGGAGTTGAGGGATCAAATGTGATGTACTAACACTGGATCTTATGCTCAAGGCAGTGACCGGCTTGATGGACTAAAATAGCTGGGAAATTAACTATTCAGAGCTTGTCTATCTTGTCAAGCATTGTTAATATGACCCAGATCTAGCATAGACCCATATAGTTTGACAAGGATTTGGCTTCAGCTCAGTATTTTTCTGACCCTCTGTCATTCATTCCAAGGATTTCCGACTCTCGGTTCATCTTCAAGGCCCTGGAAAGAGCTTCTGAGATTCTGGGAAAAATTATGCAGTGGTCCATATCTAGGGTTTTAAAATGCTGATAGACAGTAAATCTACTTATGGTCTTTCAATCTGCTTTTCCATTCCTGAATTATATCAGAAGACATGGAAAAAAAATTATATATAGTAACCAATAAAAAGTGAGATGCTACAGAACTCCCATTTATGAATGAGGACATTTTCAGAAAGGTAGAGGTAAAGAACAAGTAAGGAAAAGAATAGTCAAACACTTGCTTTCCCTCAAAACATAGAATATAGACTAATCATTCCTGTACATATGTTATATAAACTCAACAGAAGAAAGAAAAGAGACAGATGTCATACTGAAAAATAAACCACTAGGGTGCTTATCAGAAGTGACAATACTCCTACGGAAAAATATTGCTGCCCTGCTGTAACAGATATTAGATGGTGTTCCATAAGCAAAAATAATTGTCTTGATATTTAATGTCAACAATTTACCACCTCCTACAGAGATGTCAGCAAATATATACCTAATCCAAAACATTTTACATATGAAAACAAAAAGCCACGTTAGGAAAAGAAGTATTTAGCCAGATGAAATGTAATGGATAAAACACTGTGTTAGAAAAGAGCTGCAGCTGAACCAAACAACTATATTTATACTTAAAGAATGAGACACACGGGCTACATCTATGGTAGCAAATAAAATAGGGCAGGAAGACATGGTCATCAAGACAAAGGGCATGACACCCTTAGTATTCATATGACTACAGTCTCTTCCTCTCCTAAACCACAAGGTCTCATCCACCCTGCCTGTTGGCAAGAATCCTTGGTCTGTGCTGTTTCCTGAGATGTGTCTCAACACTGCCAGGGACACTGTGAGTTGGTAGGGCCAAAGATAGACCAGGGAGTGTGATATCCATTAACAGCACAGATGTCCATATGCCAGACGTTCTTGACCTGTTAAACAATATTGAAGCCATAATCCAGGCCAGAGCTGGCAACCAACGTCTGCATTGCTATCCAGTAAAAACTGTGGCAGAAAAAGACCTACAAGGGTAAAAATTAAGATAAGGTGACATCTGAGAGCTATCTCACCAGACTGCAGAGGTATAATGCAGATGTCCACCTTTGTGATGGTCCTTCAAGGTTCCCTTCATAGTCAAAGAGGAACAGGCAGGCTGAAGCCAGATGGTCAGATGAATAATGGTCTTGATGTAACCATTTCTCTTTACAGATTAAGCAAGGAGACTCTAAACTAGTTCAAATGTGCATGTGTGCACCTGAAGGTAGGTGATATGACTCCAACCCCAAGAGATGAAAAATTAAATAATGAGAAAGGGATATTTCTGATAGCTTGTTTCCAAAATATGGAAAAAATACAATTACAGAAAAGTGTCTCTTAGATATTTAACCCATAGTAAGTGTTACTTTATATCTCACTAAAGCAAGGAACCAAACACAATGTTAAGCAAGTTTATTCTAAAATAACCTAGGGTCCCAAAGATATTGAGTCTTCTCGCTGCCAAAAGAGAACTATGGCAGGCAATGAGCAGCTTGAGTAAATTTTTCACAAGGTAATAACTATTTCGTAAGTCCTCGGGATAAAGAAAAAAGAGTATCTGCATGATTGATATGGAGCACAAGTTTATGTGGGCACACTCCTGTCTACGGAGCGTCTGCAGGGAGCTGTAAAGCAAGGTCAGGTTAGGTGGCAACTGGGGATACTGGTAAAAATGACGTGGTACTACATGCTCAGCTGCAGATCTGACTGTATGTTGCTAATAAAAAAGGATTAAAACAAGCTTACGAGAAATCAGGCCAGATAACTGCAATAATTTTGGTTCTTTCACTTCTTTAGTGTCCAATGTTTGATTTTACGGTAGTGGGAATTCTAAAGAGTTTTTGCTCATTAGCAAAAACCTGAGAGATGAAACATGGAAAAATAGTTGCTTGTTTCTGAAACTCTTACTTCAAAGCTGTAAGTGAAATGCCTCTCTTGTGTATAACAGGGCTCCTGTGTTTCCATAATGTGATAAAATGTCAGACCTATCTTTCTATTTACAATAATTTGGCTGTATTAAATATGTGGTGATATGTCTGAGTGTTTTTATGTCATGTGTTCGTTACAGAAAAAATGGAAAATCATAATCAACAGCAAAAGATGGAAAATATTAATGTCAGCAAGAGTACAAGCTCAGCAGAAGGGGAATTTTCTACCTTCTAAACATGCAGCTAACATATTAATCACAAGCCTACGTGGCCTTTGGCTAGGATCCAAGGATGGAAGATGCATTACTTTAGCCAATAGGGGATTCTCCACCTCCCCTGGCCATGAATGCTACAAAAAGATGTTGAGGATGATTCTAAGTGTATTAAAAGCAACGTGGCTATAATAGATTTAACATATAAATATGAATATCCGTAGTGCACACCAAGTCTTAACAGTAAATATTATGGTTTACTTTCAAAAAGTGATTAAAGAATTTAATTATGTGCAGAGCATTCTTACAAAACAAAAATTATTAACTGTTGGGAACATAGTGATCTATTTTGCACACAGACAATAAAAGATATGGAAAATTTCCAATAACACCATAGCTTTCAGTGGAGTTTGAATTTCCTTTGACTGCAAACAGTTTAAACACTGGTGCTGGAAGGCCAGGCTCTGCTCCTGTTTTAAAGAAATCTATCAGAATAAATGTAATTGCTTTGGAGTCACCCCAGATTCAGTTAAAGAAGGATTGGGTCCATTAAGTTCAATATGGTAATTTATACAAGTTTAAAATGAAGCTCCAGGAAGATGTCTGCATTTTGTTCTATTTTATTATAAAATTATATGAGATTGAAAAAAGATACAGCTAGATTTTCATTAGGGACTACAGATTTGAAGAGAAAACCTGAACATTTGTATGTTTTAGAATACCACGTTCAACTCCAATCAATTTTAATTTAATTGTAATTGCTGTTTAGGTTTCATTAAGCAACAAATCAAAACCAGCACTGGTCTAAAAGCTCTCAAGACTTATCCTTCTGCTCAGGTCAATATCCATTTTCCTCCAGAGACAACAAGGACAGAGGCAGAAAGCCAAACCTGTGTCTCTGCAGCCCCAGAATTTCTCAACTTTAGCTTCTGACTAAAATCCCCAAGGTCCACTTTTAGGCCTTGTTTGAAGGAGCTGAAGGATACAAAGCTGCTTATTGCCCACCAGTGATTTCCCTAAACTCTTCTTTCTGTTTCTGCCCAGGGAGAGGCTTGGGCAGGCCCTGGCTTACTTAGGAGCAGACTTCCTCCTGTTTAGAAAACACTAATAGGATGCTGATAGGATACCCTCTTGAATCGTGTGGGGTAATGGAGGGAACAGGGAAAGACTTTCCTTCTCAGATTTGGACACTAGTCTCTCTTATTCTGCTTATTTGTGATGTCTGCCACCCAAACTTGTAGGGAGGAAGGGATGGATCCTGCTGAGCTCTTGGCCAGTTGCTTCAGCTGAGGGTAGTTGTTATGTATATCCTGTAAACTGTGGCATCTACCCTACGAACTGCCTGCTGGAGCATTACAGAACATTTAGAGTCAAACATTTAAAATATATTGATCAGATTTGGCTCTACAGCTCTTTTGAAATGGATCTGGATGGCAATGTGATGTGACACCATCTGGGTTTTTCTCCTGTTTGGACATAGGGTGGGTGGATGCTTTGGCATTGACAAAATAAGAATGTTATCAGAGCAGTCCATGTTGACGCTTCCCCAGTGAAGCCGATGCCAAATCTCTGTGGGTGAAATCCTGGCCCTCTTGACATCAACAGGAACTTTGCCATCAACTTCAGGATGACACACATTTTCCTTCTATCTTGAGTTAGCATAAGCTCAAGCCTCATATCTGGAATAACCTCACAGGACAAAGCCTACAAGGAATGTAGGCATACAGCTTTTTAAGTGGTCTTCTGGCACAAATAAGACAGCAAGGAGCACTTCTCTAAAAATATAGAAGCGTAAAACACTTATTTGAATCAAACTTATTGTATAGTCTTTCTGCCAAGCAGTTCATTGTGTGCACTAGCTTGAAAACAGTTGAAAAGAGCCATAACTAGCTGAAATGTAAATGTTTGGGTTAAAGTCCTTCATAACATTGCGACTGGTAAGCCAACAAAACAAACAACAACAAAAAAAGGAAAAAACCAAAATGTCACTTGGCGTGACTGCGGACAGAGTAACCTCCAAAACAGATGAAACCAACAAAAACTACAGTCCTAATTCTCCAGTTACATTTTCTATTTACTTTGGTTATAGTCACTTAGCACCAACGAACTTGTGACAGAGAAACAGTGATGACTAATGGATGCTATGGCAGGTGGTATACATTTGAACTTTCCAGACATCAGGCAATAATTGCTCACATGGAGCTGTGGAAAATATGATAAAAAAGAAAACCTGGAAGGTCCAAAGGTCTTATATTAGAAGAAAAACAACAAAAACCACCACAAAATGAAGATTCATGTGACTTTCATTCTGGTAATAAAGCTGCAGATGTGAACTCTGAATACGTCAGCAGCTAATTAGCTGCATCATGGCAGTGCAAATCATGTGCTGCGGAGTAATGAATGAGAAATCTCTTGCTCTATCATGGGAGTTGTTAAAAGGATATATAGCTTGAGAAGGGAATACCAGATTTGTGTCCTTAGTGAGTCCTATTGTTATTAAGAATGCACCGTTAATGTAGGCACAAAATTAAGGTAAAAAAAGACTTCAAAATGTTTAGAGGACCATATTCTTGTCACACCAAACCTTAGGCAGATTATTTAATTGACATCTTTACATACCACGCTTCATATTACACAGCATTTTTCACCCCGGAGGACACAGAATCACAGAATCACAGAATGATATGGGGTTGGAAGGGACCTCTGGAGATCATCTAGTCCAACCCCCCCTGACAAAGCACGCCCACCTACAGCAGGTTACACAGGAACGTGTCTGGGCGGGTTTTGAATATCTCCAGAGAAGGAGACTCCACCACCTCCCTGGGCAGCCTGTTCCAGCGCTCTGCCAACCTCAAAGTAAAGAAGTTCCTCCTCATGTTTAGATGGAACTTCTTATGTACAAGTTTGTGCCCATTTCCTCTTTTCCTGTCACTGGACATCACTGATAAAAGACCAGTCCCATCCTCTTGACACCCACCCTTTAAGTATTTATAGGTGTTGATCAGATCCCCCCTCAGTCTTCTCTTCTCTGGGCTAAAAAGACCCAAGTCCCTCAGCCTCTCCTCGTAAGAGAGATGCTCCAGGCCCCTAATCATCTTTGCGCTCCTCTGCTATACCCTCTCCAGCAGTTCCCTGTCCTTCTTGAACTGAGGAGCCCAGAACTGGACACGGTACTCCACACGGGGCCAAAAAAAACCCCAAACAACACACAAAGTGCTTTCTACGTGAGGATTGTAGCTGCAACACAAGCCCAACAAAAACCCTTGAAAATGTGCAAATCTAATCCCAATAAAGCCCACAAATGGAAGCATAAATTAGACTGTAGGATCCAAGGTGGTGTTCAAAGAAACAAACATCTTGAGCCATCAGTAAGAGATGAATTAAGTATAAGGGAAGCAAGAAGCTCATGTGGAATCTGTGAGTCTCATGGCAAGGAAGGAGCAACTAATTAAAAGGAGAAGATTGATGAGAATCAGGATGGTTGTCTGCCTCAAGTTTAATCACCAGAACAGTGAGCAGTTCCGTCTCTCCCCCCTGATAGCAATGATGAGGTACTCCTGAAGAAAGAGAAGACAGAAGAACAGGTGCTGGAATAAACTCAGTACTTACATGCCCTACATCACTGGATCCCGGTGATTTACCCTTTAGGCTCCTTCTACAGATGTTCATGCATGAAGTAGCTGAATTTCACTGAATTTTTTTAGAGTTGGAAGGGACCATAGAGATCATCTAGTCCAACTCCCCTGCTGAAGCAGGATTGCCTAGAGCATGT
>JAOXJK010000001.1:183702593-183726902 GCA_025774025.1 Xenus cinereus | reverse complement strand
ACCCCTCCCAGTTTGGTATCATCAGCAAACTTGCTGAGGATACACTCTGTCCCCTCATCCAGGTCACTGATGAATATGTTGAACAGGACTGGACCAAGTATTGACCCCTGGGGGACACCACTGGTTACTGGCTTCCAGCTTGAACGTGCTCCATTAATCATTACCCTTTGGGTCCTGTCACATAGCCGGTTCTCAATCCTGAGAGAACAGCAGCTCAGAACAGAATCCTGAGCAGCTGAGCTGCTGATTTCATTTATCACAAACAGCAACCATTTTTCCAGAGGACTGGAAAGTAGTAGGCATTGTATACAGTTTAAAACTGATTCTAGAAGTGACCAAGGAAACTATAGTTAATGATTTAGATGTGGGAATTTGGTCGAGCTGATCATGAAGCACAGAAGGTCACAAGTTTATGACTTGGCCCACAATCCCTCACTGGCTACACAAAAGGCAGCAGTAGATCATGGTTTGCAGCTCTTGTTGATCCCAAAAATGGTGTCCCAGCAGTGGTTAAAACAGGTAAAATATAATGAATAACACAGTGCCACTGTGTTATTCATTATTTCTACTGCTTCACGATGCAAGGATGAGAGGTCAAGGAAAATATCAGGTGAGAAATTTGAAGGTGCTTCTTTGCACATCTTTGCAAAGACTGCCCTGGGAATTTGCTGAGGCCAGGACTCCTGAGAGGATCCAGCGTACTCGAAGAGCAGGAACAGCCAGAGCAGTTAAAATTAACGCTACTGCAGCATTTGTAAGGTGTATTGTCATCCTTCAGAACTGAAGCTGGTGGCTGATCTTGAGAGACAAGTGCAAATGAGACTTATGGAGGCAGACGTTACCTCTTCTAAAGGTTTAATGCCATCTGCTGAAGGCACCAAATTTTTGCCATGTCAATGCCAGGTCTAGAGACTGACCAAGGAAGGACAATGTTTGGAGCCACTGCGATGCTGCATCTGTTTGCCACAAACGCTCTGCAGAGCCACGGGATGCCACCTGGCAGCATCTGTGCTCCACATCACTCAGGTGATGGGGAGTTAAGGAAGGGATGATGGCCTATCATTTTTCTTATGTGGCGTGGCCTGAAAGACCTCCCTACAAGGAAGTAGAGTTCAGCATCTCAAACCAAATCAAATGGAGGGCTGCTACAATTTCATCTGTGTTTTTAAGAAATCTAAGCACATAAAAAGCCAGTTCTAGGCCCATAAATGAAATTGGACAGAAATATACATGGACCCTGAATCCAAGTCAGCTGGTATGCCCTTGTCCATGCAGGTATACTCTCTTTGTTTCACTAAGTCTCTTTTATCACCATTTCAGTCCTTCCACTGAAAACATCACCTTGCCCATGTCAGTCTCAGAACTGTGCCTGGGAAATTGCAGCCTGGGACAAACCAAGACCATGCCAAGGACCCTGCTGACCAATGGTACAGGCAATCGAGTGTCAGCACCTGGGGACGTGGTCTGACCTAGGTTTTTCCATGTGAGGACCACAGAGGGGCTGTGACTAGGTACAGATTTAATCTGATAAACTCAGTCGGTCTTTTTTAGAAACATGAGCTCACAAGGAGCATGGATCAGAGATCATTTCATCTCAGCCTAAGGTAAGGACCTAAATTAGGATCAATTCCTTGAAAAGCCTGTTTCTTTTCACATGCATAAAAGAAAATTAGCTCAGAAGCAAACATCTATAACTCAGACACTTAAAGTCAAGTAACACTTAAAGTCAAGTAACACATTCTACTTACTATGAGGGAGACTTGACTGTATGAATCAAAAGTCTGTGATTTTCAGCATTGGCTCCAGCGCTGACACCACCTCGCACTATGCTTTGCTTCCTCATTTCACCTACCTGCAGCTGTAGTTAGGAAGGATTACATCCTTCTGCAGCATCGAACCATAATAAAGATTTGCTAGTGCATGTGGCTAACAATAGTTCTGCAGAGCAAAGGGGTTATTAATCAAGTCTGATACTTAAACCAAGTCTCTCTGTTGTGCTTTAACTACAGGAAAACACACATCAAGCAATAAAAAGGCAGGGGAGCTGCAGACATGCCATCAGCAACTACCAGTACGTCTTCTCTACATGCCATGGCAACCATGTTATTGTGGCTGTCTCTACCCCTAATATGTGCTCTTGTGTTAGAGGTTTGCGTTGTCACCGGTATTGGATTGCCAAGCTCCGGACTCCTGCCTCTAAGCGAAGGCATCCACTCTTTTTAACCTGACCTCCCCCATCCACGTACTTGCTGGCTCTTCCTAATGAACCCATCCATCTTCGCTTGGTGACAATTCAAACATGTCAGCCCTTTGAATGGGAGGAAAGATCTTTAAAACATTTAGGAGTGATTTCAAAGCACTAGGATATCTTCACTGAGCTAATCAATACCCAGCTAATTTTACAAAAGAACTAGAGGAAAAGGAAATGTTCATATGCAGTCAGTGATATCTCCAATTTTTTACCAATTTTTTGGGGGTAAAAATGGTATTTTTTATTCTTATTTTAATTCCAATTAAAAATTATTCTAAAGAATTTATGGCAACTGGGAAAAGTGAGAGAAATTTATGAAATATTTATATCTGGGGAGAGGCAAGAAACCGTCCTTGCATGCCTCTTGCCACACATGGCCCCTGCACATGAAAAAGGTGATAACATTTGGGAGTGGCAGAGGCATTGCATTTTTCAAGTCCTCTGAAAGGTTCAGTTGCTTGGATTTGGAGGGCGTTCACTTGTAACTATTCACAGAATGCTGCCGTTTGTCCCATGGGGATTTGCCTGCCTTTTCGGAAAGGAGCCTCAGTCAGAAAGCAGAGAAGAAATGGGACTGGTGTAAACTGAATAATTTTTTTAGAAAGGCTTCACTGGGAAAAGCAGAAGACAGACAGATAGCTGCTGTTTTAGAGATGATACAGGAGGAACACTTCACACATGAAATCATTAAGTTTTTTAGCAGCACTGGCTAAAGAAGTTGAATAAACAAAATTCGGTGTTTTGTTTTGATCATGGATCAGTTAGGCACAACTCTCCAGAAGATTCAGCTTGTCCAGAAAAAGGAGAGTCCTAACTATAGTCACCACAATATGGATATGCACTTTCATAGGTTGCTTACATTGCCAGTGAAACTTCTGTGCCAAGAATGCCCTCCTAAGAGACCTCTAATACACTGCATTATTAAAAAGAGATATTTTCTTCTGCAGGATGATGTGTTAATGTACAGAATCCTCAACAAAATGAAAAACACAAATCTAACTACCTGTTTTCATATAAGAGCAACTCGATGGCTCAGAAGAAAACTTGATTTTTCTGTGTCTTAAAATACTGTAGGACTATGTAAACCTTATTGATATTTCTGAAGCCATAAAGAATACGGACAATATTATATTAAATAATTTGCAGGCTAAAAATACCTGTTTATTATCAAGTACTTGCAGAGAGAAGGAACCTTAATGGATATATTGTTTTATCAATTCATTATTATTATTGCTGTTGTTGTTTTTATTGCTGTTACTGCTGTATTGTTATTCCTGTGTCTATTTTAAACCACAGTCAGGACTGAGGTTTCACTGTAATTTGTATAAGTGATCCATAAAATCTACATAATAGATTACTGTTACTGCAATGCATTAGAGTTGGAATGAGGGAGGGGCCTCTTCACAAAGAATGCTTTCTCAAAGGACTATGGAAGAGGTCCCAGGAATAAAGTGTGAGCAAAACTCTTGCTCCCAGTGCACAGCTCTGTGGCTGCACAGTGGCCATGTGGGACAGCTTGGCGGGCAACGCTTTCTTCCCAAGTTTTCCAGTCATTAAAAAGGCTGTGTTAAGTGTGCTCTTGTACTAAGGTGGGAAAACAGAAATCTTCTCTGCCTGCCTGAACACACACCAAGATATCAGTGCCTGGGCTTTCAGTGAGAGCAGGATCTTCTCAAGGGCTTAACCCTTTTTTGTACTGGCTGTGAAATTCCCTCTCATCAAGACATGTCTTTCACCATACGGACAGGGCTGCTGCCTCACGCACCTGAGTCCTGCTGTCCCAGCCTTGGCACCCAGTCAGCCTGTGCTGTAGTTCCCGTTTGAAGGACGTGTGTGAGTTCACTTGGTGTGATTGGTAGTTAAAATGCATTGGAGCAGGGGAAAGGGAAGAACAGGCCTGTCCTTGCCTCAATATGGGGTCACGACACAGCTTGGACAGCTATGTGGATGGGACGGTGCTCCCAGATACTGCAGTGTAGGCAGCCACTTCAATGCTGGTTATTCACCAAAAACACTGAAAGAACTTCTTTCACAAATCCATTTCTCTCTATGAAATTCAGACCAGACCAAAGCAAAACAAAACAAAGACAACGACGTGGCTCTTACCTTGCTGCCAAACCTCTGATGCCCATGCATGGAGCATGTTGCATTCTCTGTTGGAAGGCTACAGAAAAACCCCTTTTGCTCAGGGGTAAGCCAGGGCCATGGCAGTGATACAGCCCTTCAGTCTCCATAGCAAGAAAAACAAGGAGGGGAAAAAACCAGCGTGGTTCCAAAGAATCATGGTTCTGACACCAATATTTCAAATGGTATAGTAAGGCCAGTTTTATTTTGTGTTCGGCTCACAGCCTTAGCTCATATAAAAACCCTCACATCCAGGTCATATATGAGCCCCAAATCCCTCTTATTCCTCACGAACACATCTCTTTTTCCACCCAGTTCCTAGGTGGAAAAGCTATAGTATGAGATTAATTCCTAACTACATAAACAGAGTAATGAAAAATTAAAACTGCAGAGACTGTGTCAGCCTACCCATCTCTTTGAAGTCCAGAATCCCTGGGCTTACCTACTGCCATGAATCCAAATATCTGTGATGTTGGTTTAGCTCTCTTTAACCTCCTAAGGGTGGCAAATGAATCTCCACTCCCTATATGATGTTTCTGAATGGCAATCTGTGTCAGTTTTATCTCCAAGCTGATATAGAGGCCTCTGTGGCACTTTCTACAGTTCCCTGCTTCACTCAGATTTCCCTCCCCTCCATCTGCATCGAAAGGCTGGCAGAAAACCTCAAGACAAACTGAAATGCCCTCACTGACTCGCCATGGTTGAAGATCAGCCCGTCCTGGAGGTGGATCCCAGCTGGGGCTGCAGAGCTGCACTCAGAGGCAGAACATGCCCTGCCATGGCCATGCAAACCTGGTCTCCAAAGCATGGTGGAGAGCACATGGTCCTCTGAGCACAAACCCAAGCGTGATCACAAAAGGAGCTGTCGCTGCTTTCTTGGGTGACAAGGGGCAGAAAGGAACCAAAAAATGGAGAAACTACAGGAATTGTCCATAAGAGTATTTTAACAACATGCTCCTCACCCAGCTTCAGCAAATTCATGTTGAAGCTGAGGACAGAGAAGTGTTTCCCGACAAATGCAGAGAAAATATTTAGAGCACAGCCCGGTGTCCTGCTGGTATATTGGAAATGTTTGACAGACGTCACCATGACATCCTTCTGATTTCATCTTGAGGCCAGCATTGCCAAATGCTGATATTGTCCGAATTACTGCCTCTGTCCCCCTAAAAAGAGACCTTGAAGATGACAGTCCCTACTGTAGCCATTGTTAAAGGCATTTCATTTTTCAGTCCCTTGGACGCTATCCCCAGAGCAGACACCGAAAGATCTCTGTTTCCAGCTACATCTCCCTGTTCTTTCAGGGCCCTCAGCCCACGTCTCTGTTCCCTTCTCCTCACCGGTCCTTTTCCAGTATCTTTCCCTCCTGGATGTCCAGACAGTTTCTGACAGGGAAGAAATACCGGGAGATCCAGTCTGACAATGAAACTGCTGACTGGGGAGCTCTCACCTCAACCAGCAGCATAGAAAATGTTCAGGAAAACATCCACAAATCCATTGCAGGCACTCTGGGTCACACTGGAGGCATAGCATTCATTCTTCACCAAGATGGTATGTTGGCTCTGATCCTTACCAGACCCAGAGGCAAAGAAACACGATCAACAATGATAAAATAGAGTTAATTAAACATATCAGCTGAGGCTTGATCAGAACGACTTGTCTTCACTTGGAAGCCAGTCACCAGGAGCCAGAACTCCACAAAAGAAATGTCTCTTACACTTCTTTTTTCTCTTATGTGAATATAAACATGTCTATAACATTCAGCAATAAAGCTTTGCTCTGTTTGAAACCTGGCTAGACCAGACACGGGAAATAGTTGCCAGTGACACCTGAATTGCAGTGAATTCTGAGCGAAAACACGATCTGAGAAAGAGCCGACAGTGGATGGAGGGGAAGGCGAAGAATCCCAATCCTTGTATTTGCTGGCAGCTGAAAAGGAAGCAGACGTCTTCATAAAACAGCTTTCCCCCTCCTGGGCTGACACAGTGCTGTCGGATCCAAAGGGCACAAACGCCAACTGCGCTGCCTGACATGCTTCAGCAGGGAGAAATGTTGCAGCCTGCGTTTGGCAGGGTGATTTGCTGTCAGAGAATTCCATAGCCTTGGGGTGCAATTACCAAAAGCTCTGGCGCCTGCCGCGTTCAATCTGTGTTTAGGCAGAGTCGATAGGCGGGTACCCGAGGGGTACCCAGCGAGAAGCAGGAGGGCAGGATGGTGAGAGCACGTGGCGACCATCCTGCCTCACGCAGGAGGAGTAAAGCCGGCAGCGGGACGTGGACGTGGTGCGGGGGCCGTGGAGCAGGGGAAGCCATGGGTCAGGTTTGGCCCAGGTGGTTGCTAAGCCTCAACAGCTGCACGCAGGGCTGGGAGAGAGAGGGGCTCAACGAGGAGCAAATGTAAAAAGGCCAGCCTGAAGGTAAAGGAGGAATGGGGAGCAGAAACGGGGGCTGGCAACCTTCCAAGGGAAGGGGGGTTTAATCTGGGGCTTTTGTTTTATTCGAAGGGCTTTGATCCTCTGGTGGGAAACAGATAAAGGGGCCGAAAAGTTTTCATGGGTGCTATGCGGGCAGGGCGAGTTTTCAGCCCGTCCACCCCAGCTGCTGGGCTTGGCCAGCTCGGTCCCTGCTGCCCACCAACAGAACAAAGAGGCTAGAGCAGTGCTTGCCCTAAACTGGGATATCACTGGCTTGTAATCACAGCACGAGGCTTGGCAAACTGTCTCTATTTTAAGTTGGTCAGATATAGCCGATCCACTAAGGTCCTATCAGCTACCTTGGCCTTTTTCAGGTGTTAAGAAATCCCAGGAAGACACGAAGACACTGCAGTTTACCTTGCTGTAAAGCTAGAATGAGACATGGTTTTCTTTTACTCCCTGCAGGAGAGCCTCAGAATAAAGCTATTTCCACTCTGCCCTGTGTCCAAGTTCTCGGTTCCCCTGTGCGCAGTCCTAGGCTCATTTAAATGCACTCAGCAAATAACATATTAAAATATGTGTCAGATACTTTTTAATCTGAGTGTCTGGAAAATGTATGCAAAATCAAAATGAAAAAAAAAATCATGTCATTCAGTATGCTTGCTTATGAAACCTCAGTAGAATATTTTTCTCTGCAGTCTATGCATAGAAAAAACATAGGAACAGCTGACAATCTTTTTTTTAGACTTCCTTTAACTGAAAAAATCCTGCACTGATAAGTGATGTTACTAAATATAAAAGCGGATCTCTACAGTGGCCACGTTAACAGATTGCTAAGTATTATGAGGCAAAAGTGTCTGTGCAGAGCTGCAAAGAGCAGAAGATAATGAAAAGTTTGGAATCTGATAGAAATGACCAGTGGGACAATGAGTCAGTAGTCAC
Source organism: Xenus cinereus (assembly GCA_025774025.1). NCBI lineage: Eukaryota > Metazoa > Chordata > Aves > Charadriiformes > Scolopacidae > Xenus > Xenus cinereus. The sequence goes on along the minus strand of JAOXJK010000001.1, from coordinate 183,719,175 downwards.
AGTACATGGGGCCAGAGCCAGCACAATCTGGAGGAACCAAAACAAACACTGCAGTATTTTTGGATGGGGAAGGCTGGCAAGCGTAGCTTTACCTGGGCAAGATGAAATGCAGCAGATGGGAAGATCCTGAGGGGGAGAGAAACTCAAAGGTGGGAAATTAAGCCTCATGGTCTTTGGCAGTCAACCAGGAAGTTGAGAAAACTCAGTTGAAACTGTGCGACAACAGCAGCAGCTTACACACACACACACACACACACACACACACTGAAGTCATGCCCTGAGCCAAAGTGGCAGTGTGCAGGGTTGCAAGGGACCAAACTCAACGGACCAGTAGCGGTGTGTTGCTCACAGAACTTGCTGGCAGCCATGGCAGGCAGCCATCCCTCTCCTCCTCGGCACTGCAAAGCTTCTTCCTACCAGGAGCTCTGTTCAGTGTGATACAATGAGAAAGTCAGAGTCCAAAAATGACAGAGTCGTGAGAGAGACTTTTGTTTTTTCCTAGAATTAAACCATTCACCCAGCTTGTCAGGAATTAGGCAGAGTAATCCTTGCACAGCTGAGTGGTTGCTTGTAGGGCAAAGCTGTTGCTTTAGAGGGACCAGTTTTGACTTACAGCTTCTGGAAAGGATGGAAGTGGGTGAATGGCTGTTTCTGCTCATGCCCATTGTCTCAGCTTGCTTCCTCAGTAAAGATAGGCTGAGATCTACCTTGACAGCTAACCTCTGTTGAGAATGGGGAGGGGAGAGTTACAGAACTGGGGGAACCATGAGAGTTCAGGGATGTGCAAAACATAAACAAGCAGGGAAGGTACCCGAGTCAGATATCCAAAACCGGGGACCTGGGAAAGAAAGATGAGCAGAGCAGTGTCCATTGCACCCTGGTGGGCATCCAAAGCATCCAGGGAGAGAGTCAGCTTTGCTCAGAGTGGCTTTGTCCAGAGAAATGGCAATGGTGATGAAAGCAAACAGTTACCAGAGTCACCAGGATGGACGCCCTGCTCCTCTGCGTCCACTTTGCATCGGTTTCCTCCCTTTGCTATGAGTTGAGGGCAAGGAACTCTGTCAAAATTATTGTGGAGAGTAAATAGAGAAGAGGGTAGAACAAGCTTACTGAAGGAAGAAAAGTTATTAACATGCAAATCAAAGTAGATAAGTCAGGGGGCAAGGGGAATCTAAGTTTAATTCATTTAACAGAACAGAGATGTGAGGACCAGATCTGACAAGAATTTTAACAGAGGGATAATGTCTATGTGAGTATCATATATGTTTGTTTTCTTCAAAATGGCAACAGGGGATGGTGAAAGAATATATATCCTTGTGGGCTATAACATTTGCTAAAACGACTTTTCTCGACGCTTCTGAGTGCCCACTCCTGCCCACACACACACTCTGCGAGCCCATCCAGCACCCCGGTTCACAACATCGGAAAATTATCCAGCAGATTTTTTAGGAGGAAGGTTTACTGTAACTACTTCCAGTTAAGAGCACTTAAGTTGCATTTATTTGCAAGGTAGTGTTGGCTTCCTGATTTTTATGTGAAAGAGGCATTTATTTCAAAGGCAAGCCATAAAACTAGATTCCCTAGTCTCTCTTCTCAGCAGCCCAAGCGCTACAGCGCTCCAAATCAGTCATAGACAGAGGTGGAGATATTTTTTCTGAAAACCTGTTGTTTAAATATTGGCAGCACAAGGCTGTTTTAACATCACTGATTCCAAACAAAAGGAGACACAGACATGAGAAGATTAAAAGACTAAAAACAGAATCATATTTTGATTTCCCAGAGAATACAAGCTAGGCAAGAGTTGTGTTTGCGGAGGATTGGCAGCAGGAGGATTCGCCGAACTGGAAGCAGCTGTCATAGCAACCACATCCAGGCAGAGAACTGGTGTCAAGTCAGATGTCACCTGGAAGGAAATTTCCCTACTCGGAGGAACACTGTTCTAGAAGGAAAACTGGAAGCTGGTGGCTGAGGCACCTTCATAAAACCTTGAAGATGTGGGTGAAGGAGATGCAGCAGAAGACAGTAATTGGAAGAGCAATCATTTGAGAAGGAAACCTGGCTCACAGACCTGTTTCTGCCTTTGGCTTGCACAGGCAGCTCTTGGCAAGACTACATGGATGTCCACTTCATTTTCCCTATTTCTCAAATGCTGTCTTTGCAAAGTCCATTGAGACCTGCCAATGGAAAATTGCTATATATGCTGACGTGAGAGCCAGGAAAGATGCTCAAGCTTCATTAATGACTTCTGGTTTTCTAGAAGTTGTATACACAGATTCAGCAGGCTCCTTTGCATCTCTTACGGGATGGCTTTTGCACAGTCCCACAGCATAGTGATGTTAAAAGCTGCTCAGCAGTGACTGTGAAGTAGGTTGCCTTGCTGTGCATCCTCTGTTCTCTGTTTAATGGTGCAGGCATTTCTAGAGCCTCGGCAGAGATGCTTTCAGCACTGTAAGCTCCATCTAAGTACTTACTCTGGGCTAGGTAAGACAGAAGGAAAGCCATGAGCTGGATGCCACTCTCTAGCACCCATGTGCACCAAACCCACCAGAGTCGCATGCCCTGGAAGAGAGCAGGGCAGAGGCTGGGTGCCTCTGAAGACACCTGCTGTAGTGAAGCTTTCCTCATGGCATGAGAAGCTGGCATCATGCTCACCACGTGGGTGACAGCACCCTCTGGGCACCCCTGGCAAGCCTGGGAACAAAAGCAGCCCCAAATCAGCCTGCCTCTCTAGCTCCAGCCATGCAAGATCTCACATTTGTGCATGCTGCCCTGGCTGGGCTTGCTGTGGTGGGTAGATCCTGACACTGCTGTGGGTTGTATCAGCCCAGGCTCACAGATTCACTTCCAACTTGCATGCTCTGATCCTCTGGCAGTGCCAAACAAGAAATACATATCCAAAGGGTGCTTTGTCCCAGCTAGATTATCTCACTTCTCAGAGTGCACATGCCCAAGGCCATGAGTCACTATTCAGAGGTGTCTCGGTATTGTTCACTTACTAACTTTAATTTAGCATAGCTGAGTTTATAAGATATATTATTATGAGAAATCTGGTTGCTTCGCTTTAAGTTCAGCCCTTTCACATTGAGAACAAAAATGTTGTCATTGTACTGAACTGTAGGATGCTAAGAATAAGTGGGTACTTTGTCACCAGCAGTAACACTGTGGAAGGCAGTCCAATTTTCTTCTTGCCTCCCTCAGGTTGCTCCTCCATTGCTAAAGCTCCCCCAGTGTGTCCCTTCATCATGTTCTGCTATTTTTAGATGCCACTTCTCCACAGGCAGTTGATCCACAAATCAAACAAAGCTATGGAGTCTCCCAGTGTTATGGAGATTTTCAGAGCTTTAGTCTTGAACTGAGACAGTTGAGAATTCCTTGACTTTTTTTCGTTAGGCAGGGCTCACAAGACGGAGCCCATGCTGTGCCCATAATCCAAAGCCTCCTTAAGAAATCTCAAATTCTGTCAGGTTCCAGAAAAGAAACATCCTCAGACCTAAGGAATAATAATGCAATGGGGCCCATCATCCTAAAGCCAGCTCTTGTATTCTTGCAAGAAGTGTAGGTTTTTACTGGATTCTGGTTTTAATATTGGTAAAGTCAACAGTTGCATCCTTGAAATGCAGTAGCATGTTTAACACGTTTGCAGCAATTTTCTCTTTCCCATGTATTAATTTTTGATACAGCTGTGTACTAATAAGAAGCCAAGAGTTACAGTGCAACTCTGACAATGTGGGAAAGTCATTATGATATCCTTCAGCTACTTGAGGTGACATTGTTTTCCTATAAAACAAATTGCTTATCACAGACTCCATTACTCAGGAGATAATAAACAGTTTCCAAAATGCATGCCTCTTAGGCACTGAAAGGATCTTCAGGACATTTATCAGCCTCACTTGATTTTTTGGGGGGGACCCTTTGTTTTATGCAAATGAGTCTGACCTCATGGAATATACTGAGTAACATAGGCGTGTTTCTTCTTCTTTTTTAACCCATTAAGAAAACATAGGTGGCTGTAGATACTGGTGTGGATTCAGACAATTGAATAAGTAAGGAGATTGGTGAGGGATAAACAGGTATGAAGCTAGAGGTAAGTAGGCTAGAAATCAATAGTGATAATATGGAAAATATTACCTCCTTATTTGGAGGATGACCTCTTTTTGCTGTGTCCTGGAGATCAGCTGGTACTCGCAGCAGTTAGGGTGACAGTCAGGGTCTGAGTCTATTGCCTTAGCAGCTTAGCTGCTGGCTCTGTCAGAAATGCTGTCCAAGATGTGCAAAAATTTCTCAATCACCTCTTTTATTTACTCATCTCACACATGCCATGGTTCAATGGTCTATAGTCATCAGGTGCCAGGGACTTTGCCTCTCTTCAAGGCCGGGATGTAAAGGAGAAAAAAGATTTCTAATTTACCGCTGTTCCTGAGATCTCTCCCCATCCACAGTGTTTCAGTCGGTTAAAGCATCATCATCACAAGCTGAATTGGGAACAATGTCTGTGCTACCTAAAACACTGGGCAGCTTAAAGCCATCTGCCCCAGAAGCGGGGTTGTGAATTGCTGTATATCTTGAGCTGTATATCTTGTATATCATTTAAGGACTGTCAGTGCCTTCACTCCGCATTGCTATGAAAGGAAATAGATGTTCAGATTGACTGAAATGGCTCCAAGCGGCTACGAACATTTTATAATTGTGCTGAAGGCAGCTCTGAATGGTCCTGCTGTCTTAGTGGCAATGAAAAAGGAACAGCGCGCTTTGCTGCTAAGTACATTTACTTCTTGACTGTTGAAATCATCTGTCTGAACGAGGCTCAGGCAGCAATGTTTCCTAATTATGAAGGCCAGTGAAGTACCCTGCACTGAGTGCTGCATTCATGGGAGTTTTACTGTGGCTCCCAAAGGAAACTGCATATGAATTAGATGGCTGAGGCTTTTGTGAAAAGCATTTGCGTATTTCAAAAATACAGCCCTCAAATATCGTCATACGGAGCAAGAGTATTTGCACCAGTGAATACAGTGGCTTCCACCAGGAACAGCAATGTCTTCTAGGAGTAGAATTAGGGCAGGAGAGAAGAAGGGAGAAGTGTGAGGCGTAATAAACATTTAATTAGACCTCAATATTGCTAATATTGGATAAGCTGGAGACAAAATCAGCTCCATTGCCTGAAACAGAAGTTATTGAAAATCCGAGCAGCAACCATTTTATGCTTATATACATGAGTCTTCTGATGCAGTGTTGGGAATTTCAATACCAGTTATTTTCATACAGGTGTGTTATCAATAATGCTTTAAAAAAAGTTTTCAGCTTCTCTTATTTGCAGACCCCTATCATTTTTTCAGCAGTTTCTGTCTAGTCGTCTGTTAGGTCTCTCCGATTGCTTGTTTAAGAACTGCAAGTTAAGCATAGCTACACTGCAGGCTGCAGGCCACAGAAAATCAGCTCCTGAAAAGGTGTGTTTCAGTGGTCTGACACCATTAGCTAAAATCTCTTTCAGATTCCCCTTGAGAGACGGACTGGCCCAGAAATCTGCCCTATAATTCACATTACTTGATGTTGACAGTATGCGCAGGCATAACAGCCTACAGACTGAGGAGCTGTGAAACCGCACACCAGTACGTGACAAAACCCGAGTCACTCTGCCGAGAGAGGTGAATACCACTTCTACATGTTGACAATAAATGCAGATTGCTTAATATTTCATTCCAGACCTAAACATTTAATGTGATTTCTCTTCAAAATGTCACTGCACATCCGGGCATGGCTGGCTTTATTTTCAACATGCTGCTGCCTTGTAAAAAGGTAGCCTTTTCCCCCTTACCATAGACAGGTCTGTCACCTGTGGTGTGACTTCTGCTGGTATTGTTGCCCCCAGGACCCGAAAAAAAAAAAAAGAAAAAGAAAAAGAAAATGTCTTAGTGATGACTACTGCTACATTAATATTGTCAGTCTGCAAGACATCCCATGATGTAACAAGAACTTTGGAAATGAAACGCTTATTTTACTGCAGTGTACTATGGCATCTTTTGCTAATGGGTTATCCTGAAACCAGGTACTCTGATCCGTTGGTGAGAAACAGCTTGAAACTTTCCAGAAGTGACAGTCGCGCTCGGCAGTAGCCAGTTGCAGCAAAAGGCTAGCAAGTGTGATGTGGAGAACGGCGGCAGCTGGTATCCCACTCACGGCAGGCTTTTGAGGAGAGGCAGGGTCAGACGCTTCCTGGGGTGGCTGTAAGGTGCACAGACGTGCAGGAGCAGGGTGAAACAGCTCCTGTGCAAAAAGAGTTCTGGTTTTAGCCAGAGAGAGAGGCAGGTGTAGTAATGCACTCCGTCTTTTTAATTCCTCCGTGCACCATAATTAGGTATTAACCCCAGAAGCGTGGAAAACAAAAGGGATGTTGACAGCTACTTGAAAACAAATATCTCACACTGTAATTCTTAATATGGCCACTGAGCTTCAGGCAAGAAGTATTTTATCTTTTCAAATGTATTGTCCTAATTATAGCTTGCATTTTAACTGAGATTTCCTTTCTCTATTTCCCTACCAAAAGACACTACCATTCAGTAAAAAAAATCACTACCATTCAGTAAATTCCTTTACTAACCCTTATTCTTGCTGTGGAGTGGATTTATTTTACTTTAGGATAGGACCCAGGAGCCCTACTGATAGATTGGGAAATATTTGTCCTAGGTGCTGTACAAACAGAAAGCTTACTGATGCTTTTGGAGGTATAACATGGCGGAGAACAACCCAAATGCTTCATAGGGAGAGGTGCCGAGCTGCAGTGAGAGACAGGTGTGGAGCATCGACTACCACCCTGTAGTGGGGTCCTCAGTAAATCCCCCAGTATATGGCCATGTTTCTACTTTCTGTTCTTTGTCCTTTCCATTTGGCAGTAGAAAGAGTCCCTTCGGGCCCTTCCAGCCTGGTAATATCAGCTAAGAACCTTACATCATATAACAGATTTTACTTTATATCCTTTGAAACGTTCATTATGTTAGTTAATCCACTTTTCATTTTCTTCCTCTGGAACAGGCAAGATAAGGACGCACAGCTGGCTTGCTTCACAAAAAAGGTGCTCTATTATCCAAATCTGGCTGCTTGTTTGTCTGCAAAATCAATACAAAACATTATTTTTTTAAAAAAAAGTTTCTGATCTTTGAAGACATCACTCCTAAATAAATACTATTTGCCAATATTATGTGCCACATAGATTTTGCATTTGTAGGACCTTGTTTTACTTAATTCTCGCATGACAAGGAACATTTAGCCTAATACAAAACCAAGGAAGATATAGGGATGTTTTTGTTTATAAAATGTACATGTGCATGTGTCTATTTTTTCCATAGGAAAGAAAGATGGACAGTTTACTGGAACATAATACAGAGCCAGATATAGAATAGTTATGGCATTTTGCCCATTGAATCTGTGCCTGAGTTAAGCCAGTGGACTTTTTGCCATTGGTCTCTATCGTTTTTGGATCAGGGTCATGGAGATTGGACCCAGTCCACTGAAGTGACTGGAATCCTTAACAGAAAACGAAGTATTCACATGAACTGCTTCCTTTCCCTTTAGCAGCGACCATGCTTTCAAAAGGCCAAGGTTTTGAAAGGCAGTCACATCTGGCATCGGTTTTTGGGAACAGGATAAAATTATTGGGCTGAGGGGCAGAGGAATGTGTAGAAAACCACTCACTCAGGAGTCCTGTGGAGGAAGCCACTGTCCATTGCTTGACAAAACACTCAATTCTTTGGTGATGAGCCGGAGCAAAGGTGCTTTGCAGCATGACTGTCTACACAGCCCCAAAACCTTTATTTATTAAGTGTACTTAAATATTGATTTTTCTGGTTGGTGTAAAGAGAGTCAAAGTTACCTGGAGCTCCTGAAGAATGAAAAGAAGATGCAGACATTCACATATGCAGGGCAGGGCTGCATGCAGTTTTCAAAAGCGCATGGAGCACCTGGAGCAACTTGGCTGCTGCTGCTGTCTTTACCCTCTACTCCTGGGGCTGAGGCTTGGTGCAGGGGTCTTACACACCAGGGATGCTGCAGGAGCTGTACACAAGCATTTCCCTCTGCCCCAGGTGGGACCGCCTCTGAGGGGGACATGCAAGGCGGGAGCGCTCTCTGTCTTTAATGTGGGAACTCAGGTAATGACCTCCATACATGCCCTGTAAGAAAAATGTCTGGAAAACTGAGTGGTTACAGACTCATAGACTCACTCTTTGGGCTGCTGCTTTCAGTGATGCTCAGTGATAGCCCGCACTGCTGGTTGAGGAGTTATTTGAGGGCCACAAGACATCCCTGTGTGATGGAGGGTGCTGAGTAGCATATAGTTTATCAGCTCTTAGGCAGCCAGGAAAGCAGGCAACAATGTGCTGGGCCCTGATGATGTCGATATGTATCATGAAGCTGTGCCATATGTTCCTTTCAGATTATCATTTTCCTTATGATGGCTTAATTTAATATGCTTGGCATAACATAGAATACCCCTAACACACTGATATTCCTAGCAGATACTTCTAGCAGACTAAAAGGTCATAAAATTGTTCATGAAAGGAGTCAGAGTTTGTCTTCACTCAGCTAAAATATCCATATAAATGTCAATGAACATTCTGTTTCCTGGTGAGGAACATGAAAAAAGGTCACCTATTTATGGTTAGCCTAATAACCATCCTCCCTGCCACTAAGAGACCTGAACTTGAAGCTGTTTTAAATTTTTCCTCATTTTCTCTGATACATCATTATTTAAATAATAATAATAAAAACACTTAATACTTACTTAAAAGCATATATTTAAAATCCTGTCTTCTTAAGGGATTACATGAAAATGTCACTTCTAAAAAAAGACATATCTAATTTCACCATTGTCTCCCTGAAAGGTTAAGTATGTAGAGTAGAATTAGTGCTTATGTTGATGAACAGATTAACTGTCTTGTCATTCAGTTTGATATTTTTCATAGACTATTTTAAACTCTAGAATGACAGATAAATTGCAGTTGCAACTGATTTATGAATTTTCTATCAAGAAAAAGGAAAGGGAGGGGTTAAACCACCTGGGGAGCTATCTAACTCTCATTTCAAAACACTTTTAAGGGTTTGGATTTTTTCATAGACAAATATTTGTATTTTGGGGAGGGGGCAAACTCTACAGCATGTAGTGAAAATTTGATTCATCCGTTAATATGTAAGTCTTGAAAAGTAATTGCTTTTTTTTTTACAGAAAGAGCATAGTGCCCTCTCAAACTCCAGACAGGGCCTTCACATGCCTCATATTTATGCAGAAAAGCTTCTCCCTGACTTAATGCTTGAATGACAGCATTTACATTATCTCTTTCAAGAAATACTGCGTTAGTGCTCAGGACAAGAGCCTTGGCACTGCACACCATGCTGCATGGATGAAGAACATCCTCAGCTCTCTGGGGTTTGGGTGGGAGAATTTCTAACTCAAAATGTGTTCTTCTGAAGTCATTCCCAACAACCAAACTTATCTAAATAAAGTGTTACACTAAGTTCTTCCACCTCCACTTGCCTCACTCAAGCTTGCATATAAATCCAGAGCTCAAATTTTTTCCTACCCTTCATATCTCTAGATGTGTTGATCACTATTTTTTTTCTGTTATTTAGCCATACAAAACAAAAACTAAGCACACAAAGGCAACAGGAACCCAACACCTTATTTACCGTGGCAGGTGCATATGCCCTCATGCCAGTGACTGGCAGCAGTCAGCATGCATTGATCAAGACCAAACTGTGCCTGACCCACCTGGTGGCCTTCCATGGTAAAACTTGTCTTTTGCGTGGATTATAGCAAGGCTTTCAACACAGGCTCCCACAGTTTTTTTATACGCAGACTGGGACATTATGCTCTGGATGGGTAAAAGTCTGGTTGGATGACGAGGGTCATCCAGAGGGTCACGGTTCCTGGTCAGACCCTACCTGGATGGTTGTAGTAAGTGGGGTATCACAGGTCCATCCTGAGACCTGTCCTTTTTAATGGCTTTATCAATGGCTTGGAAGATTTGGAGGAGTGTTCTCTCATTAAGTCTGCAGATGACACCAGGTCCAATGTATTGAAGGGTAGGGCTGCCATTTAGAGGGACTGAGGCAGGCTGGAGGAAGGGGACAACAGGAACCTTATGAGATTCAAAAGGACAAATGCCAAGTTCTGCACCTGTGAAGGAAGAAGCCCCTGCAGTGACATAGGCTGGGGAGTAGCTCTGTGGAAAGGACTTGGGGTCCTGGGCACAGCAAGCTGCACAGCAGCCAGCAGCATGACCTGGCAGCAATGATGGGCAACAGCCTCCTGGGCTGCACTGACAGAAGCAGGGCCAGTATACAGAAGCAAGTGATTGTCCTCCTCTAATCAACACTTGTTAGATCACATGTGAATACCACATCCAGTTTTGGGCCCCCTGGTCTAAGAAAGACATCAATAAACAGCAACTGGTCCAGCAAAAGTCACAAAATTGGTCAGGGGCTGGAGCACTTGTTCTGTGCAGGGAGGCCGAGTATTGGGGCTTATTCAGCCTGGTGAAAAGATGGCTCGTAGAGGGGAACAATAACCTAATAGAAGCCAGCCAGTACCTATGGGGAGATGACAGAAGATGGAGATGAGCTTTTCCCAGTGATTCCTGGTGGGAGGATGAGAGGCAGTGGCCATTAGTTGAAGCGAGATCAGTTGTAAGGAAAGCTGAGACCAGTTGTCAGGCTGTGGCACAGGTTGTCCAGACATGTTCTGCATCTCCGTCTTTGGAAGATTTCAAGGCCAGATGAGATAAAACCTTGAGCAACCTGTTGTGGCCTCATGACTGACCCTGCCTTGGGCAGGAGGCAGGATTACAGGCCTCCTGAGGTCCCTTCTCATCTGAATTACCCTGTCATCTTAAGATAGCTTCTTATAATAAACAGTAGTCTATGACCAAATGATTTGTTTCAATATTGCTCCTGTATTAGTTAGGAGTGACAGATGAAACTTGCTGCTCAAAGAGTATTTACTGGAAGCGCACTGCGACTTTTGACATCTGTGTTGCCAGAGGTCTCCAGAGTACAGGGTGATCTGGACTTAGGAAGTGTCTAATCACCCAAAGACTGAGATTTTGGAATAAATTTTCCAATGTAATTTTAGGGAGAAAACTGCTTCAATAGTTTTAAAATAGAGGTTGATAAATTTAAGAGCAGGATCGTGTGATACGATTGCCAGCAATGGAAGGAACAGAATTCAGTGACCTAGGAACTTGTGCAAGCTTACGAATTCTGTTTTGACAAATGCAAAGCCAAGCAAGCACCTCATCTTCAAGAATAAATAAAATGAAAATTAAACATAGTAAATATTGTAAATATTTCATTGACACTTCATACTGTGAAATTGAAAGCAATTTTTTGCCCAGTTCAAAGTTATTAGAGTTTGTAGCTGTGAGGCTTGATAACCATGATAATAAATGGTATTTATATTCTAGTGCAAAATGGGTATCAGAACCAAAATGCACAAATATGGGCAAACCTAATTAAGCTGTGATTGGTTTATTCATATCACAGCAGCTGAAAGCTGTATGATAAACAGCTACAAAGTAGGTGCAGCATATATCAACGGCTTGATTATTAAAAATTGGCATTTTATTCAATTCCAAATTAAAAAAAAGGAGATTGTATACAAATTCAGAGAAAGACAGTCATGCTATAATTGTATTGCATTGTACCAAAAACCTAATTTTCTTCATGAAGTATTTGCATAGTTCCAATTTGTCATCATAAATCAGGCCTGAATCTGAGCACACGAAGATCTAAAAAAAGATCTCCAAAATGTTCCCCATGATGCATAGGCCAGGATATGATCTAGAGACGGTCAATTTTAGAATAATGCTTATAGTTTTATAGCCAAATCACCGAAGTTTTGTATAGCAAACTGCAGTTTCAGTGGAAGGAAAGGCATGCTTCCACAGCAGCATGCTGTACAAAGGCAGCATTTTCTATTGAGATACCTACCACAGATCTTACTGGAGCTGAAGTTGTGGTTATATCTATCTCCTTTGGTTTTAAGAAGGCAGCAGTCCACAACCCTAACAGGCATATTCGTCCTTACCGTGAGGGTATATGGAGTGTCACTGACCTCCTGCAGCAGGCTCGGGTATGGTCCTGAGCACTCACGAGAAGGGACGAGCCCTAAAACCTGGAAGCAGAAGGGTAGAGCTCCATGTCCCACTGCTGCTGGTGCCACTGGAAGAGCGTGCAGGGAGGCAAGCCCCCATGATATGGTCGGTTTCCTTCTCAGCAGAAGTGCAGTCGGATGTGATAGGGCTATTAAGGGCTAACCTGGGAGGGGTAGTGTACAATTTTGTTTTCACTGCACAGCACCATAGAGTGAATAAATAGTGCTTAGCCTATAATGAAACTCAATAAAATTCGGTTCAGCAGTATCAGGATTGATGACTGTAAACTGACGCTGCTATTTCCACGTATCTCCAAAAAGCTGCCCAGTGTAATGTACAAAGCAACTAAATGATTTCAGAGTTGCAGCAGCCACAAGTGTTATTAATCAGCAGAACCGCAACTGGAACATAGATGGTAACTAAGAAATACATGACAGAAATATATTGGGAAAACAAGAGCAGAAAAACAAATTTAAAAGGGAGTAACATCAGTTAACGTCACGATTGAAAATCCCTTACAAGTTCCTATGCTCTAAGTTCACAATGTTTTTCTTAAAGAAAATAAAAGATTGCTTTTGAGTTTTGTATGTACAGTGCCAGTGCCTTTTGCAGGGTATAGGGCCTGATAGGCATTTTATCAGTGTTGATGCTATTAAGAAAGTAGGGGCTCATTTCAGCCATCTAAACAGGGATATGCAGCGCTGTGTGAGATCTGAGTCCACAGCTTCCATGCCAGAATGGGGAAGGTCTCCCTGAAATCCTGCAGAACACCTGACAGCATCAGGCAAAAACGTGGGACATGCTAGAATGCCTACAGTGGCAACAGATGTCTATCCTCAGGCAATGTAACCAAATCCTAAACGTATGTGTTTTACAGGGAGAAGGGATACAGCATGGTTATAAACGTCATTTTTACTCCTGAGGGTTTTTCTAACAGGGGTCTGGGAAAGGAACTTTTTCATCTAGTGACACAACCAGGCATTTCAAATATTGATCAAGGAAAAATTTATTTACAGAGATTTTTCAAATACAAACATAAAATAGCACATATTATATATATATATATTTTACAAAAATGAATATGGAAATAATAAACATGGTACAGCACAATACAACATCAATGAGCTAAATGTAACAGCAACAGAAATCTATGTCTGGAAGAAGTTTCCTGTTAGTCGCACATAACCAACAGAGCTCTACAGTACCGTGAGTGGAATTTCCAATGGACAGAAAATCGTCCATTTACTGCACTTCATAAAAGTACTATAGGAAAAGGCTACATATGCCAAGTAATTATGTTGCATTTTTGTAATAATGCTGAAAACACAGAGGCTTAATAAAAGTTATATAGGGCTGAATAAGCAGTGGCTAAATGTTTGGGAAAGAAAAATGTGTAGAGAATATACAAAATACTGATAAAGTGGCTTATTGGTCCTTTTATTAAGTTTAATGTATCGATTAAAAAGTGTTGCAACACTGAATTTTAAACCACCAGAGAGAAGTAAAAAAAAAAGGAAAAGAAAGAAGAATCGCACCAAAAAAAGTTTCCTCTACTCATTTTGTGCCATGGTCAACACTTGTGCGTGCGTGTGTGCTTTCAGCAGCGCCATGCCGAGAGGCTGCCGGGCGCTACCCCGGCCCCTCACCAACCTTTCAATTCATTGATGCACGCAGAATTTCACCATTTGCCAAAGCGGAGTTTTCCTTGCTTATATTTTTTCGTGGAGCAGACCACGGGTGGGCTTGGGTGAGAAAGTCTGTCCCTCTCCAACCCAGCCAGGTGGCTTTGCACCACCATTCACCTCCATGCCCTCCCTGGGGCCACCCGCTGTCCCACCCCACAGCCGCTCCAGAGACAAAGCACTTTAAAATGTCTTGTTCATTGTCATTATCCAGAAGATGTCGTCAAGCCCCTGGGGCGTCTGGCAGCGCCCATGTCGGCCCAGGGCCGGCTCAGTAGGGGTACTGCTTCTGCTTCTTGCCCGAGAAGCAGGCCAGCCAGGTGCACACCAGCATGGCCGCCGCCGCTCCCCCGCCCGTGCAGTAGTAGGCCCAGCCAATTTGGCAGGTCCCTGCAAGGGAAACAGAGAGACACGGCACAGAATTAGCTGGGGAAAGAATCATAGAATGGTTTGGGTTGGAAGGTATCTTAAAGGTCATGAAGTTCCAACCCCCCTGCCATGGGCAGGGACACCTCCCACTAGACCAGGTTGCTCAAAGCCCCATCCACCCTGGCCTTGAACACTTCCAGGGATGGGGCATCCACAACTTCTCTGGGCAACGTGTCCCAGTGTCTCACCACCCTCACTGTAAAGAATTTCTTCCTAATACCTAATCTAAATCTCCCCTCTTTCAATTTAAAACCATTACCCATTGTCCTGTCACTACATTCCCTGATAAGGGTCCCTCCCCATCTTTCCTGTAGGCCCACTTTAGGTACTGGAAAGCTGCTATAAGGTCTCCCTGGAGCCTTCTCTTCTCCAGGCTGAACAACCCCAGCTCCCTCAGTCTGTCTTCATAGGAGAGTTGCTCCAGCCCTCTGATCATTTTCATGTCCCTCCGTTGGACCCATTCCAAGAGGGCCCTGTCCTTCCTGTGTTGAGGACTCCAGAGCTGGATGCAGTACTCCAGGTGGGGGTCTCACCAGAGCAGAGTAGAGGGGGAGAATCACATCCCTTGACCTGCTGGCCATGCTTCTTTTATGCAGCTCAGGATCTGATTGGCTTTCTGGACTGCAAGTATGCATTCCAGGCTCATGTTGAGCTTCTCATCCACTAACACTCCCAAGTCATTCTCTTCAGTGCTGCTCTCCAGCCATTCTCTGGCCAACCTGTTTTTGTGCCTGGGATTGCCATGACCCAGGTGCAGGACCCTGCGCTTGACTTGGTTGAACTTCATGAAGTTTACACAGGCCTACCTCTAAAACCTGTCCAGGTTGGCATCCCTTCCCTCCAGCGTGTGGACCACACCACACAATTTGGTGTCACTGGCAAACTTGCTGAGGGTGGACTCTATCCCACTGTCTATGTCACCGACAAAGATGTTAAACAGCACTGGTCCCAGTACTGACCCCTGAGGAACACAACTCATCACTGGCTTCCACTTAGATATTGAGCCATTGACCACAACCCTTTGAGTGCAGCCATCCAGCCAGTTTCTTATCCACTGAGTGGTCCATCCGTCAAATCCATGACTTTCCAATTTTGAGACCAGGATGTCATGTGAGACAGTGTCAAACGCTTTGCATAAGTCCAGGTAGAAGATGTCTGTTGCTCTGCCCTTGTCTACCAATGCTGTGGCAACATCGTAAAAGGCTACCAAATTTGTCAGTCATGATTTCCCCTTCGTGAAGCCAGGTTGGCTGTCACCAATCACTGCCTTATTTTCCACGTTCCTTACCAGAGATTCCAAGAGGATCTGCTGCATGATCTTGCTGGGCACAGAGTGAGACTGGCTTGCCTGTAGTTCCCTGGGTCTTCCTTTTTCCCCTTTTGGAAAATGGAGGTTATGTTTCCCCTTTTCCAGTCAGAGGGATCTTCACCAGACTGCCACAACTTCTCAAATATAGTGGAAAGCAAATTAGCAACTTTGTCCAATAGCTCCCTCAGGACCCATGGATGGATTTCATCAGGTGCCATGGACTTACGCACCTTCAGGTTCCTTAGATGGTCTTGGACTTGATCTTCTCCTACAGTGGGTGGTTCTTCATTCTCATAGCCCCTGGTTTTACCTTCCACGATTTGGGCGGTGTGGTTAGAACCCTTGCCAGTGAAGAGTAAGGCAAAAAAGTCGTTCAGTAATTCAGCCTTTTCCATATCCTGAGTGACCAGGTCTCCTGTTTCCTTCCAGAGAGGGTCCACATCTTCACTAGTCTTGCCTTTATCCCTGACATATCTATAGAAGTTTTTCTTATTATCCTTAATGTTCATGGCCAGATTTAATTCTATCTGGGCTTTAGCTTGCCTAATCTGATTCCTGGACACTCAGGCGGTTCAGAGCAGCATAAGTTATAGGTGCTAAGGAAAGCACCCTTCTGTGAGAGGAGAAAAACTGATGTGAAAGGATCCACAGGCCAATTTACAGGATGGAAAAGACTTAATATGGTCTGTGATGTACTGTAAAATAAGACAAGAAGTCAGTTGATGGTTATTCACTATTTTGACTTAGTTCTCCCTAGTGTCTTGTTTGATCTTCTGGTAAATTACCTTCCTGAAAGAAGATGGCTGTAGAAATGAGAA
This sequence comes from Xenus cinereus, assembly GCA_025774025.1. Taxonomy (NCBI): domain Eukaryota; kingdom Metazoa; phylum Chordata; class Aves; order Charadriiformes; family Scolopacidae; genus Xenus; species Xenus cinereus. The sequence goes on along the minus strand of JAOXJK010000001.1, from coordinate 183,702,797 downwards.
GATCTGGGTCTCCCCTGAGAGTTGGAACTGAGAAAACTTCTAGCAATAACAGTTCTGCTTTTCTGTCTTTGACCATTTGGCCAAAGATCCTTTTGCCCACACAGGTAGCTGAAGTTTGGAGGAATCAGACTAAGTACAGACACACTCCAGTTGGGGGAGAGGGGTACAAACAATTCCTGCAATATCAGCTGGATGGATTAGGTA